>PYAF01001225.1:3860149-3947359 GCA_007407185.1 Glycine tomentella | reverse complement strand
CTAGCATTCTTCAAGGATTGATTGCAACATTCATCTACACTACCTACTCAATCATGCATCCTCATTCATTAATAGTTAAGCCCTAATTCCTTAGTGACATTAACCCTTTAACCCTTTTTCATACCCTAATTCCTTAGTGGCATTTTATTAGGTTAAGCATTAAGCGATGCACTATAAGATTGCAAGCACCCATCCCTATGTCTAGGTGATGTTAGCAAGTCACCACACTTGGTTCCAAGACTAGAGCCCCAATATGTCTATTGTGAACCCTAACTCTAACCTCTCACAAAGATTGGCCAAGTCTAAGAAAGAGATGAAAGCATTCAAGCAAAGTGTAATAAAATAGCATAGCATTAATGAACATTAAATACAATCCATTCCAAATGTAAGTTACATTAAATGCTTGCCCTAATTACAAAAGGAAGCTAACCAAACCTCAACATGATTGACCTTGGTACAACAAAAAGAAACATGAAGGAAGATACATAAGAAAGAAGAGGAAGGGAAGAGGGATCTTCCCTCTTCCCCTCACACCCAAACCCTAAATCAACTCCCAAGCTTCTCCTTCTCTTTTGGTGATGAATTTTCGTCCAAAAGCTCCTTCATTCAGTACCGAGGCTCCTTATTTATAGGGTAGCAAGTGCAATCTCTGTTTTGCCCTTATTATGCAGAGTTCTGCGACCTGTGGCGCTCCTGGCGCCAGCCCGACGCTCCTGGCGCCAACATACAGAGAGAACGGCGCTCCAGGCGCCAAAATGGCGCTCCGGGCACCGGCTGAAGAAATCGTGGCGCTCCAGGCGCCAGAACGGCGCTCCTGGCGCCAGAACGGCGCTCCTTGCGCCAACACGGCACTCTTGGCGCCAACACGGCGCTCTTGGCGCCAACCCGGTGCTCTTGGCGCAAGGTTCCAGAGGAGGTGGCGCTCCGGACGCGAGTCTAGCGTTGATGGCGCCAAAATAGCCTATGTACCCCCGGTTGTACATAGGCTTGATGTCGCCTACGCTAGACCTTCTGCTGCTCTGCATAATCTCTACTATTTCACCTGCTAAACATCAATTCTAGACCAAAACACCTCATTAAAGCACATGAGTTATATTCATACCAAAGAGAAGCTATTTATCATATAAAATGATGCATTTAACGACCTAATTAAGCTTGAAAACATCATGTGCTAGGCACATATCAATGGCAATTTTTCCCATCCTATGGGCACCCTCAGGAGGACTGTCTGATATTAATAATGTGTTTGGATAACACGAAGAATCAAGTCTACTAAAAAAAAATCATGGTGGTACTGTGAAAAAATAGAAGCAACTATTTGTTGTTTTGCCTTCACCATGAAAAGTAATTGATTATTTATCATCATTATGCAAACACACTTTTAAGACATCATTGACTGATAATTGTACCCTTTGGGCTTTTGTTGTGCTTATTCTTCTTTATACATGTAATCTGATGTGAAGGACTATTTCAGGTACGTGTTTGGTATAACACACATTCCCCGATTGGAAGACTGGCCAGTTATGCCAGTGGAACGCATTGGCTTTATGCTTATGGTATTCCACTCAAAGTTAGCTTATTTCATTGCCATTCTTTCTGTGCAAAAATAGAGTGAGATTCATATTGAACCTACTATAACATGCTTAGGGTTATCACATAATCTCCTAAGTTTTAAGTGCAATGTAGTTCTTCAGTGTGAATCTCATTTGACATATCCTAATTCAAAACTAAATGAAGTTCATCTTCGAAATTGTTAAACTTTGCTATGCTAGAGAATTAGGCATAGAATCTTTGGGCTTTTCAGTAGCATCCGATAATTTTCTGTTCATAGTGTTGCAATTAATTTTTTCTTGCTATTCATGATGCAGCCACATGGGTTTTTCAATTGCTCCCCAGCTGTAGATGTTCCCCCAAGTGCAAGTGATTTGGATGATAAGGAGAATGGGATGTCTGCAAAGCCTATTCAGAATGGGATGATTGCCAAGCTCTAAAAGGACCAAAAGTGGAGATACTTGATTATGTTTATCATCACCTAAGTGAGTGCTTCACTTTAATTAATTAAAAATCATCAATAACATAGTTTTTCTTGTGGTCCACAGAATAGCTATTTAGGTGATGCATGTGATGTGTAATTGTAAAATGATAATACTTTATTGGTTTGTCTGAAATCTAAATTGATGCAACGTTCCTATTGTCAGAAAGTGGAGTGTGTTGGATTAAAATAAGTTCCCATGTATTATATACTGTTTGCACTTGGTAAAATTCAGTTTCATATATTTACACAAGGATAATACTTGAGTCTGTTTGGATTATAGTTGAAATAGTGAAGTTTGGTTGAACTTTGTAAACATAAATTTAGTTAAAAGTAGGTTTAATATAACTTGATTTATATTTGAAGGCAAACCTCAATTTGAGTGAAAGTCATGTTTTACCAAACAAGCATGTGTAGCTTTCCATGAAGAGTGAAACTCAATTTAGATGCTTAAACGCTAAACCGAACACCTTGAGTAGTATGAAAAATCTATTTCTTCATTCTTTATATATGCAACACATGGATAAGTATAATTTCGTCAATACAAAATAGCAAAGTTCTTCACACATAACAGGCCTTTTCTTTCTGCAAACCAACTATCTCAGCCAACAGCCCTTGTAAACACCAGATTTGGTAATTACGAATGTAAAACTTTCATTATGAATTTCTTTCTCCAATGAAAGGAAACACTCTTTGTAAATTTCGGATTAATTAATCCAAAATGTAAAACTTTTATTTCAGATTAACTAAATAATATTAGTATCATTCCATACCATCCAAATGATGGCCCATAATCTGAAAATCCGCAAGATTCCTACCCATCATGAGTTGGTAATTGGTATGATTATGATGACTCCAAGGATCGTCGAATTAGGGAACAGACGTGTAGATTTAGGCTCAATTAGTAGCTAAGCGAATTGATATGGCAAATATAATTTGGTTCGATGACCATTGCAGGTGCATTAGTTTAATGATATAAGAGATGTCAGTTAGCCGTCACAAACATTATCTTGTTGACGATAATGTTGTCTCGACCAAAATGGCAGTCATATTACAAATTTGAATAAATTACTTGCACCATGCTATTTTTAATGCTGTACTAATTTTTTTAATATTAATATCTAGTTAATAGAAAAGATCATTGTCCACTAATTAAGTTATCAAACTGAAAAACTGTCTTTACAAAGTGAAATAAGATTTAAATTACATGCAACACAAAAAAATTCTTTGTTCAACAAAAGCTTGCGAAAAAAAAGGGGACCACATGTAGATTATGGCTTGTCTTTATTTTAAATGGCAGACTGGCATTCTTAAATTGGAAAGTTACAAATGTGCCAAGTTGTAACATGTTATTAGGTTTGGGAGGCTTCTAGAGAGGGATATAATGGTTCTATTTCATTCCATTCTCATTGTTGTATTGTATGTAGTTTTGTTGTGGCAATCAAGTCTAGGAGTTGCACTTGAAGCAGAGTGAAGGATCTGCCAAGAATGTGTGCTGTCCTGTCCTTTACACCACACTAGTAACTTGAGCCACCTGTTGTTTTGTGTTGTGTTGTGTTCATACCTCTAATATTCTTGTTCATTTTCATGCACTACGTTTGTCTCGGTTTGTGGACCAATTGTGTTTCCATTTTTATTTTTCTCTTGTACATAATACTAATAAGAATTTAATGATTATCAACTGAAAATATAAAATAATTTTACATTCTTATTTAATCATAAATTATTGTTATTGATATAATTTTTAAAATAATTATTATAAAAATTAATAAATTTATCATATTAAATAATTATATAAAATTATTTTATATTATCTATGTATATGATAATATTTTTCTACTAATAATAATTTCATGCCATTCCTTTTGCAGATTTACCCTTTAAGACTTAATGTATCTTAGTTTATACGCACCTTATTTTTTAAAGTATCTACTGTTTTTGTAGTAAATAGTTCGCAACTTATTATTTGAAGGATAATTATCCCCTATATGTGTAAGGACATAGGAAAACATTGATAATGATAAGAAGTAAAAGGAAAGGATAAGGAATAACTTGTCTTTGTGGGCTATTTGAAATAGCTTTCAAAAAATGAATTTTGAACAATAAATTGATTTTATAAAATTAATTTTGGTTAAAATTAATTTTAAAGTGACGGTATTTATGTTGAATGTTTTCATTATAAAATTATGTTAGAAATAAAATTCAATATAATTTTTTATCCAAAGTAAAATTATTTAAAATTACTTTAATTTATAATTAATTATGAACCCAAAATCAAGTTTGAGATCTTATACAACTTAAAATCAAACATATAAAATTGATCTAAAATCAATTGTCAACCTATAATTATTTTTTAATATGAAATCAAATAGACACTTTATCTATTTGATAAATGTGGATTCCAGGACTTAACTATTGCATTATTACTTGCTAGGAAAGTGCACATTCCTTGTATATTGTTAGGAATGTGGCTTCAAGTTACCATACAACTTCAGAGTTCAGTTCTCCCCGTAGTATGCAAGTTTGAATAATCAATGTGTCCAATTTTTATTTTTTTTCTGTGGTCGTAGTTAGACAAAGTTGGAATTTTATTTTTCAGTAGGATAATGGGATTGGGTCCATGTGGAGATTCAAACTCGAGGCCTTCAATCATATGATAGTGTCTTGTGCTGTGCTCATTGTTCAATTGCAACATGCCCATTTGCACGTTTGATAGTGTCTGGAAATTTCTACAGGACCTTAAATATTAATTCCAAATACAAATTTAAATGTCTAACATGTGATTGTGAATAAAAATAGTAATAATAATAATAATAATAAAATAAAGATAATGCTAAGATTGAATAAGACTAAATGGAAATGAGTTAATTGTTTAAAGAGAATTACAAAAGTTTATAACTGGTGAAAATAACATTTGTTAAGATTAAGTAATTTCTCAGAACTTGTAGAAAAATCTGTTTCATAATATCGATTACAGTAAATATTAAATTGTTTAATGGCATATATATTAAAAATAAATTTGATAATTTTTCAGATTTTTTATGGACATATATGACGCAGATTATAAATTGTATGTGCATATTTCTTTTTTTAAGTAATATATATTAATACAGATTATATGAAATTACTCAGGTATCTGACGTTTCAATTTGAAATAAAATACTCGTACGTTTGAGTTAATTAAATTGTATAACAGCGAAAATTTGACATCAATTAGGGTCCATAGCTCAGTGGTAGAGCATTTGACTGCAGATCAAGAGGTCACCGGTTCGAACCCGGTTGGGCCCTTAAACTTTTTTTTTTAAAGAATAATAATATAATGTAAACTAGTTAAATAATATAATGTAAACTAGTTCATACATTGCTGTTGACACCAACTTATTTAAAAATATTATAAAATAAACTTTTAAATAAATTATTATAAAAATTTATATTAAACATCAAAAGAAAAAAAGTGAAAAATTTCATCTATGTCCAATAAATCATAATTATGAAGGAAAAAAAAACGTATTTTATTTTGATTTGGCCAATAATTTTATATGAAATAGCGAATAGGATAAACAAGTTTATATCATATATCTATAAAAAAATATATATATCATAGAAATAATTCAAACTCGATTCTGTATAACATGCATATTTTTGACTCGTTCCTTGAGTAGTAGTGTTTTTTAATTTTTTATAATTTATAATTGTTTTATATAAAAAAAATTATTGGTCTATCGATCTATTAGCTTATTTAAAAATTATAACTATCTAAAAATTTTAATATAAATTTTCTAAGTAGATTAACAAGTTAAATTAGACTTTCAAAAAATAACAAGTTTAATTTATAACAAATAATAAATTAAGTTTAAGTCTTAAATTTTTTAAAATATATCAAAATTATTTAAATAAAGTTTTCTTCTATGTTAAAAAAGATTGATTCAATTTAAATCGAATTTATTATTCATGTAAAAATCTTATTAGTTGTTGATGTTATATATTTTTAAAAGCGTTATTTAAGCTTTGAAACACTTACATATATGATTTTGAATGTTTGAGGAAAAATAGTCCATGAGCTATATTACAATGAAGAAGTTACAATCAAATAATTACTAAATCTCGGATAAGATAATCTGATATCAAAACTGATACAAATAAAAACAGTAACTAAATAAGAATGATAATAGCAGAAAGATATAAAACAAATTTGATAATAATGAAAATATATAAAGATATAAGATAGATTTGTATTGACCATGCCTCTAAGTAACTTGGTAAAAATGTCTGTAAGATGATAATTAGAAATGTGTGATAATAAGTCCATGAATCTAAGTCACCTTTTGATATTAAAAAAAATGTCTTCTTCAGTCTAACTTATTTTCAGTTTTTCATCCTACTCTGAATACTCGTCAATTTCTGTCTCTTGCCTAGAGAATATTAGGAGTTAAACAAGAAAAATAGAGAGACTTTCAAATTGTCACAATGAATGGATAATGCATAATGGAGATAAACAAAAAGAAAAATGCAGAATGGTAAAATATTATTGACAAACTTGGGCAACAAGAATACAACTGTGTAGCATACGCCTTGAAGGAAAAAAAACATCTAGTACCTTATTACAAGATAAACTTTATTTATAAAACCTTACATAATAAAAAAGTAGTAATAAATGATATAATATAAAATAATTAATGTGATTAAACAAATAAAATATTTTATCAAATTATAACTTACAAGTTACAAGTTACAAGAGTATCATATACGAGTAATTATCCCTTAAAAAAAAATATACCGAGTAATTATCTTTGTAAAAAAGTATCGAAAAGCACGCTCCTCGGAAGCGAGTGCCATGAACTGTGCAGTGTTTGACAGAATAATAAACAACTAGTATTGTGAGCAGAGGTTACGTTACGTACGAGTCAATTTGACTCCTAACCCCTAATTAGCAAAATCAAATTCCTTAATCCCTCCTTCTTACACTAATTAAACCTAAACAATTCTTGCAACCTCTCCTTGCATTTCGCTACGAAATCTATATTATATATTTGTCCTTCACGGATGCAAAATAAAATAACTTAAAGATAAATACTTGAATTAATAAAATCAGTAATTTATTAGTACTATATAATTTCCAAATCAACGATTAAAAAAAGAGTAACTAGAGTCCGATAAAGGAAAAAGTACTGGTATATCTGTAATTTCCTTTTTTTAAGAAAAAAACAAAACAAAGAGAGAAGAAGTTACTTGTGTGCTGCTAACTAACGTTTGGAGGTAGGACAAACAAAAACATAAAAACATGCGTGGCAGAACAAAAAGAAGTGTCAAATGAACAACAACATAAACGCCCGTTCCATTTCCCGACTCGGATTCTATCAGACTCAGCGTAGACTTGGTTGACTCGTTCTCTTGCAACAACACACCATCATATTACCACCGTAGTTTTTTTTTTTTTTAATTATTTTCTCGGCGCGGCGGAGATGGCATCGTCGAAGGAGGAGAAGCGAGTTGAAGACGAGTTGTCGTACCCTATTATGGTGGCGGAGCGAGTTCGCTCGGCTGTGGACGAGTCCAACTCGTTCAAACTCGAGTGCTCCGAGGTTGGGAAGCACGTCGATCGCCTCCTCCAAATGCTCCGAACCCTCGTCCGCTTCGCCACCGCCACCTCCACCTCCGCCGCCGCGCCGCCCCTCTACGAGCGCCCCATCCGTCGCGTCGTCGCTGAGACCTCCAAGAACCTCGACCGCGCCCTTGCCCTCGTCCGCAAGTGCAAACGCCGCAGCATCCTCCGCCGCGTCGTCTCCATCGTCAGCGCCGCCGATTTCCGCAAAGTCCTCACCCACATCGACGCCTCCACCGGCGACATGAAGTGGCTCCTCAGCATCCTCGACGCCGACGGCGGCGGCATTGTCCTCTCCCTCCCTCCGATCGCCAGCAACGACCCCATTCTCTCTTGGGTGTGGTCCTTCATCGCTTCCATTCAAATGGGTCAATTAAACGATAGAATTGAGGCTGCAAATGAACTTGCTTCTTTAGCACAAGACAATGATAGGAATAAAAAGATCATAGTTGAGGAATGTGGGGTGCCTCCTTTGTTGAAGCTTTTAAAGGAAGGCACTTCCCCTCTTGCTCAAATTGCTGCTGCTACTACTTTGTGTCATTTGGCTAATGATTTGGATAGGGTTAGAGTCATTGTGAGTGAGCATGGTGTGCCTGCTGTTGTGCAGGTTCTTAGTGACTCCCCCATGAGGGTTCAGACTCTGGCTGCCAATTTGGTTGCCAGGATGGCCAAGCATGACCCTGTCGCGCAGGAGGATTTCGCGCGGGAGAATGCCATTAGGCCGCTCGTCACGCTCCTGTCGTTTGATACCTTTGTGGATGATCCATTGGGGCATTTGGGGAAGCAGAGTATTCACTCTATTGTTCAGATTAATAAGGAGCTGGGAAAGGGTGGCCGGGAAGGGCGCCAATTCTCCAGTTCCTACTCGAGTTCTTATTTGTTTACGGAGGGGAGTAGCCGGGGAGGAAACCATAGGAAGGAGAGGGAGAATGAGGATCCCGTGGTAAAGCTTCAGCTGAAGGTTAGTTGCGCTGAGGCGTTGTGGATGCTTGCACAAGGGAGCGTGACCAACAGTAGGAAGATAACTGAGACCAAAGGGATGCTTTGCTTGGCTAAGATTGTTGAGATGGAGCAAGGGGAGCTGCAGCTCAATTGCTTGATGACAATAATGGAGATAACCGCTGCTGCTGAATACAATGCTGATCTTCGCCGTGCAGCATTTAAGACCAACTCCCCGGCTGCTAAATCTGTTGTGGAACAGCTGTTGAGGATAATTAAAGACGTGGACAGCCCGGCATTGCAAATTCCAGCGATGAAGGCCATTGGCTCGTTGGCTAGGACGTTTCCTGCTAGAGAGACCCGGGTAATTGAACCGTTGGTGACACAGATGGGTAATAGAAACACAGAAGTAGCAGATGAGGCAGTGGCTGCTCTCACCAAGTTTGCTTCTCCAGATAATTTCCTACATGTGGAGCATTCCAAGACGATAGTTGAATTCAGTGGAATCCCGGCATTGATGAGACTGCTAAGGAGTAATGAAGTTGCCCAGATGCATCATGGGCTAACTCTTCTTTGCTACCTTGCACTCCATGCTGGCAACAGTGAGTCCTTGGAACAAGCAAGGGTGTTAACAATTCTAGAGGGTGCAGACAGAACAGTTCTTCCTCAGCATATAAAGGAATTGGTCTCCATGGCAATAATCCACCTCAATTTGTATCATGCAGGAATGAATTCTCAAAAGATATCATATTTGCCTTGACTGCAAATTTAGCTTGTTTGTGGACCCTGCGTTTTTGTGGGTTCATCAGTATAGTGTTGAGTTAGTTGCATCTGGTCAACTCTTTGGGGGAATAAGGGGGCTTTATAGGAACAAAGCATACTTAAGAAAATACATTAGTTCTTCAGCTTATACACTTTCTTCTTTTTCTTTTTCTCCCCTCATAAAACTAGTCAATGGGGGTGGCAGTTGTGCAGAGATTTATATTGTATAATTACTAATTCATTTTTAGTCATTCGATTTTATTGCTTGTACTTATTTTTTTCATTAAGCATGTTCTCTACATTTCCTTTTTGATAATGCAAATTCTTATAGTTGGATAGAATTGTTCGAGGTTTGATTCCTTCATAAATGTTGCAGTGGCTTTGCTGTTGGAACTTGGAAGTCTGTTTATCAGTGTACCTCTGATCTCATGTCTTGATCAATGATCAATACTTCAATTGCACAATTTGTTAATCGAATCTGCTTTGTTCATCAGTCTTTGGAGTTTTTTGCTAACAGAAAATGAAGATGATACTGGGTATGCATCATTCTTCTACGACAACGGGAATCAGTTATTGTCCTTCTTGTCCACTCATAGTATAGTGCTATATCTCATTATGTGTTTCTGTGGGATTGTTTTCATGAGATATGCTGTTATGGCAAACACATACTCTAAAATGTCTTTTTCCACATACTTTATATTACCCCAGTTAAATCTATGCATGTATGACTTGCTAAATAGTAAGTAAAATCCACATAATTAGTAGGATTTACCCAGCTTATGACTTGATTATCTTTTGTGATGTTCATAATTTGTAAGTGCTCTGTTATGTTACTAAGTGCTATTGTGTGCTATTCTGAATTTCCCTCGTGTAAAAAGCTCCGAATTGAAAGAACTTGTCTGCATGTTCTGGTCGGCTAAATGATAATTCTACAATAAGAGCCTGCAGGATATGCGTTACTTCAGAGATGGCGACTGAACACGGCATGATAATCTTTTTTTCTAAACGGTTTTTAAACTGGTTTGCTACGTTACAAAATAGTGTTCAGATATGCCGGGCCGTTGACATTCCTTGGAATTCATGGAATTGGAGATTCTACTTGTCCCCTTTTCGTTCATGAAAGACATAGGTTTGATATAAATTCTGAATGGTAAGAATCTTTTAAGCCCATTGTGATCCTATTTGATTCCGCATGACAAAGCACTAGCTCTGCTTGCAATCTCATGCTATTTATTTCACTTCATGAATCATTTGAGAATATGAATACCACAAAGATATTCCATCTTCATCTATCTAATTCTGGTCCCATTGAGCAAGCAAATGCCATCTGATGGGCAAACAGAAGCGTGTATTTTTCTTGACACCCTTCTTAACCATTGAAGCACCTGCCTACACGAAACTCGTGATTAACCAAAGTATATATGAAATTTTCACGCTAGGGAAGGGTAAACCTATTACTTCATGTATAATTGGGAGAATATTGATATACTAAACGTTATTTAAAAAGAAAAAGCCATGATTAGTAATTGTAGATTAGATATGAACCACACTAGAGGTTAAACTGGTTCTCTTGTAAAGCCATAGACACAGCTTGGTACTACTTAATCAGCCATTCATCCTATATAATATGGAGTAATATGAGTATATGACGTTGCAATTTTCTAGATGCCACTTATGACAAAAAAACGCCCACCACATTCTACCCTGCACAGTTGTTAGGGGAACTTAAGAGGAACTGTCAACTAGTCAATAGGGCGTTTTACAAAGGATTCAAATTCAACTAGGTTTTACAAACGCCCACCAACTAGTTTTCTTTATATTATAGGAAAACCACTATAGTCAGGATTAGTAAGCAAAGGTAGTTTCTTAGTCAGCTCCTCTTGCTTTCCTTGTTTCTATGCTTAGGCATTCTTTGTTGACTTCACTCTTACGATGCCACCGATCAAGGTCATGCAACTTCTTCATCACAAACCAACATAAGGATTGGCTCAACTTGATGGCAATGCGCGCCAACTGTTAGCTAGATGCATGGCGTGATCATGTGAAGCTGATGAAAGCCGATGAAGAACTGCGTTCTTGACATGTGCAGCACCTTTTTCACCAGCACGAGTAGCAAGTTCCAAGTAAACCACAGCCTTCATCATGTCTCCCTCCTGTACCAAAAATTGTCCAGCAATCCTTTAGCTGTCAATTATCATTACCATAATCCCACCAATACTTTTATAGTCATTGCTGATTGCTATTCTAATATCATATGAATGAAACATAAAAATATTGAAGTGACTGATAAAACAGGTGGAACTCCAACTGAAAGAGCAAATATCAGAACGCCAGATTGAAAAAAACCTCAAACAAATAACGATTGGTGTGCAGGTGCAAAATCACATTTTGCATGAGTCAATAATATGTAAGTCTATATCTTATTTGCAATACACTTTAAAACTAGCATAAAAGATGTCTACAACATAGAGAATGTAACCAAGTAACACTGAATAGACCCAAAGTATTAAGATGAGAAAGTCAGAGAAAAAACATATAGCAAATGGCTTTAGTATCTCATTAAAAAGCTTCGGAAAAAATTAATGTGGCAAAATTACAGATTCAACAAAAGTGCCATGATGTCCGGTTCAATTTATTCTCTGGCAAACATTCAAAGCACAAAGGAGCACCATACAATACAGGGATAAATACTCACAGAAAAGAGAGCAAGTCCATGCTCAAATTGAGCTTTACTATGCCCACGATCCGCAGCCCGCTTCATCCATTTTCTTGCTAGTTGATGATTACGTGTCAGTCCTTCCCCAATGGAGAAGCACAAGGAGATATTGTACATAGCACGGACATACCCACCCTTTGCAGCTTTCATATACCATTTAGCCTGTTCCAGGAAGAAGAAAAAAACTTGTTAAAACCAAAGATCACAACACATCACAATAACAAAAGAACCCAAAACACCCAATATTATATAAGCCAAGAACCAAGCAGATTTCCAATCCATTGACACACACACACCCCTCTGAAAGAAAAGGTTCACTACTTCACTCATAATTAGAGGAGGAGAGAAAAAGGATAGAGCACCAACAGCTTCTTTCAGATTGCTACGGACCCTCCCACCACCGCGATGCAGACAAAGCCCAAGCTGGTACTGGGCACGAACATTCCCACAAGCAGAAGCTTTATGTAACCATTTGACAGCTAGCTCAGTGTTCGGAGGTTCAGCTGCAGAGCATAGATATAACTTTTTCAGACACGAATTATCAGCATAATGTATATATATTCATTAACAATCCCCAAACAAATACATACATATATACAAATATCATGATTTTAAACTACGGTCCACAGCATCAAAGTATTTTGACTCTCCGCAACCGATGATCGCACGTGTCCGCATCGACTACATTTTACCACAATTGTTGACAATATAAAGGTTTTCTAACTCACCCCACCGCACCGCAATTTAAAACCATGACAAATATAAAAAGTAACACCTTACCCTTTCGTTTTTTAAAATAATACTAAAAAAAATATTTCTACACCCAATCTCGCAGAAGAAAAAAATAAATTATTTTTATCCTAAATTATGTAAGTATGCAGTAAGAGCAAGGAGACAGAACAACAAGGATATAGACACAACCTAAAAAGTATGTCCGAAAATACCACCAATAAACATAAACAGAATCTAAAAGGTGCATGTGCTTAGGAAGATTCCTACAAAGAAGCAAATGAAACAGAAAACACATGTTTTGTAATAACTCTTAAAATTTGAACTTGGCCTAACTCAACCCAGTTAATATATATATATACACACACACACTATTTCTTTTCATATTGCTAGTCGATTGGGACATGAAATTGGGGTATAAAGAAATGAAAAACCTTGAAGATAGGAAAGTCCCAAATTGCACTGGGCAGAAGGGTTTCCGAGTTCCGCAGCCTTAAGATAAAACTCCATGGCCTTGGGCTTCTCCCCTCGCTCCCAGTAGATGAGGCCGGCGTCGACCATGGCGAGGGCGGAGCCGCGAGCGGCGGCTTTGATGAAGGAGTCGAGGGCCTTGTCAGCGTTGGGGCCGACGCCACGGCGCCCGTGCTTGAAGCGCTTCCCCCAGCGGAGCAGCGCCATGGCCTCCCGCAGCGGCCGCAGCGCCTCGCACCAGGCGCGGCACACCAGTGACGCAGCGCGGAGGTTGGGGTCGTCGAAGGAGGCGGCGATCTTCGCCAGCACGTGGTAGGGGAGCGCCGAGAAGTCGCCGGCGCCGGGAGGGGACGGCGGCGGAGGACGCGCGTAGAGGCGCGTGGAGCGCGCGGCGGAGAATTCGGAACGGTTGGAGAAAGGAAGAGAGGAGAAGGGAGAAGAGGAGGCGCGAGGCCATGTTCGGTGCTTCATCTGTTGCAGAGTGCAGAGAGCAGAGTGAGTCGGTGACTCTGTGTGTCAGAGAGAGAGAGCGCGCGCGTCGGTGAATGGGTGGTATCGGTAATTCGCTTCTTCACGCGTTTCATTTTGCATAATATCTATCAGTAAGTAAAGTTTATTGGAATATTAGTCTCTTTCAAACTATATACCTAACTAACATAGTGATTAGTAATGTATAATGTATATAATACAAAGGGAGTTGTAGTGATTTATGTTTTTAATCAATAAAAAAAAATTGGAAGAAAAATGTATATTTTGTGTGTATTTAACAAAGATTTGTAACTTTCAACGGAAATATTTTCTAACAATCTCATGATAAAAAAATATATACATAATACAGTGTAATTTCTTTAATGCATATTATTTAGAATTCAGCAGTTTTAGTCAATACACAAGAGGTGGCTGTAAAGCTCGTTATCATTTCATACTGGTGAAAGCTCAACATATTTCCTTTATTTCTTTTTAACAAAATTTATTGCATCATCAAAATGTATTAAGAACAATAAAACTATATGGTTTATATTATTTATTTAATGAATCTTGACTTGTGATTTATAACTTTTGATCTTTGTAATTAAAATGTGATTTATAAAACTATAATTTCGTAATTTCAACTATGATCTTAGTAATTAGTGTTATAAAAATTGATTAAAGAATAATAAAGGTCGTTTAAAATTGATTAAAACTTAGCATTAGTTGCAATATTCATTAAATTCTGACAGTACAATTGTAATTGTTGTACATTTGTAGCTCATTTTATTTTAATCAATTAATTCCATTTCTTTTTTTAATAGAATTAACTCTCTCTCTCTCTCTTTTTTTTTTTTTTTTTTCTTTTTATACATTACAGAAAATTTTAATAATCTAGATATTACTAATTAATCGTGAAAAATACCAAATGAAAAATACCAAACCATAATAGCAAGATCAAGATATAATCAAAATAACTATGTAAGCGTAGAAGCTATCTTCATTAATCAATGAAATGTAGTTGTTCATTATGTAAGAGTGCACAACTAAAAAGTACACGCATTACCATCGCTGTTCGTACCCACAAAAAATTCAAGTAGCGTTTCAAATTGAATTGACCTTTTTATGTGGTATCAAATACAGCCCGATATTTTTGGTACCAATTATAACAAGGATTAAGGTCACAAAACAAATGCTTGAATCTCTTTCTCATTCAATATATATATATATATATATATATATATATATATATATATATGTTCAAATTTAGAACAGTTTTTTTATTTTATTTTACACAACTACTATAATTAAGAAGATCTATAACTTAACTTCTTTCAACCTTTGCCATTGTAAGAAGAGTGGGGATGTTCTTTTCAAGAAATGGAAGATCATCATCATCATATTTCACATATTTTTCTCTCATGTTCTAAAACTCTTGCAATTTGGCTAACATAAAGCCATCTTCTTATAAAAAGAAAATATGTTCATAATCATCATCACTCATCAGAATACTTCTTTTAGTCGATATAAAAAACGCAGTTCTGATTCGGTCAATAAGAGGTAGTTATGGTCTGCAGCTAATTTGGTAACCTATCACTCAATTGGGAATATCTCACGAGACTTGACAGGTTGAGGACTCTATTTTTCTATTTTTTATTTGATGATTCTATTAACTTTCGATGGGACTCTATCTTCAAAATAGTGATAAAAATAAAATTAGTCTGATCAAAATTTCATTTCGTTTGACAAAACTACCTTTTCAAGTTGAGAATCTAATACTTCAACAAAAAAAAAAAAAAAAAAACTTGAGCATCTAAGTTGAAATGCATATCACTTATTAAATGAATGGGTCTCTTCCACACAGATAAAAAAAAATTGACCAACACAAGGTATGAAATTTGTGCTCTCAGAATTTCCAACTTTATCAACTTATCCAAAAATTGAGGTCTTGACTTCCTACTTCCGAACCTGCTAAGCAAACTTGATGCACTTCATGATTGTCACCAAGGTACCACATTTGTTTCTTAGATTTTCAACATGTTAAGCTGTTTCTTGGCAACCATTTTCTGAAAGATTGTTTTCAATAGGCAATTCATTCAAATTTTCGTAGCCACTACTTGTGAGTATTTTCCTCTTAACAAATATTTCAAATGTTTCTTTTTTATTTATCCATTTTAAAATCGCAAAAAAATTAATAATATAATTAATATATTTATTTATGTTAAATTTATTCTTAATTTTTTTATATGACGTTTATTATTATTTCTCTTTCTTTTACAGTAAGTATGTGTGTGTGTGTGTTTTTTTTAGGGGAGAAAGCTTAAACCCTAAATTTTGTTTAAGGATACAGGACCAAAAACTAGTTGGTGTTTATGGTAAATGTGTAAAATATTAAGAATTAGGTGAAAATCATAATAAAATTAAAAAGAAAAGTAATTAATGATGTGTTAGATTTTTAAAATGACAGATAACTAAAATAGTTTTCAATAGAATGCGAAAATTAAAAAAAATGAATAAGTAAGAAAAAGGTACAAAAAAGAGTATTAAGGAATGTAATAATAACACTTTCCTTCAAACCACTATGAATTAATTATTAATTAATGTTATATTATAGGAACTTAATCTCATTTTTGGACCAAGGGCAGGCCCAAACATGTATCGTAAGCTTTAGCCATTTCTTGGTTTAGGCCCAAATGACCTTTACTGTGGCAAAACTAATATATACATATATATATATATATATATATATATATATATATATATATATAAAGTTGATTTCTCTTGTTGGCTGCATCTAGGATACATATATGATATATCACAAGAAATGTTTTGCCTTGACAAATTTCCTAAAGTTGGGAGAGCATCTTGCAGTGTTTGCCGAATGAAATTTGACTATTCTTTGTGTCGCAGTCTCCAAAACTTGTTTTTTCAATTTAGGGTTGTCGCATTTGAGTTGTCACTTGGACTTGTACCATAAGAAAGATAGGTTTAATGAGGTGGTAAGCAAGTATTAGAGTATGAAAATGGTTTCCTTTGAAAAATTGTCATGAATGATTTGAGAAGCTTCAAAGGGTTAAGAAAACATTTGTTAATTAAACTTTTCAACACCTATAAGCTCAGGGTCTTTAAGTTTTTATGCAATTGCTTCAAGATGTGGATGGCTGCTGGGGTTCTAAATTTTAAATCTTAAATAAAGATTCCAAACCATAATCTGAAATGAGAATTTGTCATTTTTCCTTGTTAACAAAAGTCATCAGTATTATCTCATTTTGAGTCTTAACTTTTTTAATTGACTTTAAATAAAAATCACCCTTGCATGTGATCAAAGACAAAATAATTAATATATTTTTATTTCTTTATTAACATCGAATAATTAAT
The DNA here is from genome assembly GCA_007407185.1 of Glycine tomentella. NCBI lineage: Eukaryota > Viridiplantae > Streptophyta > Magnoliopsida > Fabales > Fabaceae > Glycine > Glycine tomentella. The sequence continues at coordinate 3,930,262 of PYAF01001225.1, read as the reverse complement.
TTATTATATATTTATTCTGATTTTTTGTAAAATAAATTAACTTTTTTATGATATTTAAACTGGAATTATTTTATTTTAATTTTTACCTTTACAGTTTTTCCCAATTCTTCATACTAATTTTTAATGGGTTTTAACACTTTCACGTTCATTTGTAAACACTCCCCTCAGGCCCTTACACCTCTCTATATCTCTTTCATTTCAATTACATGTTTCGTCATATATTTTCGAATTAACCTTCAACACCGATACTGTTATTGTTAAGGTATAATGTAATACATATATAACAATAAAATACAACAATTGTATAATATTATTCTTTATGTCTATTTTTTCTCTATATCAATTATTATTATTTTTTTCTCTTTTTCTCTATTAATTATATAAATTTTCGTAAAAATAATTATACAAGTAAGATTTCTCTAATGTAAAAGAAGGTTCAATGACTATTCATTCTTAATCCTTATATTTTGCCTATATAACTTTTGTAAATTCCTTCTTTTAGTGTCGGTTCTAAGCCCCAAGACATTGGTGTTGATGGTATGCAAAATTAAATGGCACGCGGACAAGAACTCTAGACAGTGACATTCTAATAATGATTCATACTTGCATAAGAACTACGTCACAATACTGTCATTTTTTGTTAGCATTCTCCAAGTACCTAATAAACATTGCATTCGTTTGTAGTATCCGATTGCAATTACTTACTAGTTGAAAATATATTTTTGGTTTTTAAAAGATGAGATTTTATTAATTATTTTTGTTCAGTATTCTCTTTCAAAGGTAATAATATAGTACTATAATTTTAGACACTTACACCATCAATCTATATAAACTGTTTACTCTATGTTAAAAAATCATAACCGAGATGATTTATATATGTTTAATTAACAACCTAAAAATCTTTACACTATTTCTTCTTCTTCTTTTTACATCAAAGTAATCTTTCAACCGATAATCAGATATTAGTGGCTTTTATCTTTTTCACGTTCGTATGTAAAAACTCTCCCTTCACACTGCGCCTCGATCTTTTTCTTTCATTTCAATTATTACATGTCTCCTCATAAAAAATTTCAATATAACCTCCAGCACTAATTTTTGTCAAGGTATAATGTAAAAGAAGTGCCAAAGTCTATATTCTTTCTTAATCCATAGTATATCTTTGCCTATATAATTTTTGTAAATTATTTCCTCCTTCTATTGTCGGTTCTAAGCCCTAAAGATCGACTTTGAGGGTATGCAACATTAAATGACACATGGGTATAAAAATTAACCTACAAGAATCCTAGACAATTACATCCAAATATATTGATTCATACTTACATAATAACTACGTCACAATGCTATCATTTTATGTTTGTACCCTCCAAATACCTAATTGACACCGCTTTCGTTTGTATACAATCGCAATTAATTAGTTGTTTAACAAATATTTTTGTTATTTTACTTGGTAAAAGTTAAATGATGAGAGTACGTACAAGCTAATACTATTAGTCATGTACATAAAAAAAAAATTATGTTGTTCTGATACGTAAAAATAAAAGAAAATTTAGCACCTTCATCACTATCCCAGTCTATTACCCATATGATAAAGAGAAGGCATAGGGTTTATATACGCTACTTAATATATGCTATTTTCCTCTTAATCCAGACTCAAGTTCTTATCTTAATTAAGGTTACGTTTGGATTATTTTCTCCATATATAAATAATTCTAAAAAATAAAAAATAAATAAATTAATAAACGTCTCTATAAACTAAAATTTGTTTATGCATAAATATTAAATAATCTTTTAGATAAACTAATATGAGAGTGCTTCTACATATGAGTTTATGTGTATACTAATTTTTAACTTATAAAAATTTCAGTACTTGTGAACAAATTTATCTAAACACAACCTAATTCTATTGCCATTTTTGTATCAAATGGACTTGTATGAAAACAGAATATAATCAAGCTTCAGTGAGTCCATATAGACCACAAAATAAAATACCAAATCAAATCCCATCCTTCTTTATATGAAAGCTTCACAATATTATATATAATATATAATATCCCAAACAATCCACACCTCACTATAATCAGTAGACACTCGAGTATAAAGTTAAATTATTTTTAATTAATTGTTTGAATGACGAGCATTAAAATGTTATTATGGTAAGTTGGTTCATGGTTGTAGAACCACCAACCACTCCAAATCTTTTCTATAACATTTTGAAAATAAAATAACATAATAAAAAAATTCTTTGTTCCTTGTCTCCCTCGCTAGAAAAACCAAGAAAAATAAACGAATTGCTAAGATATCAATACACCTATATGTGTGTGGGTATATGCCAAACAACTTTGCTCCTCTCCATATGGTCTCCAATAATGAGCCTCAATAAGAATTAGTAGTGTATAGTAAGCCAAGCAAATTCTGCACTCTTTTTTCTGTTTCTATTAGGGTACAAATCTTGCAGTGTTCTTTAGACGTGTTAGAATGTCATTCCCTGAATAACAGGCTCCAATCCCGAGAATCATATATTCTATTGTTTAATGCACGATTCCATGATGAACTCCCCCTGACCACTATTGTAACATTTGCTTTGCCTTTTCTTGCATCTTCCCACTATTGGAGTTTTTCTATGTCTATATATATATAAAGATTTCATTCATTCATTATTTGATAGTGTACTAGAACAGGATATTATTAGGATAAGATAACAATGACTACTTATTATTGTAGCTTTCATTCATTCGGTCAATTATTGACCTTCAAATATTTTAGCTTTTACAAGTTCAGAAATGTGAGCCATTCAACTAGCATAGGATTCTAATCTTCACCTCCACGTGATTTGTCGCTTTACACCACATGACTCCATGAGCTAATATCACAAAAGAATTTATACAGAACCTTCCCACTCTCTACATGAATCTGATGAGGTAGGTGGAGGGTCATTTGCAGTTATGTCACTTCTTAATATTTTTTAGAATATTGTTTGTCATATTTATAGTAATTTCTTATTTAATTATTACCTTAATTTACAGTGCATTACATATCACACCCTTAAGGGAAAACTTAATTTGCATTTCTTTATCTTCAATTTCTACCATAAAAAGGAAGCGTAGAAGAAATATAAGAAAATAAATAAATTAAAGTGTAAAAATAACATATTGTTATCATTTTTATTCATATGAGACTAATTTTTTGATACCACAAACTATATATCTCTTCCATCAAATCTCATTCTACATTTTTCTAACTTTTTAAAGCAACATTTGTTTTAAAAAACCAGCATTCCATGCATGTTACCCTTCCTGCCATTTCCTTTTTAGAGGCTATCATTATATATAAATTATATATATATATATATATATATATATATATATATTCGTAGACTTAATTTACTACTAGTATAGTCGTTGGCGCACTAAATGTTGAGGAAAAAGTTATTTAATGGCGACGTGGGACACTGTGTAAGACCCTGAAACTCTAAAACGAGCAAGATGACAGAAGACTACGAAGCTAGAAACTGGGGCTATATGGCTTGAGGACCAATTAAGTGGGAGTTTTGTTTTCACTCAATCAACAATAATAAGATCCAAGCATCTGTCAGTGTATGTAGCATCTGCCTACCCCATTGAAAAAGGATTTCACTCCCACTTTGCATTTTGAAACTCTCACATTCAGATGCTTGGCTTTACTTGGCCTTTTGAATTTTGACCTAGACTTTCTCATTCCTGCGCATGGTCATCAACAGTGGCACACAGAAATAGGCACTCATTGATACAGGAATTAATTAAGCTAGTTCAGTTCTGTACATTTACATTTTTTAAGTTTTGAATCAATTTTTAGATGAGTTGATTTTCAACTTTCAAGAGCTTCCTAAGATCATAATAGCACTATCAAAATTTAGAAAATTTCTTTTAAAAATTTTCCATCAATAAAATTATCACATGAATAATTATAACAACAATAAAATCATATATAAGTAAAATCGATTATATGAATCACACAATATCATCAACATAATCTTTGCTGACATTTACATGAATCAATAGAAAGAGAACTATTCCTTTATAAATTTACAGATAACGAAACATGTCTTTTATGCAATACCAAACGATGCAGATAAACATGCAGCAGACAATATCCATTCAGTTTGACGTCAGCTACTTCACCACATTACAATCTCTTCTTGAAGAGAGAGAGAGACTCACAACGAAACGAAATTAACACAGGCAACTAAAACTAGAAGAAGATCAACCATGCAAGCAAGCAAAGCAAATAAGTAATTTTAATTTGTTTATTCAGCTCTTTATACAAATACAAATACCCTAATAATCTCTAAACTCCTGCAATGTTTAAACTCTAGTCAGCTAGATTTCTTTTTGTCTTTAGTTCTCCACTTCATCCCAAGAGAAAGAGATTTTGATTAATCTGAAGTCAAAAAATAAGTAAAATTTGACTAAAAATTATAAAAATCGAAATCAAATAATATCCAAACGATTTAACTTTTACTTCAGCAGCTAAGTAGATTAATTAATAACAAAGAATTAAAATGACTTAAAAACTTAATAAAAAATTAAAATGACTTAAAAACTTAATAAAATACAAAATAGAAAGTTACATAACAGAACTAAATTAATTCTAGCTAGCTCTATTAATAACAAGCTAAGGTTTAATAGGTGAAGGGTTATTTTCATTTTCCCACCTCTATGAATTGATCAATTAGCTAGCTAAGCTCTTTCAACATGGCGTATAAACACAGTTTCTAAGTCCGGTGGAGTGAAGAACTCCCTTGATCCACCACCACCACGATAGTTGCACTTCAAAGAAGGTTTTCTCTTCTTAGGAGCTGGTGGACACTTCAACGAGGTTGGAATCTTTGCTTTTTCCCCTTTTGGTGTCGTTGATGAACACTCTTCTTCATCATGTTCTTCTTCTTTGGTGGTGTATATTGGCTTCAATGGAACTCGTGAAGGGATTCCAGCAATGACCCATTTTCTAGTACTATCTGACTCTTCCACTTGTGGCTTCTCAGAGAATCCCATATTTAACCACCAAAAGGGAAATATATGATTATGTATGTATAGAAGGGAATAAAGATGGTTCTTTTATTTATTTTTTTTCTTTCTTCTTTTTTCCTTTTTCTTGTTCACTATACTCTTTTGGGTGTAAACTGGTTGAGGAATCAGATGAAACCAGTAGGAAAGTGTTGACTGGGGAAAAGAGAGAGTGAGATGAGGGAATAAAGAGGGAAAATAAGAAAACAGTTTTGCACTGAGAAAGATGGAGAAAACGGATTAAAAGAAAAAAAGGAGGTGGTTTGGTTAAGGTTCAATGGAAGTGTTTCTTTGATGATTGTTGAAGGTGAGGGGACAAAGGAAAAGGAAAAGTGATGTTTAAAGAGTTTAGCGACTTTTATAGGGCTTTTTGCTGCACGTACGTGTAAAATGATTACAGGGTATGGAAATTAATTAACTCCAAAAATAATACTACCACGCATGCAGTAATTGGCACAATAATTGTAATAAAAAGGGTGTTGACTGCTAATAATAAAATGAGATAAGCTCATAATTATTAAATTTTAAAAATCGGATAGATGTTTTTTTTATATGTTGAATCGAAAATAAATATTAAAAATTTATAATAACTCACATGGTTTGCTCAATCAATTTAGATAATTTTTCCTTAATAATTAGATAGATCCTTCGTTTGTGTACGTATTTTATGAAGAAAACAATATAGTTAAAAAATAGATTTTATTAAAGGTAATTAACCAAAAAGATTAACAAAAATATTATTTGTCGATAAACTAGATAGATACTTACAGTATATATTAAAAAAATAGACAAGGTGTGTAAAGTAATAGGTATGCACTTTATTTTATTTAGGTTAAAATGTAATTTTGGTCCTTTTTAATGTCTCAAATCCATTATTTTGATTTTCTTGTATTTTAATTATAACAGTTGGTTTTCCTAGTCTTATAAATTGATGATTTTGGTCCTCCTAATATATTATTAACAAATAATTCTAATTAAATAATTTATTAAGTAAACTATAAATTAATCAAAATTATTAAGTATTAAAATTAAAATTAAAATTATAAATCCTAATTTTTCATAACACTGTACTTCTCTTTTTCTATGCCAATACCTCTTCTACCTCAATTATTGCATCAGATGTAACCGATAGTAATACTACATTAGAGTTAATAATCTTTTATTAAAGTTTTTAATGATTTATAATTTTATTTAATTTAATATTTCTAATAATCACAATTATTAGTTAATAATTCAAGGGAATGAAAATCATAAATTTATAAAATTAAAGAATCAAATGTTATAATTAAAAATCAAAAAATTAAAATTATGAATTTAAAAAACTAAAATAAACAAAATTATAATTTAACCTATAATTTAAGGTTCACACAAATGAAAGCACAATTTGAGCGAGCCATGAAATTTTAGATATTTGTCCAGCATTTCTCATATTAGCGATCCCAAAACAAGTCGTCAATGTCCAAAATCAACGTGACACCTCCATGTTTGTGAGGCTGCATGCATGTTTTCCCACAACACAAATATTCTTATAACAAGTTTGGTGAAGTGTTCAAGTACCCAAATTCATGTTACATGTTTTGGTGAAGTATTTATAAGTATTCAATTTTATATTATATTCTAATATAATTTTTTTTAAATAAAATTTTTTACTCATTGATGGTCCTGACTACAAGATTAAGATAGAGGATTGTCCAGGACTCCGTTTATAGAAGGGACACAAAAAAATTTATTATATCTATATAGATATTAAAATAAAAATTCATATAATGTAACATTGCAACTATGGATTTCAAGAACTGTTTTTATTTAGTTTTTATTTAATTGGGTTGTAAAATGTAAAAATAAATAAAATAAGAACATGAAAGAAAACAATAAAAATAAATATTTTTCTAAACAGATGATAATTTTTAAGATTTTTATGGTGAAATTTTATTTAAATAATTTAAAGTCATTAGATGGGTTTTAACACAATTGAATTAAAATCAACTTTTATGATATTAAGTTGTTTGAAGACAATTAATTACTTTTCTAATGCATGTAGAATTTATAATATTAATTATTTCTTATTTGATTTACATATCATTGGTATTATTAATGTTATTATTATATTTAGAGATGAAAATAGGTCAGAGTTTAACCTGTATCATTATCATTAAGCTTAAATCTGACTTATTACATGTTAAAAATAAGTTATCAATATCTGGTGTGAAAGTCTGTATAGCCTGATTAAATAAAAATTAAAAATAACATAATAGATATGTTTTTCTTATAAATTATTAAATATGACTTTAGAAGTTATAGATATGTTTCTCTTAATCATTTTATGAGATTTTCAAGGTAATTTTTGAAGTGATTGATCATCCACCTACATATTGAGGAAAAATATTTTTAGAAAAAATAAATATATTATTTTTAAATTTTAATATATATATATATATATTAAATAAACCAGTCTGATAAGGCTAACAAATTTTTCTTAAAGTTTGAAACTAACTTTTTTATTTAAACAATTCTTTAAAAAGTCTTAATATAACTTTTATAATAAACAACAAGGCCTTAAACAAGTCAGACCAAAGAGTCACAGTCCATTTCCATCCCTAATTATGTTTACTAAAAGAAGTTGATCAAAAATTAAAAATGTTAAAATCCTATTTTAGATAGATAGTTTTAAATAATATTAATTATGAATAAATTATTAATGATTTTTTTAAATAAAAAAACAGAAAACAATATTTAAATCTCAGGTATTTAATTTCAATTTATATATTATTTAACGAAATCAAATATGCCATATGCTCACCGAACGATGCGTACTGTTCATTAACACCTCCCGGCAACAGATAAGAGAGTTGCATTTTAAACGTGGAACTGAGGAAGTGTTTGACAATAAATATAAAATGCTTGAACGTTAGAACTTAGAAGGAAATATTTTGATAATTGTTTAATAATTATTTTTTAAATAAAAAATGTTTAATATTTATGCATTGATTATAAAAAATATTTTTATATTATCATTTAATCAAAAATTACCATTTGAATTATTTTTGAGATAATTATGTAAAAAAAATTACTTTCAGTGCATAATTTTTTTCAGTAAAAAAAAGGATAAATAATTTAATATTTTTACAAGTTAAAATCAGTTTAAATATTTTAATTTTTATAAAATCTTTCTTATTTAGCTTATTCAATAACTGAAATATATACGTTAATTTTAACTTCTGCAAAACAAAATGATTTTTTTGTTTTATTTTTATTGATATTTATATAAATGTATTCAAATAGAACTTAAATATTACTATAAAGTAACATTAAATCAATGAAGACATTACTATTTTTTTGGATTAATAAAAACCGATAAAACTAAAGAATCGGAAATATAAAATACATTAATTATTTTATAAATTATTTAACTATGAAATAGTGTTATGTTTTATTATAATTTTTATTAATTAATATTTTATAAAAAAATTATATAAAAAAGTAATACATTGAATATCTTAAAAATATAGAAACATATAATACGTGTTATAATCATAAGTGCTAAATAAGCAGTAAAAAAATTATTAAACGACTGTAAGAAAAATAGAATTATTAAACAAATATTACCAGAAAAATTGAAATTATTCTTAAACCTAAGTTAAATAATACGAATAAGTTTTCATAAAGCATCTTTTACAATTAAGTTGGTCAATTACCATCTCTTGTCACTTGGTTAATACAGTGTATTTGGATTATACATAACAATCAATTTTACTTCAAAAAAAATTATGATGACACCATAAAAATGTAAAACAATTATTTATTATTTTATATTCACCATAAAAATTGAATGATTATTTTTTACGATAAATCTAATCCAAAAATATTATAATTATGTATAATAAGATATTTCAACTAATTTTTAATTTTTTACTGATTGAAAAGCTTATTGATTGTTTGATAAATAAGTTTTAATAATTTTAAAATTTTTTGAAATACTAATTTATATTTTTTATTTTTAATATATTTATCAAATTTTTTATTATTTTTTTAACTAATCATAATTTTATTACTTTTATATTATTTTTTATTTTTAATTATTTAAATAATTAATTTTACTAAATATTTATGATTTAATAAGTTAATTTTTTAATTTTCAATTACCAGTTAATTTTAAAATTTCTAAATAACTTTTCAATTAATTTTATAAAACATAACCTATATTTAAATAACAATAATGTGAACGGAATAAATAAACAGAGAAATGTGGGTGCCCGTGACAGTAGCTGACCGTCGGGCAGCACATAATGGAGAGCAACAATTGGGTTTTGGCGCCAAGTTTTCAGGGTATTGGGATCACCAATAACCAATAATAATATGATTAATCCTATGTTATTCTTCTTCCCCATATGCTTAAAAAATCTCATGCGATATATAACAAAGCACTTTTGTTTTCTGTTTGATCTCATATTTTCATTCGAGGGCCCCCTTTCTAATTTTAACAGATGCTTCTGATTTTGAAAATCAAATCAAAATTTTTCCAAAGAAATTCAATATGCAATCAAAACCTTGTACTAGTGACTGATGTTTCGATCTGCATATTCGTTATAGTTTTTGTTTTTATCAAAATCTAAAAATTCCACTTATGATGATGAATGAATTTCAAACATCACACGTGGATGAAGAATTGACAGAATATCTCCTCGGATGAATATAAATTGAGTATTTTGAGATTAATATCAGATGATCATAAGATTAACTGACCAAGCATAATTAATATATTGTTAATAAGGATACATGTCCAGTAGTATATGTGCTAATGTAGAAGGTCGAAATCCACATTGCTGATTTGGAGGGATATCCATGTTTATTGACCTTTAAGTGATTATCACGCTTAAATTTACCATTTTTGTACTGTACAAATTTATACAATATACACCATGTCCGGTTTAGTTAGTTTTTAAAATTTCACGATCTTCATTTGTGTAACAGAATAAAAACCTCCCTTAAAAAAAACAGAATAAAAACTAACTATCACAAATAGTTTCACAAACCTTTTTTGCTTATATATACAGTGTAAATAATAATAATAATAATAATAATAATAATAATGTTATTTTTTCTACAGAATGTTTTTATTAATCCTCTTAATTTCTAAATAAATGAATTATTAACATTTTTTTATTGAAAAAATCTCAAAATCATTGAGAGTGTCGATATACTGGCAAGTTGTGGAATTCTAATTTTTAAAGTGTCACTGAGATCCCATAGGGTACAATGATAGCAAATGGTTCACCTGAAAGAAATAAGACATTAATGATAAGGATCACAACTCATGGTAGAAACTCATGAAGCCGTGTTGTCCATATATCAAGATGCCTTGTACAATACAACAAAGTTGTTGAAGCTCAACAAACTTATGTTCTAATCTTATAGCAACCTTTTTGTAACTGTAAAATCTGAGTGTAGAATCTTGAGCTTAACTTTTACACTGTCTGATAATAAGATGATAGAGATTAGCGAACCTTATCTTAACCAAGTTTTGTGTAGCTGTGATTGAAACTACCTAAAGAGACTTTGTTGGAAAGAATTTTTGGATATTTGCTTAAAAAAGCATGCGCAAGTGAAATACTATTTGGGTTTTAGCATGAAAAGGCTAATACATAGGAAGAAAACTTATAACTTATTCAAAGTTATATAACTAGAACTTGAGAGGATCAAGATCTAGACTTATATAGTTTTGAGGTGAGACGAACAATATAAAACATTTTTTTATATTTATATCTTTATTTTCTTATCATATATATGATTAACATTGTGTTTCAAATTTTTATTTGATATTTTTTTTATAAAAGGTTTTGGTAAAGAGATTTAAAACAATTTTGTATATCATCTTATAAATTAGGACACACGATCCTTCAAAAAGATTTGTGAAAAATATTTAAAATATAATCTAACAAGTTTCTTGTGTTTTGTAATTTTATATAATGCTTTCCGACACTAATGACTATTTTAGTGTCAGTCTCAAGGCAAGCCACGTTACTAACAAGAGCACTCAATACCTCCTTTTTTTATAAAAAAAATTAGTCCGAATCAGCGTTGACCTAACCAAAGCTTTATTTATTTTTACTTTTTTTGCATCCTCTTCCTCCACTTCAACCTTTACTTTTGATACTTTTTATTTTTTATTTTATACAGTTATGAAGTTAGATATGAGGCTCAATGTTTACAGCCCCCATGATGCTCCATGCATGAAGAGCTCTCGTTCTAATTCAGTGTCTTGAGGGAGGGAATTTTTCATTGTCAAACAATCCCCCATGCTTCCTCCAAACCCTTTGTTTGATTCTAATGATGCCCTTTGCATCTCCAAACACCCCAGCAAATATAGATAGATAAATAAATAACATTATTGAATCTCTTTCACTTATAACATTCTAACAAAACTAACAATTAATCTTTATCAATAAATAAATAAAAAAGATAGCATTATTCATTACGTGATCAGCCTCTATTTTTTTTTTTACTTTCTTGCTTGCAAAATACGACTATTTTGTGCCATTCTAAGAATGTTTCAGTCGCTTCGGTTCAACTTCAAGTCTATATGAGAGATTCCCATTCCTATTATTATTTATATAAAAAGATTGAGGAGAATGAGATGTTTTCTTGGGTAAAAATCTCTCGATAGGGATAAGAACGGAATAATTAAAAACAAACGGCAACAGCTTTAAGCATCAAGGTTACTTTTAAATGTCCTATATTCCATATCTTAACACCTTTTTTTACATCTCGATTCCCATTGCTTTCCAATTTGGAAAAGACTAGAAATGACTTTTTATCCATCTGGATTGAAATTAATGCAAAAGAAATATCCTCACAGCTTGAAACAAGAAAAAGAAAAAGGGCAAGGATCAGGCCAATTTCTAAAGAAACAAATTAAATGCAAATTCCAACACACCTTCACAACTTCTTGAAGCAATTATTGGCCCATTGTATTTTTGCTTTTGAAAGAAGTGTCTCCCACTGATTCTAGTGCATAATTTTCTCTGACGTATGGAAGATAAAAAGGGTAGAGTCCTCTAAGTTAAGTTTTTTCTTTTTTTGGGGGGCGACTTTAAGTTTTTTTCTATTTACAAAGAGTTGGAATCAAATCCTATTATCCCAACTTCTTATTTAAGAGGGAAAATCCTTACCAGTCATGCCAAGGTCATGAATTGATTATTAATACTGACCTATAATTTAATGCTTTAATTAGTCAAGCTATAGGACAGGGAAGCAAGGTCCCAAATGTGAAATGTCCAATAAGAAGACAGGGACAACGATTATAATAATATAACCAATAACAACATAGGACTCGGTACCAAATCAGTAAAAGATGCCATTAGACATAATCCAAAACCAGTGTACGTAATTACGTATCCATATTTCTTACCAAGAGCAGTATTTTACTAAGCTACAATATTAAGCCTACTATATAAAATTAATAAGTACGTATTAGTATATATATTAGTCTTAACAGAACTCCCGAGACTCAATTCATCAACAAAGAAAAAAGATATAAATCCTAGAGAAATATATTTGTTCTCAATTGTCATAGCCTTATTAACGCTTTGCAACATTGCAAATTCTTTTACTAAAGGTAAAAGTATTTCTTTCAGAGTTAGAACTATTTTTTTCATTCCACAAAGTGTTGGAAAATTTTAAGAGATGATGTGAAAGGTTTAACTATTAAATCATTGTCACAAACTCTTTGGAAAAGTCATGTAATAACATATATGCAATTAAACTCGAGTTTCAAACAAAAGAAATTTTCATCTAACTCTAAAGAATTCTTTTTCAACCATCTCAAACCACTATTTCAACTTTTTTTACATATTTTTTCTAAATTCATTTTCAATAACTTTTTTGAAAATTATCAATGGTTAAAAATAACTTTGTATCACATTATAAATTAATCATAAATCTAAAATATAATTTATATTTTTAAACATAACTATTTATTATAATTTTAATGATGAAAAATAAATATTTCTTTTGTACGTTACACAAACTAAATAGTAATTTTAACTGTATAGTAGTAAAAAAAATCATCAGTATTCCAAAATTGTCATTTTCTTTCATTTTCACTTGCTCAACCACGTACCTTCTTATCGTTATAATTACTAAAGGCAAAAACCATGAAAGGGAAACCTGAAAATAATATTTAATAAAAGATAATGAAAAATAACAAAAGAATATTAAAATCAAGTATTTAATAGATAGATAAAGGTATCAAATCAAGTATCACTTTTGTTTACGTCAATAAGATATTAAAATGTTGTTGCTTCTAGATGTCTTCATTCCCAACTGTCTAAGTAGCAATATTCTGCAGGTAGATGATAACTACATCCACTGTCTGTCTGAGAATCTTTAAATATTTGAAACCATCATCATTATATTATGTATATTAACAATAATTATAGGAAAATGCACTTTCAGTTTGAAGTGTGATGTGATAGATGATAACTACATCCACTGTCTGAGAATCTTTAAATATTTGAAACCATCATCATTATGTTATATATTAACAATAATTATATGAAAATGCACTGAGTTTGAAGGGTGGGCATCACATTATAATTTTCCTTTTCTCGAAGATGGAGTATATTGGAGTTTCAATTTCAAAAGGGACTCGTCCTATTTTGCATAACGTGTTGGTTTCACGAGAAATATCTTGTGTAACACTTTTATATGTAAGTTTAAATATATTTTTGGTGCAGGTAGGTTTATTCTTTTAATTTTAGTTTGTTCTAAAATGATGTTTTTTCAATTTTGATTCTAGTAAAAATTAGTGATTATAACTTGTAAGTTTGTGTTTATTAAATTTAGCTCCTTTATAATTTCAATTTTTTATTTATAATTTTCATAAATCCACGCTCACATAAATCAAAATTAAAAAAATATAAACTTACAAGAACTACAAATGAACACAATATCTTATAGGAACCAAAATTGAAAAAAAAAAAAGCCAAACTTACACAAACTAATTTTTTTTTAAAAAAAAAAAAAAAACTTGCAAGAACAAAAAAAAAAAAACATTAACTTACCATAACCAAAAATATATTTAAACCTTATATATATCTATGTTAAATCTTTTTCTTAGGACATTTAAACACATGACACAAAACCATCTCATTCAAGACAATTGTTTGATTGCCAAGCATAAAATGATAAACGTTCAAGAGAGATTAAATATACAGCCGAAATATTGTAAGTTCAGAGATGATATAGAAGAAAGTGTAAGGTTTAAGAATTATCTCCAACGAAGGACAAATAGTAGAAACGGAGGTTTTTGTTTTCTTTTTTTTTCTCCAAGGGCTGGATGGATGAAGAACTCCAAAAGCGCAAGAGTATAATGCAGCTTTTACAATGATTTTCTTACAACCTTGAATAACCTCTATCGTCTTCGTATTGCTCCATGAATTCATCATTGAACTTTTTGAAACTATCCATAATAGCAGGCATGTCTTCCTCAGCTGGTAAAATAGTTGTCCTCAAATGGAACACCCTGTAAGCAAAAGTTTGAGATACACAATCATTAGAAAGTAGTAAAAGAAAACCAGTGGAATATGTGCTTTCTACTTCATATATGTTGTAGTTCTTGAAGTTGAAGATATATATACACTTCAGAAATATATTATCAAGTACTAAATCTCCATAGTTACTACATCATATATGGCCTAGCTAAAGCACAATCTCATTGCATGACAACCATAGGAATAGGCATGTGGGATCACTCTAAAGAAAGGAAAAGAAAAGGGGATAAACATGAGAATAAATGTAAAGTTTGTACCCTTCTTTCTGACCAAATCCTGAACCAGGAACAGTGGATATGCCAGTGGCTTCCAAAAGCTTGAGGCAGTAGTAAACATCTGGAACCTTTCCAGCCTGTTTAGCAGCCTCTAAAGCTCTTGGCGGCAAGCGTATTTGAGGGAATGAATACATGGCACCTGAACAAAAACTTGAGGAATGACGAATGTTGTACGAGGCACGAGACAATCAAAGATTGAAATTGAAGCTCGAGAACATATCAAATTGTTTTGGAATACTATTGTTTATACCCTCAGTAAAATTACAAACCACATTTCTGCAACTGTTGAATCCATCAGTCATTATCCTTGCTCTTCTTCTCAGTGATTCAAGTATTCCGGTGCTGCAAGTTATAGGTAATTGTCAATTCTACATAATGACCCCTTTTTTCTTATGCTTTCAAACATTGGGAAGGTATGGGAGAAATGATGAATTTCTCAGGCTCAAACATGGCCTATATAGAAAATCAAATTAACTTGACAAAAAATTTGGCATTTATCAAATTAGTCTTGGCATGATTACCTCTCCCTAACAAATTTGTCATAAGAAATATCTCCAGGTTGAGGTGGATTGAGCATAACTCCCATCTGTAGAACAGGGTACGAAATATGAATAATGAGGAAATGCCCAAGGAAAGAGAACAGTACTCACTTAAATAACACTTTGAACGGGTATATTAAGTCTAAATTAAAATATCTGGGAAACATTCAGATCCAACTCACAAATATTTGTGCTGGAACATTTGGACTAAGTGATATTGATGCAACCTTGTAGATCTCATCAACTGTCTGCAAAAGAAAATCAGGATAAAAGAAAAACATCATCAGTGTAGCTATAGCAAAAATTGAAGAGGTGACAATTTGTATGAACACCTTACATGTAGAGTCAGAAGGTGCTACATCCAGACAACAGGCAATGAGTGCAAAAAAGTATTTTACAACGGAAAATTTATTCATTTCACCATATTACATGTGGCACCCATGTACTTAACCCATTGGTTAATGTGTAATAATGTAAATTTTTGGAGCATTATAGTCATCGACATATATTCGGCTATATTGTTAGTACTCTTTGTTCATGTTCAACAGCTTTTCTACCCCCTCTATGTTTTGACATGGCCTGTCAAGAGTTTAAACTTTGAAAAACTAAACTGGAATTAGATGCAATAAATCTTGATGGGTATAAAATTATTTATGTGCTTTCATCTAACAGCTTGGGATAGTTCATTCATGACATAGTATGACCATAAGGCCCACAGTTTGATCACTGTCAGTCTGCCACCCTCACTCTTCTAAATAAAAGTTAAACTTCAGCACAAGGTTGGGTGAACCTGAGCATTGTTCATGCTTCAAGTGGGGCCTAAAGGTCTCTTGCGTGATAGGGATCAAAAATAAAACCATTGATGAGTTTTCACCTCACATTTTTTTTATAGAATAGTTTATTCATGACAAATTTGTACTGAAATTTTAACATAATGCAAACGTTGCAAGAAATACCAGTTTGAAACTCAAAGAAAATTCAGTAACACGATATGAAAAGGCAAACCTCTGGAGGAATGTTGGTCATTTCAAAGTATCCACCTCGCTGTCCACATTCACCATAATAACCTTTTGACACAGAGTGAAAAGAAATAAGCTGGACTTCCTTGCTTATAGGTGGCCCCAATTCCATCAAAACCTTCTCGTGTAGAAAAGTATATATTATTAGTTCACATTAACAACTGAGGCAAAATATCAGTTTACCAGCAGCTGCAGCACAAAAAGCATACCTTTCTAGAACTAATGAAGGGTCGTTCATCCTGATATATATTCGTCTGGTAAACCTCATCCCC
Organism: Glycine tomentella; assembly: GCA_007407185.1. Classification (NCBI taxonomy): domain Eukaryota; kingdom Viridiplantae; phylum Streptophyta; class Magnoliopsida; order Fabales; family Fabaceae; genus Glycine; species Glycine tomentella. The sequence goes on along the minus strand of PYAF01001225.1, from coordinate 3,913,564 downwards.
AAGCAAGGCTAAATTTTCTTCATAACAGAATTGCAAAACCTCTCTTAGATTAGCTTCACTAAGGCATTGACCAGTAGGGTTTCCAGGATTTATGATCACCATTGCTTTAACCTACTCAAAATCAAATTTATGATTTTGTTGCTTCATTCAAATAAAGCATTACATAAATAGATAAGAAGAGATTTTGACAAATACAAAGAACATATAAGAAGGATGTTAAGTTTGGCAATCCAAATTTTAGCATAACAGAAATAATTCATCGTTACATGATTTCTTCACTGGCAGAAAATTCTTTTCAAGAAACAGCCAACATATTGTAAAATTTCATGTGGGAAGATTGTTTTCATCAATCAGCCATATGCTATTTTGTTTCTTTTCCCTTTTATGTGCACAAAGCAACCAGCGAAGTCATTTCTAGTAGTCAACTTAGAAGAAGTAGGAAGAGAACTATGAACAATAAATTCTTTCAATATGACAAGATTCACTCCCTTCACATTGATTCAGCATCTTCCAAACATTTAAGTGGTTAGTTTTATAAATTTAATGTTGAAACAGAGTGGAAACATAACATTGTAAAGACAAAACACCTACAGTTATTCCTTTAAAGCGAGCCTGTTCAACTGATTGACGAAGTTCATTAACATCAAGACCCCAATTTGCTGTCTCTTCAAGGTAGTATGGAACAAGGGTACCACCAAGCAGAGCAATTGTTGCTGAGTAGAGTGGGTATTGTGGGACTGGAACCAAAATCTGGCAAAATTGGGCAATTCTTTCAATGGCACTGTGAATATAGAAAACTAAGGTACTAATAAGGAAAAAATATATATTACCCCATCGTCTTGACCCCTGATGATAGTATTTAATATCTGCATCACCCCCTTGCTTGCACCATCAGTGAGATATATGAGCTCTGGATCACTGTAATGGAGCAAGAAGCAATTAATCCATTTGCCTAACAAATTAGAAACTAAGCTTAAGAGTCCCTTTAAAGAAGGATTTTACAAGATAAATTAGAAAACAGAATGAGACTGTATAGAGTATAAATACGTTGGATAACCATCACGCCTGAGTATGAACTCAGCAACTTCCTTCCTCACTCCTGGAAGGCCGCGGGAGTCACTATAAGCGCCTGCGTCACCATTAGTTGCAGTTCATTAGTGAAGATTCTCATATCAAAGAAAAGTCTTAACTCCTGAGTCAGTTAAAAGTAGAAGAATTGGTAAAACGCCCAATGGTACACTAGTTATAGTAACATGTAAAATTTTTGACGGGAACAGCAAGAAATTTTGCAAGCTAAGAAGAATACTGCTAGGCCTAAAACCTTAACATGCTCTCAGTACAAAGCAATTAATATGGTTCAGACTTTGAAACATTTCTTTTGCTTCTGCTGTTGTTTTATCAGATTAAGTCTTCAATTCCAGGTGTATTTCCATGTGATAGATTGAAAGTGGAATACCACTAATGTTATATAAAAACTTGCTGATGGTTAGATATAAAATCATCCGTGATTCTTCACCAAACAGTTTAAAATTTAGGGATAGTTGATTTATGACAAGGTAGCAAAACTCGATGACTGATTTGTCAAGAGTTTGTTCCCTGCCACGCCATTTTATACACGAATGTGAATTTCAGCACAACGTAGAGTGGGCATGTGCATTTGTCCATGCTTCAATCCCAATGTGCACTTGGGTGTGAGGGGGCATGTTATATATAATATCATTTATGATCCTTCACCGAACATTTAAGCTTTTGAGACAGATTATTTATAACAAAAATTATTCCCTTATTTTTTAACTGCAACCATCTTTTTGGGGCAATTTCTTATTTGGTCAACTAAAACTTCATCTGAGATCCTTAAGCAAGAAAAACAAAGGATAGTAAAAATGGAAAATTCAGCAAACAGATATAAAGTTACCTTAAAATTTTGACTTGTATACTCAGTTAATGGAAATTGTCTTAAATGTTTCAGAAAATTGTTTTAACAAGAGAAAAACACATAGAATTTGTGTTCAGTACATAATTTTTATTTTTCATAAACTAAGTTTTAGTATTCCCCATGTTTCCTAGGAATTTTGAATAAGCTGGTTTTACACACTAAACATTAAGCAACTGATAAGAGTACAAGGATTCCTAGTGCATGAAGCTCCTAGGCTCAACCAATGTGAGGTTTTGAGAGATCCAGATGTATGAGGACCTCATCCTTGCAAGCAGAGAGGTTGTTTCCACAATTAAAACATGCATGTTGGCTACAAGGCTAACCTTACCCTCATTTCAAGGCTCCCCCCACTATGCAACTGATAAACTACATCTAACTAATTTTATCATGGGCAGTATACAACCAAAAAAAAAAAAAAATAGATTTAACAAATAATGCAGCTTTTTGTTGCCAGGTATTGCTTAAATTATTTGACTTACCAGTATTGCTGCTACTTAATTTTAGCAACAGGCATCAAGAGACAAGAATAGGGTAAAAACTAAGGTTGCAGAGCAATACTTTAAAGCAGATCAAAATATGTAAAATTCTACCATATTATAAAACAAAGTAGTTGACATATGAATACCTAAACCACCCGAAGTCAATGAAAGATAGTGTTTAGCTCTTGCAATTGCATCAGCAGGGAATAGCAGTCCAACATTAGGATCATCAAGTAGGAATGGAGCTTGGCACAAAGCAACAACCTGCACCCGAAAAATTGTTGTATGTTAGCATAATCAACAAATAAAGTAGTTTAATGCTATTTAATTAGATAAGGAGTATGTTTAGCTGTTAACACTGTAAAAATTACAAGATCCAGTAAAAGAAGAAATATGACAGTTATGTTAAACCTGGCGAGGGAAGCTCAGTGGTTTCTGTCCCAATGCATGTGGGTTGCCAACATTAGTAAAGATAATCTGCAACAATTGAAAATGAGTTACTGTAAATATGAGTACGGAATTTGACTCCTCTAAAGTTAGCAAATGTGTAAAGTGTTAGTAAGAGCACATTTACTGTTGATTTGAAGTTAGTTAAGATATCATGGTAGTCCAATTCAAATTAATGTACTCTTACTTCTTCACATTACACATTTGTTCATTTTAGAGGAGCTAAATCTATGACTATGTACAGGAACACACATGTATAGATGATGACATGAATATAAATATAATTTTATTCTGTAATTTGGCTTGAAGGTAATGTAAGCTGATAGTATTCATAATAAGAATATGTTTGCATAGACATCATGGGTAATGATGCTCGCATTTTTATGCAAATCCATTTTCAGGATATGCAAATGCAAGTTGACAATAATAAAAATATAAATATGTTTAAATTCAAGCAGCTAAAGAGTTTAACAACAACTGATTTGCTTTACGGAAGATACTTCAATGTAAAAAAATTAGAACAACTACTTTGCCAACAAGCCTTTAAGAACAAAAACTGGCTATCATAAAGGGCTTACTATTAAGTTTCAAATGCAAAACATGTAATAAGTAACATACTACCACTACTATGATGGCCATGTAATAAAGGTCTAGGACACAACAACAACAACTTGTTCAACAAGGTGCATACTTATGGTCCCCTCTAAAACCATATAGAATCAACGAACAATTTGCAATAGCAGGCTTCAAAGTTACTTTGAAAACCCAATTCTTTATAATACCAGATAAAAGACAAAATAAATAGAAGGAATTTTATGATCAAGATCAATGTATTCCTCCACCCTAAGGGTGCAACGTGCAAGTCAAACAAATATAACATTTTGTAAATGACCTGGAAAATAACTTATAACCTACCTTTTTGCCCTCTTTCTGAAGCTCAGAAGCTCGAAGGTATAATTCACCTCTGACAGCATATTGACTCTTCTTCACGTTTTCATTTATTGACCCATAGTCTAAAGGCTTTGGTGGCATGGTGAAGCAGAAGAATTCTTGCAGATGTTACTGAATAAGAAAAAAAAAATTAAATCAATTGCCAACCAGAACAGTTCAATGAGGGAAAAGGAAAGATAATGAGAACTGTCACGCAGACATGCCTCGTGAAACAAAGTACCATAAGATTACCCTATTCTACTACGTGTGAAGTGTTTCGATTAAGGAACTTAGATTTCTTCAATAACAGAATTCATGCTAACTAGTGAAGTAAAGACTGACATGTACACTCATAGCTCCATAATTAGACTTCTCTGATTTAATCATAACTTCATTAAATATGTAGACTCGGAATACTTAAAGGAACATAACATATGGCTTAACAAATGCAACACCAACCAGTTTGCAAGTTAATAGAGATAACACAGTTTAACCATAACAGTGAAAAAAGAAAAGAAAAAAAAAAAAAAAAAAGCAAAAGCGTGTGCACTGTGCCCTCAGGAATCTGTGCTCACCCCTAGTCAAAAAATCTGCAATGATACGATGAAAAAGAAAATAGAAAATAGAAAACAAAAAAAAAGGTCAGATTCCTGAAAAAAAATCCCTTCAAGTTAGCGACCAAAAATCATTTTTTTAAGAGAGAGACAAGAATCTAACAATAACCCAGTTGACACGAAAGCCAAAAGATTCGATTTTTAGTTTTTTACCGCAAGTGGGTCATTTCGTGCTGTATTCATATAGATCGAGTGCAGTTGATGAGAAATGTTTGTTACCTGTGGAATTGGGTTTGAAGGTTTTGTGAAGCGTAGAGTGTATCGTGGATCACTTGCAATCGAGACCACCTTCGCTTGATTGAAGAAGAGTGTTCGGTATGGGAAACACCAAGTAGTTGTAGTAAAGAATGTCATACACTTATACGTGTCAGACAAAAGAGTGTGAATTTTATTTGTCTGTAGTGAAGTGTATTTGTGTGGCAGTGGCGGTTGGAGGAACGCAATGGCAGCACCAGAGCCACTGAAAAAAGTGCTAACGGATTATAGAAATTGAGATTTGGGATGGCTATATTAATCCAAAGGGATAATGCTCGTGCTTCAATTGTGGCCAAGCTTTGGACTACAAGGGTCTCTACGTAGATAACACTGTGCCCTTTGGCTTCCGCACGAGTTTGATTGAAGAGTGTGTGTCATTGTCTCTTTGGGGAGTGGTTCTTGTTGTTTCCTTTTGATCGTTTAGATAGTGGCATATTCACACGGAAAAAAAAATTATGGAACAATCTTGAATTATTTATAACTTTAGAGAAAAAAGAAAAGATGAAGAATAAATAATTTATTTAATTAATGATGTAGTCTGATAAGAATAAAAAAAAAAGTTGTTGATTTGGTGTTAGAATTTTTGTTGTTGTCAAAATATAATCACTATTTACAATATAATTTCTCTTTCTCTTATAGTTTTTACCAAATCCATGTAAGAAATAACAAGGTTAGTTTGAGGGATACTGGTTGAAATTTTAAGTAAAATATCATATTTTAATCTTGCAGATAAAAAAAAGTTAGGAAGAAAAGTTAGGAAGAGTATTTAGCATCTTGGGTTCACATTTGTAGGTAATTTATGTAACTCTTTTCTATTTCCAAGATGCATACATTTTTAATATTTTTAAAATATGTTTCTAGCAAAATTTAATTAAAATGATGTATCAACTTTTTTATAAAAAAATATTTATTTCGATGTAAGAGTATTACACATCAAATGTTTGTAAACTTAAAGAAAAAAATCAATAAAAAATGTAACTCCATGTTAAACAAATTTTGGCATTCTCAAGTCCATACAAATCATATTAAATAAAATATGATGAAAAATTACTTATTAATTTAATTCTTAGATAAATGAATAAAATATGTGTCCCAATGTTACATTATTTCAAAACATTCATAACCCTAAAATTAATAATAGTATAAAGTAGAGACATAAACCTCTTGTAAGCATCATCATCATAACCTTACATAGACTCACCTTCTAGGGTGACATTGAGTCTAAACACAAACAAAACAACCAAACGGGAAGTGAGATACATCTCACAATAAATTTAAAACATTAAGGAAATCATAAAGATATAAGATATATTTATAAACAATTACATTCCACATCACAAGCATGCCTCATCCAAATCAAACATTCCACACACAAATTCACACACAAAATGCGATGTAGATTAGACCCGCATATTCGTATGCATGTGATACCATTTTGGAAAACACTGTGAATATAGTCTGATAGTCCATGTAGTCGACAAATCGTCATACAATGGACAACCTGACATTATCACTCTCAACGAGATGATACCGTCGGTGGGATGTTAGGGTGTCTTGACGTTACAAGTTTACTGCAACACATGTGATCAACATGAGCTTAAATGAGATTCCAAATTGTTGCATCCCAAGGTCAGAGTTATACGTCAACTCATTCATGACCTCCCTAATTAGGTTAATAAATGTTTTTCACTTCAAAACACATATGCACAACATGATGTATGGTTCATAAACAATGTGGTCATGATTTATTTTTTAATTCCATTGGAGATTCCTATCCCGAGGATAGATTCTCTTAACATTTTTTGCAATGCATATACATACTATAACAGCCTCTCTCTCTCTTCCCGTATCCTTCTCTCTCTTTGTTTTCTTCCTTTTCTCTGCTTCTGCCATTGATGAACTAGAGAAGCTTCTTAACCACTCAACCGTTGACCAAAACCCTTCACACCCAACATGAAAGTTGAAAGGAACTACTCAATGAGCTAGATTCCATCATCACTTTTCTCTGAAAACCATTAAATAGAGAGATCCAGTTCTCTAGGGAAATTCACAAAGTTTGATTCTGAGGAGAAAAGAAGGTGTTTTAAGGACGTTCAAGCTTGAAAAAGTTGTTCTCTAACATTTCTTGTCGATTTAGAGGTAAGAAATTCAAATTTTACCGTTTGATTTGTGAAATTGTTCTTAGGATGAATAGTGACCACTTTGTGATAGGGCTGGAATCAGACTTGAGTTCTTTAGAAAAGTATGCTCAGGAGGTTGTTCTGATGAATATTAAGCTTTGAAACATGATTTCTGATGAAGTTTGGTTTTGACTCTGTGATATGTATGAGTAGGAAGAATGTTGATGAAATGGAAGGTATTATAAGATATATGAGCCTGAGTGCTTTTACAAAAGTTACTCAGGAGGCTAAATAAACGGTGAATATGTGTTGAAATAACCATTTTAGTTAAGTTGAATAATTAGTGATATATGACCTGGTTAAAGGCAATTGAACTAGTTGAATTAACTTATATAGAGTCTTAGAAAGACTCTAAGGCCTTGGTTAGGCTGAGATAGATCCTGCTGAGGGTCTGTGAGTCACCTATGAAGTGGTTAGTTCTAATAACCCTAAGATAGTTGATTGAGAGGGTTATAGAAAGGAATTATGTTTTCCTTTCATTAAACGGTTGAGAACCGTTGTTAGGTGTTTTGTATGGTGTTATTGATGATTGATTGTGTTGTATGCCTGTATATAGGGTGGGACACCGAGAGTGTCAGTGGCGGAGACCACAGTCCAGGGATTGGACAGCAGAGCACTACCGTGCCAGGTAAGCTCTTCGTTCTTGGAGTGTTTCCCACTAATTGTGTTTCCCCATACTCCGAGATGGAGTGATGGGTGCATATATGATTTACATGCATTGAATTGGTTGTTACAGCTTTCTTCATGATGATATGTATGCATGTATCTGTGCTTTGTGTATGGTTGCCTTTCGGATAGATTTTCTGGCCAGTAGATAGATATGGACCTCCCTAAGAGTAGAGCGCAACTCCTAGTTTGGTTTGCTCCATAGGAGAGATTCCTCAAGACCAAGAGATAGGTGGTCTCATGATGTAGCAGCCTATTCTCGGAGGTACCATATGGTGTGCATCCTTGTGTAGGGGTAGCTCCCGTTGGATGACACAGGTGTGAGTTCTGGCCTCACACTGTAGACTGAGAGGGTCCACGATGACTTACTGGGTACTGAGATGGTCCCAGGGGACTGAGATGGTCCTGGATACTTATGATGTACACATTAGAGCTTGTGTGTGCCTATGTGTTGTTGTGATAATGTTGTGATGTCTATTAATGTATTGTGATCATGGAAGTGAGCCAGGGTGAAGGAGAAGCTCCAAGAACCCTGAGCTTACTGAGATTTTTATCTCACCCCGTGTGTGGGAATTACATTTTTTTTCAGGTTGTACAGCTGACAGGGATGAGAGACCCCAGGGTGAGAGGCCCTAGTAGGGGACATACATATATAGCTGCTTGGAGCAGTGTTTTGAGAGCTTGGCTGCTCACTGTTGTGTGCAAACATATATATATATATATATATATATATATATGATATGTGTTGTTATTTTGTACCCTGTGGGGAAAATTGGATATGTTTGTATATATTGAATTTCTGTATATGGTGTACCCTCATATGAGGATTTGATAGGTGATACTAGGGCATTGATGCCTACTTTTTGTGGATACAGTTAAAGTATTTTGTTGTGGAATGTACATATAATCTATGTATAGGCATGTGGAAATCTGTGATTATTAACCTCTTGGTATATTGCATGTGTGGATATTATAGTTTTATCTGTCATTGTTTTACGTCATCTGGATCACTAAGGCTGTTGTGGTAATCTAACTTTCGTTTGATTTACTGTCTATACGTACCATACATAATGAATCAAGAAATATGGTTTTGAAATCGTTTCTGCGGTTTTTTTTAATTAAAAGTAATTATGCGTTCATCTGATTAAGTAATATGTTAATACACTGGATGCATACGGAGTGTTACACATACCATGACATAATAAATTTTTTTGGTAAAGATTAATCATTGATAAAATTAATAAATAATTTATATCAATGTTACAATGACAAAAAAAATCTTTGTAAGAAATTTATGCACACATAACAATTTTACAATCTTTTTTTTTATTTTATTTTAGGAACAACTGTGGGTTTAACCGAATCAATAACCCAATGAATCTAAACCATCCAAAGAAAAAAAATTGAGTTAGTTCAAATTATCAGTTCAATTCATAAAATTGCAAAATGACATCAATTCGGGTATGAGCATGTAAAATTTGATTCAATATGAACCAACTTGAACTCATACTATTTTAGAAAAAAAAATTTATGTTGTTTAAGTTTATAAGTTTTATGTTTTGTAATTTATGATTCTTACTTTTAATATTATCCAGTAGTTTTTCTTTTATTTTATTATGGTTTTATGGTTTTCCTTATTTTTTGATGATTTTATTGGATGATTGGAAGAATCAATCCAAACCACCCTAAATGTGATCCGATTGATTTAATTCTAATTGTTAATTTTTTAAATAAAAAAAAGACTAATGTTTAAATAAAAATATTTCCTAAATCCAAATCAACCATACTTCTAGTCACTCCTAATTTATTTTTCTCATCGCATCATTTATTGTATATTAATTTTTTTATATATTTCTCTTTCTTAATTATACAAATTGTTGTACAGTGTTACTATACAAGTAACATTTCTATTTGATAAATATTTGGCTGTAAAAAAATCAATGGAATGATAAACATATTAAAAACATAATGCAAACAATTATGAATGTAAGTTAGAGAGCATTAAGTGATATTTATTATAGTGAGAAACAAAAATTATGAAATTGAAAAATATAGTTATATGTAAACAATTAAAATTAAAGTTAATTATTAATTACATAATTATTTTTAAAAAGTTATATGTATTTTCATTCGATACATTCTCATGGTTTAAAAAGCGATATACAAGTAATTCTTAAAAAGAGAGAGATACAAGTATTGAATAAATCATCAATTTTGTCCCAAAATTTTATCCTTTCTTTTATTTTGTTTCTCAAGGAAATATTAATTACTTACAATACTTCCTTGACCTTAGTATGAATCATGTTGGGGGTAAATGGGGACCTTAGTTATTCCTTGAGCTTATATAAATCTAACCTTCATATCAAATTAAATAAGTACATTTTCTTTTTAATTGATCATTCATCAAATAAGTTTCTTTTACCTTTTTATTTTTTAATTAATGCTTATATTTCACTAGTCAACGTTTTAATAAAGATATTTATAAATTGGTGCTGTAAGAAAATGACAAGCTAGGAAAAAAAAATTAGTGCTTTGGTCACGCATCAGAGTGCCATTGCATACCCAGGCATTCAACTTCTCACGTCAATGTGCAATTTGGGCATCGATACTCCGTGCTCTTCGTTCTATCAATCTAAGAGTTATTTCCTTATTTTATTTTATTTTTATACTTTTTACATACAATCAGTGTTTTAATTTTTTTTAATTCATTTTAAATTAGTTTGAATAGGTGTGATGGTCCGATAGTCAGCAAGAATATAGATAAGGTTTAACCGGTCCAATCCATCTATTTTGTCTGTAATAATTATTACTTTATTAAAGAATTTTTTATCTTAAGGAATTAAATATAATACCAAATGATATACAACATTCATGCATTCTATTAAACCAAGTTATATCTTCTTAATTCATCAAAGGATTTATTTGAGAGATTTGTTTTCCCAATCTCATTTAATTTATTATTTGTATATGATTGCTAATTATTTTCATGATTTGTATTGAATTATATGATGATTTTGTTGTGCTTTATTATATTATATTTCTTTTTTATCCTGAAAATATTTATCAATTTTATTTTATTTTTTTAAAATATATCATTTACTTTATTTTATATTTTTCAGTTACTTTAACAACTAATTTTACCAAACACTTATAATTTAATAAGTTAGTTTAAAAGCTTTTAACTTCTAACTTTTAACTACTAGTTCACTTTTCACGTACGACTAATTTTCTAGTAATCAGATAATTTTTCAGCTAATTTTGTCAAACATAATTTTAGTCTGCACAAGTTAAAAAAATCAAAGGTGGTATCAAAAAATAAACACATGACATGTTTGGATAACATATTAGAAGTGTAGTCAATAAGCAAAATAACGAAATACCATCTAACACTTAATATTAAACTATTTTGTTTAAACTTATTTATTGAAATAAATGTTTATTTTAATAAAATAAGCAATTTTATATTTTTCAATATATTTGTTAAAACTGCTTATGTTTAAAAAATTAATTTTATGTTTATTTGAAGAAACAAATCTTATTTGCTTCTTAAAAAAACACTTATATAAAAAATATTTATTTTAAATATTATTATTTGGAGTCCTCAAACTTGAAAAAGTTGTTATACTTGCTAAACACAAAAATGAGTAAGCAAATGAATTATTTCAATGACAATGATCAAGTTAGTCATACAATTAAGAAAATAAGGGGAAAGACATTGCAAACGAAACATTTATTGAGGAATCAAATAAAAATAATAATCAAACATCATTAATAGGTAATAGAAAATCAATTGCACAAAAACATTTATTCAATAAAATAAGAAAAATCAATTCCAAAACGCATAATATATGTCACAAGTTACAACCCATAATTTAATTCTACAAAATAATAAAGTGGTTTTGCAAAGATAATAAATGTCTCGATACATTCAATTTGGAGTTGTCTTTTTTTTTTTTCCAATCAATTTAATAAATTAATTTTCCATTTTGTTGCTTCTGTTTACCGATAAAGATTGAAAATTTATCAACTCCATACAATACATAAGTGTTCATTATGTAAAAAGAGTAAAGAAAACAATATTTTCTAATAAGAAAATTATAATTTACAAGATTTTTTAAATCGGATTTATAACACTCCAACGAATCACACCAGAAAGAGAGGAATATGGAGGCTGTGCAGGTATGAGATATAGTTGAGGATGACTTAAAAGAATTAATTGGTATTATCTATGTAAATAAGATGCTTTTACTTTTCAGTAGTCTATCACTTAAGAACTCCACAATTAAGCGCGTTTGACTTGGAGTAATTATGGATAAATGAATTTATGGAAAATTTATAGAAACACGTATGAGTGAGGACAAAACATGCTGAAAAGTCTTGTGTTGGTTTGTGAGGACAATCATTGATCTTGAAAAGCAGCCGAAACAGATTGTCGAGGTTTCGGAAAAGGGTTACCTATAGAGGTTTTTGACCGGTGGAGGGTTTTGACCAATGAAGAGTTGAGTGAAGTGCCACCATGTGAAGTATCGTAGTGTATGAGCAACCGAAAAGTCGACAATCAGGGATATTACAAATGGTATTAGAGCAAACCTTTCTCCTAGTATGGTCTGATTCGAGGACGAACCATGAGGAAGCTGGTAGGCATGTAACACCTTGACGAATCACACCAAAAGGAGAACTATCTAAAGGCTGTGTAGATATGAGATTGCATAGTTGAGGATGACTTAAAGGAATTAATTAATATCACATATACAAATAAAATGCATTTACTTTTTAGCAGTTCGTCACTTAAGAACTCCATAGTTAAGACTTAAGCGTGCTTGGTTTGGAGTAGTTATGAGATGAGTGACCTTTTGTGAAATTTTCTGGAAAGCATACGAGTGAGGACAAAACACGCTGAAAAGTCTTGTGTTGATCTGTAGGATCAGTCATTGATCATAGAAAGTAGCTAAAACAGATTATTGATGTCTAAAAAAGGACTACCTACGAAGGGTTCTGACCAACGAGGAGTTGAGTGAAATACCACGTGTGAAGTGTAGTAGTATGTGAATCCCCAAGAAGTCGACAATCAAAGATGTTATAAGACCAACTAGTAGGTGACTATAAAAAACTAGAGCATTTCGTAATGGATGGGAATCGATACAAAATCGATGCTAGAGTTGAATCGATCTTTTTAAATTTTTTTTTGACTTTTTATTTTACTATTTAATCTAAAATATTTTTTAGATAAATAAAAATATATTCTTAAATATTTCACAAAAATATCAACTATTTGCTCAACTATTATTAGTTTTTATATTATGAAACATATAATTTAATCATTTATATTTTTTAGATCTAACCTTTTTAATTATATATTATTTAAAATATTATATAATATTAAAAAATATAAAACTAAATTATAACTATTGAACCATTAAACCCTGAATTACCGATTAAATCATCAATTTAATATTTAAAAACATTGATAATTTATGTGAAACGGGACAATTAAATTGCAACATACATACATCAACATGGTTAAATACAACTTACAACAAATAACTATTTTAAGAGAATACAAGTTACATAATCTATCACAAGTCACACACAAGTCACTTATCTAAAAGCAATCCCTTTGTACTAACCAATCCTTATCTCAGTACTTAAATTTGATTGTGTAAGAAATCAAAATCATTATATATGAAAGTTATAATACATAACCAAAAGTTAATGCACTAAGAAATCCATTTACAAAATTCAACAACAATTAATAATGACAATAATTAAAAAGACATGAGAAGCAAAAGAGACAGCATATAAAACATAACAATGTATTTCTTCAAAAAAAATAACAATATTAAAAATACTAATCTTAGTTTTGTCCTACGTGTTATTCAATCAACTGGAAATATTTTTTATGATGGGAAAACACTTGAAAAGATATCTACAAGGGTATAAGTAGGATTTAGAAACTATTCAATCAAGTCTGAAATATTATTTATTGTTTTAACATTTTGTAGAATACTAATTAACTAATATAATATCGAACCTAAGTAGCAAAATATTTTCCACCTGTCCCCAAAAGCGAAAGCGATCTTCCAGTGAACAACCGGCGGTTGTCGCCGACAATGGCGGCCACGCCACCCCCTCCGTCTTTCTCGCTTCGTTCAAACAAACCCTATCACTCTCACTCTCTGCTTCGCCTCTCTTCCAACAAAAACAGAACCTTTTTCTCTTTCAATTCGAATCTGAGGTGCGAGATCAAAGGCTTCGAGAGCCACCGTGGCTGGACTATCGAGCGCGTCTCCGACACGAACAAAGACTCCGCCAATTCTCACATCACCAACCCTTCTTCTCCCTTGCTCTCTGTCTCCGCTGTCACCTCCGCTTCCCAATTCCCCACCAAAAATGCCAAAAGAGTCGTGCTTTTCTACTGCCCCGAAACCAAGGCCCTCGCCGAGAAAATCGCCGCTCAAACTGATTCCATTGAACTTCGTAACATCTCTTGGGGGTTCGTTGCTTTACCTTCACATTGCACTCCTCGCCATGCATTCGTTTGTTTGTTCCTCTATTCTGCTGTTTTGGTTTCGATTTTGACCAATGTGGTGGTTTGTGTGTGTTTTTCGTCTGCCCCATTTGGGTGAATTGCTGTTTTGTGTTGGAATTCATGTCTTGGTGGTTGCATTTTTGGAACCTGGAAATGCCCATTACGGTTATACTTACCTTTTCTCTGTTTTCATCAACTTCGAGTGCCCCCATTTTGCTAAATTTCTCTGTTGTGCTGGAATTGATGTCACCGTGGATACAATTTAGGAACTTGGAAATGGCCATTACAGTTAGAATAATTCTAAGACAAATGCTAACCACTGGCCTTGCACATTGATTAAAAAACTAATAGAAGAAATATTCTTATTGGGATGTGCAAAAACGCGCTACCCATGACTTTTTTATTTTTTTATGTTCTCTGATTTTCACAATAAATATTTTTTTTTTCTTTGTTTTTTAAACAATGTCCCAAGCATACTCGTTAACAAAATCCTAATTCTAAATCACCCTACATCCTCCTACTTTGTATAATTATTAAATTCGGATTATATTTCCAAGACACAAATTGCATTACTTTTTCATTTACTACTTACTTTGTGGTAGGAGCATTTGTTGGAGGATGTAGCATTACTTTATGCTAGCCCATTGTGAATCTTGATGCCTGAGATATCTGGGTTGTTTATTTTTTATTTTGTAGCTAGTTTGTGTTATGAGTGAATTGTATGATTTGTTTCACTGAAGTACTCTGTGCTACTGAAACTTCAGCAAGTTTCCGGATGGCTTCCCCAACATTTTCATTCCGAATGCTCAAGGAATTCGTGGGATGCACGTGGCTTTTCTGGCCTCATTCAGTTCTCCAGCAGTGATTTTTGAGCAGATTCCTGTTATTTATGCGTTGCCAAAACTGTTCATTGCTTCATTTACCCTTGTCCTTCCGTTTTTCCCAACGGGAACTTCAGAGCGTATGGAGGATGAAGGAGATGTTGCCACAGCTTTTACATTGGCCAGACTTTTGTCAAACATACCTATTTCTAGGGGAGGACCTACCAGTCTGGTGACATTTGACATTCATGCCTTGCAGGTCTAATATGGGTGGAATTGCTTTTTACAATTTTTTTTCCCATTTTTTGGTTGGTCCTTGTCTTGTTTTCCTTGTCTTTCTTTCTCAGTTGTGAAATTCCTGGCTATAATTATTTGATTATTTATTCTGATTTAGGAGAGGTTCTACTTTGGTGATAACATTTTACCATGCTTTGAGAGTGGCATACCATTGCTTAAAAGAAGGCTCCAGGATATTCCTGATTCCGATAACGTGAGGATTTCACGTATATTTATT
Organism: Glycine tomentella; assembly: GCA_007407185.1. Classification (NCBI taxonomy): domain Eukaryota; kingdom Viridiplantae; phylum Streptophyta; class Magnoliopsida; order Fabales; family Fabaceae; genus Glycine; species Glycine tomentella. Next base: position 3,898,193 of record PYAF01001225.1, on the reverse strand, counting down.
TCTTTTATTTGTGGCTCTGTTTTGATAGATTTTTTTTTTTTAATATATAGTTCTGGTTTTTCCACTGTATGCTTTTGTGAATTTTTGATAATGGAAATTATGTTATGACCTGAGTACATGAGTAAAACTCAACCCAAAAGACTATTCTATTAAGTGGGAGAGATTCATAACTTAGTATCACACTGAGCTTCATATTCTACTCAACATGGGACTCGTAACTAGTTACTGATCTTTTTTTATCTTGCAAGTTATAAAAGTGAAACAGACTAATATTTATATTTAATATATAATAATGGAAAAAAGTGAATGAGAATCACTGTTTATATACTATCTCAAATTCAATGACAACTCTGGTTTTCTTCTTTCTCAGATATCAATTGCTTTTCCTGATGATGGTGCTTGGAAACGATTTCATAAGCAACTGCAGCATTTTCCAACGGTATTGAACATAGTTAATCTAACAATGTTTCTTAAATTCAGCAAAAGTTATAAATATCGAACTGGTACTAGTCTAGTGGCTACTAGTTTGAACTTTGAAGTCTGAACGTAGACTAACTTGCTACGTGGTTCCATCTGTTAGCACTTACACAATGGATATGATATGCAGATAGTTTGTACAAAGGTTAGGGAAGGAGATCAACGGATAGTTCGTATTAAGGAGGGAGACCCTAGGGGTCGGCATATTGTGATTGTTGATGATTTGGTTCAATCAGGTGGAACTCTGATAGAATGCCAGGTATAAACATCTGTGTATGTGGATTCTTACATGGCAAAAAAGGTGAAATCTTATGCTGTTTTATTTATTGTAGCAAAGGTGCTTTCTCTTTATATCTTGTTAAATTGGTAATTTGCCATCTTTCAGAAAGTCTTGGCAGCTCATGGAGCAGCTAAGATTAGTGCTTATGTGACTCATGGCATTTTTCCAAATAAATCATGGGCACGCTTTGGACATGATAATGGGGGTAATGCTTGCTTTACTTTGTTCATTAAGCCAAAGTTCATTGCCTGTTCTTTGTCATAAAGGAAAATAAGTTCATTTGAAATGTTTATAAATTAATACTACAAATTGATGAACTTGTGCTGATATCAACTAAGTGCCACATGCTAACCTGTTTTATTACATTAATTTGATTTAATTGAATTTCTTGCAATTTTCTTCTTCTTTTGAGTGGGCCTTAAGTTCTTCTATAAACATGTGGCCAGATGTCAGTTAACTTCAAGATCCGACCAGCTTGAACCCTTTAATTTATTGTTTAGCACAAATATGCCAAACCTAGAACGGATATCCAATCACCTCTCTTTTAGACCATTGGCCATATGTTTACCATGATTTTGTTGTTATAGTTATAGTCAAGTTTCTAGTTTTTGCCAAGGTCTAACTCATGTCTGTACCTGTTCCACCACTTGTGAGTGGAATAGGCATCTAGATGGCTTATCATTCATGTCCGGTTAGTTATTTTATATAGAGGACTGGAGGATATTTAACATATTAGGAAGAGCAGTTCTTCTTCTCACTCTATTATGAAACCATTTTGTCTTGTGAGTGAATCTTCACTCACAAATATAGTATTGCTTTCAGTAACTAGTAATTACTGTATTTGGTTAAAGGAGATATAAGGTTGACCCAGTTGTTGGGGATGGGTGAAGGGAGAAGGGGGAAGGGAGAGCTCGTGGGTTCAAATCCCTCTCACTAACATTTCTAACAAAATTAACAAATTAACATTTGCCTTAAAAAAAAACTGTATTTGGTTAAAAGGAAAGAAGATATACTTCCATTGGTTAACAAGGCTTTTATTTCGTGCGTCAATCAAATATTTGATTTAAAGGCTTACAATTTACACTTTCTTTTCTCACCTTGGGCCATTTCTGACTTTCATGCACAGGGCATCCAGAGTCTGCATTTACTTATTTCTGGATCACAGATTCATGCCCCTTAACAGTGAAAGACGTGATGAATAGGCCACCATTTGAGATTCTCAGCCTTGCAAGCTCCATATCTGCCAGTCTCCAAATCTGACGGGAACATACTGTTGTCATTTTCATTCCATGCTCAAAATAAAATGGAGAAAAAAAGCGACCAGGTTAATAATTATTATAATCAAAGTTGAGCTCTTAGACTTTAGTATGCGGCTTATAGTAACAGGTAGACAAGGGAGTAGAAGACTGTACAAATTGTTTCATCTTTAATAATATCTCCCCTCTCAAGTCCTCAACGCTATCATCTAGTTTGCCAAGGTTATTGCTGCGGCATCTACCTGGGTTGCTTTCATCTAGAAATTGCTGCTTAGTGGTAGTCCATAGAATACTGTCGTGTTAAAAACAATGTACTCTATCTTATGGATTTTGGTAGTTTCCATTGTGTTTCATCCTTACTCTATCTTTTTAAATTAAATAAATTATGATTTCGAATGTCCATCTTTAAAATTTTGCCAAAGAACCTTTTGAAGATCCAAATTCTAAAAGAGTGCTTCATTTTAGTTTAAAGTTGTTTGAGGTCCTAACATTACAGTTTATAAATTTTAATTCCTCTTGGACTATGTTTGGTTTGCCGGTGGGGAGCTTCAAACTCAATTGGGAGAGTAAAATGTTTGACATCATGTTCGGTTTCTCATAAAAAATATGTTTGAGTCTAATATTTAGACTCAAAACTCAGTTTGGAAGAAACAACTATTTGATACTTTTGCAATCAAAACTTAAGTCTACAAACTGCAATCAAAACATGCACTTACTTGACAAGAGGTGTAAAATGCAAAGGAAAGATTTATCCACTGTTGATTTTAAGGTAGCTTAATTAAAATAAAATAGATGCATTCTTATTTTATAAAGTCACAAACATTGATAATTAAATAATAAGTAGAATTTTAATTCATACGAGGTGTGCGTAACTCTCATATTTTTGTAATATTTTTAAGAAAAATAAAAACAGATCAATCGAAAAAAAAGATGAAGTATAAAAGGTGATATAATTTAAAATTTAAACGAAAACATTGAAATCATAAGCAGACTTTTTAAATTTTAAAATGTTTACTCATTATAATTTAAAATAAAATAAAAAGTCATGTGAATAGTACTAGATGTAAAGTCATTTTAAGATTTTTTTTAATTAGCTTATGATATATTTAAATTTTTGTATCAATAAGAATATTTCTAATTTATTAATAAATTTTTTATAATCTAAAACCAAATTAAGATAAATAAATTATGTGAAGATAAGAAAAGTGACGAAAACTATTTTGTGAGTGAAAGTTACTCTGAAAGAGAAAAGACTAAAAGATACAATATAAATAATGACCTAAGTGAGACTTGAGAGAGTGAAAAAAGTCGGAGTCTCGTATACTAAGTTGTAAGTTGTGTACTTTAATTTATATATAGAATAGATTATTTTCTAAATTTTTTAATTAAAAATTAATAAGACTAAATCAAATCCACAAAAACACAGTCATCAACTTATGACTGCCAACTAAATTCTAAAATATAGAAGATGTATCCGCAACTAACTATGAACAAATTAACTAACTCATCAACTACTCAACTATCTAACTATTTACTCTCATAATAATAACCGCAGCAACAAATAATGTACTCTTGAAGCACCATGTGCTCCCAAGAATCCCAACAATAGGTTCTTACCAAAATGCGTCCATGATTTAACATTTACACTGGTGCTTTAGCAATCTATCCTTCGTCCTTAACCTCTCCTTTAGCTCAGATCAAATACAAGACTGCTAGTATACAAGACAAGCATCAAATAACAAGTTTAGCATTTGATTCTTAAACTAAGCCATTCATTACTTGTCCATCACTACAGATACAAGTGCAATTTACAATTCTTAAACAATTTTTTAACAAAAGAAAAAATCTTGATTGTGAATGTGAATTGCGGTTGATACCTCCAGGCAGCAGCAAAAACTAGGAATCCTGGTCTCGACTCATAAGTTCTTCCCTATCTATGAAACGCTCAAGCAGCTCTTTCTCTTGCAAAACCAAATAATCGTCAGCCTTACCAAACCATTTGTACCTTCGTTTTGCTACATAATCGTAGACACCATCTCTGAGTGGAGTTGGAATCACGCAGAGTGCGCTTAAAGCAGAGTAAGGTAGTGGCAAGTACGACAGTACTCGCAATGCAGCTGCAGAGTCAGAACTCACAATGAGATTGACACACAAAACCACGTAGAAAGCAGCAGTGGTGAAAATATAATTGATAAATGCTCATTTGTGAATTGTGATGTATACTAGTATGCCAAAACCAAGTTATGCAGTAAAATAGTCTAAACAATGTAAAAAAATAAAATAAAAATATAATGAATACCACTGAAGTAAATCAAATGAGAAAGAACATTCTAACCAGTGGATCCCTGAGAGTAAACATTCAGGCCTTCAACAAACAGAATGCGGTGCAGGACATCCTCTCGTTCAAGACCACAAGCTCTCAGATAGAGCTCAGCAGTATCAGACTGAACGCAACAAAATTTGATTTTTTTGTCCTTGTCTGCTCTGATTACCCATTTTACTCCTGTCAATGCAGAATTATATAAAATTGTAATACAAAACACAAGTCTACATATTAAAAGTTGTACTATGCAATTAAATGGAACATAAAAAATTAGAAGAAACCTGGAACAATGTATAAGATAGTCCAGAGCAGGGATTGAGGGGGAGTGGCAAAGACTTTTCTGACAAAATGAGGTGAAACTAGCTTTTACTTTGCTTTTTGCCCATACATTTTTTTTTCACATGTATGAAAATTAATGAGTGATGACAAGCCAGAAATGCCAGATTTTAAAAACAACTAGAAGTGTTATAATTTTATAACAACTAAAACTTAGTATAACACCTATAGTTTCTCGTCCAAGTCTATCTTATTCAACATTATATAAATAGTTTCCTTCCCACAACTAAATCTACCCTCAAGAAACTACATAAATTATACTCTAGTCTTTTAAGATTATTTCCACATGAAATGAAAATAGTTTAGTGGAAAACTCACTTCTCAGCAGAAATAATCCAGCAAGTTGACATTGACTATCAGATGCTAATGTAATAATACAAATGTTCAAAGGATAAACAGACAAGGGTCAGCAATTTATCCAACATCATCTAAACATCTTAAATCCCTATTACACAGGGATAGTCAAATTGTCATCTACCATGGATACCGATTAAAGTGAACTACATTCGTCAAACCCCTCAGCTAAGAATACTCTTAGCTATATGCCTCCCTTCAAACACAAGGCTGTATAGAAATGCAAAGAATCTGAATAAATTAAACTAAATCATTATGCACAAACACACACAAGGTAGGTACCATTTAGCATTCTAGGAAAGAAACAAAAGGTCTGAAAGTTCCAGACTAATAACAATAACGACCATAAAACAAAGAAAAATCCACCTCACATTATAAGACCAAAAAAAAAGAGACCCTTATAGGAGATTAACAAAATTCCAAAAAGAACTAGAACATTTGTCACCTATGTTCAAGGTTTTAAAAAATTGTTCGTGACTGCAATTTCAGTCATATCGTCAAGGTTTTTGGAGTCTCTGCGAAAGCAATTGCGGCTGCATGGAGATATAAGTTTGGTAGGATGGTTAAGAAAAAAAAGAAAAGGAAAGGCCTTCTGCTAAAAAAATCTAAAAAACTGGCAATTAACGTTTGCGGATAAAAAAAATTGCGGCTGCATCAGCTGCATTTGTCTACAGTTCCCCACAACATCAAGGATTGTGTTGAAATTGCGACCGCAATAGCAATTTAAAACCTTTCCTATGCTAGCAGACTACTTAGTTAATTTCCTTAAGCATTACATTTATTAACATTTATCACATGGCCGGATTCTTGAAGCAGCTTAGATACGTACCCATTAAGAAAGGTGCCATTTTTATTCTACCCGAGGCAGCGAACAAGCAAAAGAACACACACCCACGAGTTGGATCACACGAAAAAGTGAAAAACATAAAAACAGAAACCCCACGAATTGAATAGAAAATGCAAACAGAGTGATGATCCTGAAGAATGAAGAAATGGGAAAGGGAAATGAATACCTCGGTGGCAGAGGTGAGAAACGGCGTCGTAGAGAAGCACTCTGGGCTGAAGCAGAGTGGGGGTGTTGACGCCCTTCAACACCGAAGAAGAAGAGTTGAAACAGCGTAACCCATTACACCACCCTCTCTCTATCGGCGTCTTGATTAAGCTTGCGAGTCCTCTCTTCATTCTAATGTCCATTCTTCTTCTTGCGCTCGCTCTGTATGTAGCAAAAAAGTTTCAACCTTCAACTTTGTGTTCAGCACTCTGTTTCGTGTTCTAACCAACTCGATTACTGGCCCACTTCGAATTTATTATTATTTGAGGAAATATACAATTTGGTCTGGAAATTTCAGTTCCCTTTTTACTTTCTGGTCAATTACAAAAAAATTAATTTTTAGAAGAGTGAGCTTATTAATTTAAGTAATATTTACGTCCATATAAATACATATTTTTTATTAATTAATTATAATTAAAATTTAAGATAAATAGTAAAAATAAATATATTTGCATATATTAAATTTAAAATGGAGAATTTAAACTGTGATATAAGAATATTTTAATTATTAATTATATTTTAAAATTTATTGAAATTCAATTTAAATATAGAGATAAAAGAACGTAAATTGAAAAAACAGGCTATTAAAAAATTAAATATATAAATAAAAATAAAAGAATTTAATTTGAGATGGCTGAAGGTAACTTTTCAATTAGTTGTAGAAATAATGTGTAAAATGTATGTTTTAAAGGAAGAAAAAAGATAATATTGAAAGAAGTTGAAACCACTGATAAATCAATAAGAGCAAGGGGAAACCACCGATAAATCATTAGTGGCTGCTGATTCTGTATCTTGTTCTTGTAACCAAATTAACCAACTCTTCATCACTCTTCAGATGGGGTTATTGGCAGTGTGCCATTTTCTATGGTGTGCTTCTTCCTCATCGGATACATTTAATTGTGAAAACAGAGAAAATTGCGTTATTGCATGGATAAGAATTTCACATCTGAGCACTAAGAAATACACACAACAGATCGTGTTCCCTTAGTAAACCTTTACTTAACTCTTTCAAGTTTGAAACACGTCCTATTAGTTCGAACCATACATGGTTAGCAAAGGCCCGGAGAAGAATCAGCTTAGCAACTAACAGAAACACATCCAAGTAAAACTTCTGTGGAAGGATTATAACGTGTTTGAACTCAATTATTAGTCTCAAGTTTGAAGAGTATTGGATAAACTCAACTGTTAGTTCTTGTGTGGAGATTTTAGAAGCATCTTACACAAGTGAGAGTCCCACATTCGTCAGAACACTGACAAGCAGCTAATGCTCACAGTATAAAAGTTGAATACTTACATAGTTCAAAGCATACCTTTCTCGGCCTTTTGGCTAAGATCAAGTGTAGTATCTGTTCTTATCAGTTTAATATCTGATATGTGGACCATTGGTTCACACGATATTAAATTTATTTTTTGAGGGAGAGAGTCCACTACAGTAGCTTGCTACTGGGGCTCTCAAGTGTCGCTCTTGTTTTGCACTACTGCAAGGGCCAGGCGCATCCCACCAAAAACAGTTCAATTTGGTGGTATATGAGTGAGTCAAATGAAATTGGCTTTCTGAAGTAGGTAGGGATTTTTGGAACAGTTGATAACCTGTAGCGTAAACTAAGTTAAAGGCAACGAAAGTCATTGTTTTTCCAAATGTTGTTTGGATCCTCGTGATAAGAAAAATAATCTTATGCCCCTAGTTTTCCATATTTGCATTAAGAATATTAACTTTAGAAAGGTAGAAGGCCTTTACATTGACAGCAAGATAGGGAAATTGTTGCCAAATAAACTCAAGACAAACCAAAGAAAATGGGATAAAGAGCATGAATGCTTGTGCATATATCAATGAGAAAAATTGTGACCAACAATATACATCTCAAGACTAGATATATAGAATAAATTAAGTCTGAAACCCACCTCTAAATATTGTTGGGGGATTTTCTTTTATACGATATTCTATTTAATGAGTGGCTGACTGGTTGCAGAGAAAACAACAGTTTAACCCCTTTGCCTGAGTCATTCCAATTTTTCGTTACAAGCATAGACACAAATATCGGCCCCAAAAGTAACAATCTAGCTTTAGCAGATTTTGCTGGATGCCAACAAGTAGATGAATTGCCCTACCGTACAACAGTACTTTCTTGCAAAATCCACTTTCCGTTAAATTTGAAAAGAAAAGGAATCAAAACATCAGCAAGACTCTCCTTCATTATGAAGTTGACACTACTGATAATGCATTACTCTCTCGAATGATTAGTAGCTGCTCATTCTATATCACGTTATTCATGAACTCTTCATCACTCGTCGGGAGTGCTCCATATGATTGCAAGTCTGCCATTTTCTATGGACCCATATGCGAGGGTCAATATATATCCATATCTTGTGAAAACTCAGATTTCTTTTTTCTTCGGATAGGCAATGAAAACTGAGAAAATTGTGTTGTTTCCATTGTCTTTTCTTTCGTCAACGTTAGTGTTATTTAGTAACTAGGTGAACTCAGGTGCCGGGACTGACATTGTTCCAAAATAACTAGCATGCATTTTAATTCACAACCCGTGTAAAAATTCATATCTGAACACTAAGAAATACATACAAGAGATCTTGTTCTTCTGTTGGTAGAATTTTAAATAATCCTCTTCTCAGTCCTACCAGTTCTAATAATCCATGATGATTAGCAAGGTCAGAAGAATCAACATAGTAGGTAATAGTAACATATCCAAGTAAAATATCTCTGGGAGGATTATAATGTGTTTGAACTTTTATTAGTCTCAGGTTTGAACAACAATATATAAATTCAGTTGCTGATCTAATTTTTAACCGTTTCTCTTAGGATGCGCCAGGCCCTTGTAGTAGTGCAAGACAAGAATACCTTTCTTGGCCTTTTGGCTAAGATCGTCCCAACACCTAAGTTCTGACAAATGTGGGTCGATGATTTAACATCTGCACTTGTGCTTTAGCAATCTATTCTCCATTTTAAGCTCTACCCTAGCTGAGATCAAATACAAAAAGACAAGCATCAAATATCATGTTTAGCATTTGATACTAATTGCTTTACAATTGTTTGCTGTTACAAACTCTGTGATCATGCCATAATGTTATTTTCCACCAATTCAAACAAGCAGAGCTTATGAAAACAAACTTTATGATGTTGTGCCTCGAATTTCCGTCCAAATTGCAGATATGAAAGAATGAATAACAAACCTGATGGAAACAAGCCGAAAAGGAATGCTGTGAACATGGATTTAATTGTTAAACAAGTGATTATCACTATCTAATCTAATTCATAAAATTTTCAAACTCCCTCACCCCCTCTCCCATTCTATGACTCTATCTTCAACAATTATCCTTCAAGCTCCTCCTCTTGCTACATTTCATTTATCTGACATCTGTTCCCCTAGCAGCAACGTTGCTATGGATTAATACCAAACTGCAGTTTGAACTGTCCACCATCCATTGATCCGTATGGCATGACTTTTTAGAAGCCGATGAAAACATAAATATATTGAACCCAGAAAGGCTGAATCGATATGAACAAAAATGAAAACAGGCCTTACATTATAATAGCAAGTAGTGAAGATGTTGTCAAATAAACTCGAGCCAAAGCAAAGGAAGTAGGATAAAGAGCATTAACACAATGCATATAGCCATATACGAATGAGAGCAACGTTGTGTAGGGGTCATTAACACATACGGCTGATTCAAATTTGAAACGTTGCTGCTCTTGGGTAGGGGTTTGGCCGTTTGGGAGCATATGACAAAAGTCCCACATCTATCAGAACTTTGACAAGAAGCTAAAGCTCAGAAGATAAAAACTGAATACTTAGCCATTTCAAAATATACCTTTCTCGGCCTTTTGGCTAAGATCAAGTGTAGTATCTGTTCTTATCAGTTTAATATCTGATATGTGGATCATTGGTTCACACGATATTAAATTTATTTTTTGAGGGAGAGGGTCCACTACAGCTTGCTAGTGGGGCTCTCAAGCGTCGCTCTTGTTTTGCACTACTTCAAGGGCCTGGCGTATCCCAATAATTGCAGTAATTCTGCGTATGTAAACACGTAGAAAATCAGCATTTGAATAATTCTTCTATAGAAAACCTGCTAACGTCAAATTTGTTCAAATTCAAAGTCAACGAAAGTTGCAAATAAATGTGTTAGATAACCGGTCACATGCGTATTTTGTTTCTTTTTACGTTATTTTGGACGTAAACTCGCATGTAAACATACTGTGATACTGCAAATCAGCTTTTGAATATTTCTTCTATAGCGCTTCTCATACATTACGTTACTATTAAAATGCCGTTGGCTGTTATATACATGACAGAAATTCCATATGAAATGAAACCAGGCAAGGAGTCACCGATCATAAACACTATCAGGACAATGCCCCCCATAAAAAAAAAAAAAAAGAATAAAAAATTTGGTTAAACATGAATGCATGATCTCCATATATACATTTATTAACTTGATGTCATGACTAATTGGTGGACCTACAAATCTTCCTGATCTCGCCTTCATTCCCTGTGAGGACATTCAAAGAACCGAGCTTACGCATGACCTCAGGAAATCTCCTGGGGAACAAGCTAGGGTCATGTGCAAACTGTTGCACAATTGGCAAAGTCCTCTGATCTGTCATCAAATGGGAATCCGTAATTAGCAAAGTTCTCTTTCTCTCGACCATTTCTATGTAGAAGAGGTTATCAAGCACAGTTGGTGTTGCATCAAAGTTGACAGGGGGGTTCCTGTACTTAGGGGTATTAACATCGGGGCATGCCTTTCTGAATTCCTCAATCACTTCGACGGTAAGGGTAGGGTCGGGTTTCCCTGTGTTTTGGAAGTTGTATGCCCTTTGGATGAACAAGTCGCAATGAGCCATGCCGATCGAATGTGCACCGAGTAGGATCACCATTTCTTCGATGTTGAAGCCCTTCTTGGCGAAGAGTTGCACCATTTTATCCATGGTCCAGTCTGGCATAGGGATGTTGTCGGCGTTTGCAGCACTGGCAAGGGAAACCAGCGCGTCTCTACGGCCACCGAGGGGTTTCCGAGGGGGCAAACCCGCCATCGTCATTACCTCGTTGGCTGTAAATGCCACTGTGTCAGCACATGACACGGTTTGTGGACACTGCTGCTCCAGCTTCAACTTTATGTCATCGATCATATCAGCTCCTTTCAGGAGTAGACCATTGAACATTGAACTTTTCTCCACGGTGTCACCGCTTGGCGAGTAATCTAGCAAGACCGATGCATCGCATCCCTGTTAAATTCGTGTTGTAACGTGTGAGTGTAATTTAGAGAGAAGAAATAGTATATATATGATGATAGGAAAAAAGCTTACATTAACGAAGCAGTCATGGAATTGAAGGCGAAGTAAGTTTCCGAGCGCGCCGGGATTGTTCTTAACGATGTCTGCAAGAGCATCTGCCACGATTTTTTGGGCATTGGGACAAGTCTTTATGTAGAAATCTTCGCTGAGTTTCTGAGGTTCTTGTTCAGCCGCCTGTTGAGGCGCGTTCGGTTGAGCCGCGTCCTGAGGACCCTTTAGTTCCATGTTTGCGTCTTCTGGACGGCCGAGAAACGGAAATAGAGAATGAAATGAAAATGGAAGTTTTTCTGGAAATCCAGTCTGGGCCTTGGAAGGAGCCAGCTGGAGCAGCAAGAGCCATAGGGAAAGGGTGCTAAGGAAGATCCGTGTCATTTTCATCTGATTATTCAACACTCAATGTTCTATGCCACCAAACAAAGTCTTTAATTATGGTGTTTCATTCAACTAGCCATGCCCAGCTCTAGGAACAATCAAACAGTTTTAGGGTACCACAGTTATAGATGGAACCTATGCTTTATTTCCTTCATTACCATTGGAAGGGAAATTGGGCCAAATATAGAGTCAAAGGATGACTTTCTCAACCTCTCTTTTTATTTCCCCTTTATATTCTTATTACTTGTTTTTGTTAGAGGAAGGAATGGCGGGAGAAATTAGTTGTTCTAAACGGAGTAAAATACCGACCAGCCAGCAGTGTAAGAAAAAACTGATGATGATTTATTAGTTGGAGCAAATTTTAATATTTAGTGTAATATTTTAAACTTAATACTGCAAAGTTACAAAGCCTACGTATATCCAAAATGTTTAATGGCTTCTCCTGATCTTAGCTTGTATAAGAAATGTATGAGAGCATATTTTCATGATACAAGGTAATTTTAATCGACAGTCATAATAAATTGTTAATATTAAAATGTTTAAATATAAATAATCTTCACTATTTATGATATATATCAAAATTAATACATGTTTAGTTTAGCTTTTAGAACCCAAAATTATGGTTTTGACAAAAGCTACAACCCAAACCACGGTTTTAGACTTCGATGCTAAAGCAAACATGTTATAAAAGATTAAGAATATATATTTGATATAAATGATAAAGAGGTTACAATTGGATAAACTATACTATATAATTTTTAATATATAGTTTGGTGAGTCCATATGATAAGATAAATATTTTATTAGATTTTTCTCTTTTTTAGCAAGATTTTTCTATTAGCTTAGTCTACATTGTTTATTAATTAAAATTCATCCCAAAAGAAGTTGGGTTAGGGAGAAGTAATAAGATACGATAAATAAATTTGGTTTACATTCTTTTTTTTTTTTTTTCCTTACAAGTATGTTAGTTTTTACTTTTAGTCCTTGTATTTTATTTTGTTTATAATCTCTGCAATAGTCAAATTTTTCGTCTCTTGTCTCTCTTGTTAGTCTTTGTTAAAAAAAATGCTTTATGTTGATCTATTTGACATTGTCACATAAGCATTTCTGTAATGTGGTGTTGCCACATGCATGTCAATGTCTGATAAAGCCACATATGCATTTTTATAACAAAAGGACAAAAAATTAGAATGCTTGAATATTGCAATAACATAAAAAAATAAATAAAAAATCAAAGAATAGAAGTAAAAGTTAGTTGTTAATATTGTGAGGACATAAAATATATTTAAATGCATGTAACTTTTTCCTTTCAATTCTCATTCTTACATTGTACTTCCTTTGCCTGCTTATCGGGCTTATACTATTTACCGTTGTCATTCCTTACTAACATCACTGTTGTTCCTATCTCAACCACCGGTGCAATCTTCACTAGCACCATCACCATGCTACTACATCACTACCACAACTACCATCGTTTTTATTATTATCATTATCATTACACCATTATCATTTATCTTTCTATCCTACCACTTTAATAACCATCAGTGTTATTCCATAACTTTTGCTTGTTACGATAGACTTACCCCCCTTTTGTCTGGGATTTAGTTTGAAGTTCTAAAAAATTTAAAAACTAAAACCAATTTTCATTAGTTTGCAGTTTCAATTTTTTTTCTCTCAATTTTAACAACTTGTTTTTGATCTTATAATTTTCCCTTTAAAAAAATCACTAAAAGAGGAAACTATTTACATGAGAATCTCATGAGAGAATCTAAAGTGAAAGATGAAGAACAAGAGATGAAAGATGAAGAAAATTAAGTATCGAAAATGATAGGACAATTTCTAAAATCTTAAAACTAAAATTAGAAAGTTTTTTTTTTTTTTTTTTACTTATTTCCTAACGTGAACTAAATAGTTTTAAAAGCTTAGAACTAGAAAATCTTTTTTTTTTTTATCCAAACTAATTAACATTTCAAATTTAAATATCAAAAGTAAAATATATAAAAAAAAAAAAACAAATCTTACCACCACTTCAAATGGTGTCTTAGTCTCAGGGAGTTAATTTCGAATATAACAATATGTATATGACCAAGAATTAGATTCTTGTCACACTTAGCTTTTTTAAGATATAAGTTAGTACACTTCAAATGAAAATGACTTACATGAGGAAAAAAGAAAGAAACTCAGATGACAAACTGACTTTTGCCGCTCGTCTTCATTCAAGTGGCATTAAACTAGACCTAGAGTGTGACCTGTGATGGCACCTCATCTTTTTTATTTGGTGGAATTAGTCTCTGGCTTTTATGTTCAAGTATCATCTGGCCAGTATTGCCGTCGGAGATCCCAAACAAATTAACAGATCCCCCACCTTATTTAGGATTGGCAAGATATAATTGTATAATAATCATCACCATCATCAAATTTTGTAAAATCATGCTAAGTGGAGAACGTTTCTAGTTCTTGTGAGAAGCAACAAGAAGATGATGACAAGTGTATGCAACTGATGCACTTAGAAATTATTAACCTGCCCATTATTTCTTTCCTACTTCTCATCCCTTTCAAAGAAGTTTAATTTCATGATCATATCACACAACCATGGCTTCTTCTCTAACTCCACTTCTTTCTCTTCTCCTCACTCTAGTTGCAACTTCATGTCTAAGTGTAAGTGTAACTGTGTTTTCCCTCCAAGTTTCAATGAAAACATCTTACTTGGAACCTTTTAAATGCTCCCCTAAGATAAGCACATGCAATGCCTCACTCTACCACATAAGCTACGGCGGCGACAACATAGACGACATAGCAACCTTTTACTCCGTTAGTACCTCCCAAATCAAACCGATAATGCGCGCTACCAAGCAAGATTACCTCATAACAGTGCCTTGCTCTTGCCATGACACCGATGGCCTCGGCGGATATTTCTACGATACAACCTACAAGGTGAAGTCCAATGACACGTTTCTGAATATTAACAACTTTGTTTATAGTGGCCAAGCCTGGCCTATTAACGGAGAATTGGAGCAAAACAAGGAGTTAACGGTGCATCTTCCTTGTGGGTGTTCAGAGAAAACTGATTCTCAAATTGTTGTCACGTACACGGTTCAGCGGAATGATACGCCTGCATCCATTGCTGCTCTGCTAAATGCTACGTTAGATGGCATGGTGAGTATCAACGAAGTTCTGGCTCAGAATCCCTCCTTCATAGATGTTACTTGGGTGTTGTATGTTCCCAGGGAATTGAATGGGTTACCTCTTTCCAAAGGAAAAGGTGATGATCATTTCTCTGCCTCAATCTCTCCTAGATTTTATCATTCACGATTTTACCATGTTTTCATTGGCCGGTGTACTAACAATACATGTCTATCAAACTCTTTTTATTCTGTGTTAATTTTAAATTAATTTTATATGTTGTATCATATTCTTATTTGACTTAAGTAGGATTGTCATTGAAAGATATTTGTTGTCTCTACGGAAAAAAAATGTTGTATCATATTCGTGTCACATCTTATAATTTATCATATCCTCGTACGTATTTAATCGTTTGTGTCCTTATCGCACACTTGTTCATAAATTAAAAACTGCGCTGAGCTCTGAATAACAAGTGATTGCTAAATTCCATCAATGTTGACTCCCCTTGTTTATAACCTTCATCTGTTTCAAGTCAACTTCATCAAACAATATGTTTCTCATGTTTCAATTCTTGAAATTGGTTTAAATAGGCAATATGAACTTGTAACTTTCACCAATTTCTGTTCACTGACCTGGCGAGGTTTAGAAAATAGTAGTTTGTATAGAAATTAAAGAAAGTAAACAGACGCATTAATGCTAGAAGGCACTCTAATTTCTCTGCTTGTTTGGTTTTCCCTTGTTTGCAGACAAAAAACCAAAGTTGGAGATAATCATTGGCATCTTAGCGGGTGTGACATTACTTTCAATTATTACCTTGATCATTCTCATATTTGTTCTCAGGAGATCCAGAGCCAATGAAACTGCCAAAAATGATCCAAGTGCTGTCTCTAAAAGATCAATTACCAATAGAACTATTTCCATAAAGAACCGAGACTTTCGTACAGAATATAATGAAGGTGATTTGGAAATAATTTTTTGGAAGCAAAAGCAACTTATATTTCAAAAATACAAAAATTTCAGTAATATGCTAGTAGCTCTACAAGGAGACAGAAAATCTGTTGCTCATTCATGGTAAATATTATTGGCGCAGATGCAACAACATTTGAGTCGGAAAGACCTGTAATTTATGCTCTAGAGGAGATTGAAGATGCTACATATAACTTTGATGAAACCCGAAAGATTGGAGTAGGTGGATATGGTAGTGTATATTTTGGAATGTTAGAAAAGAAGGTATGAAAAACCTGCCTATATACTGAAGCATATTTTCATGTACTAATTGCAAATTGGAGAATGATAGCTATTTTAACTTCAGGAGGTTGCTGTGAAGAAGATGAGGTCTAATAAATCCAAAGAATTCTATGCAGAACTCAAGGCCTTGTGTAGGATCCATCATATCAACATTGTAAGTAATGTCTCTGATTAAGAGAGCTTTGGCATAGTCTTAAAGAACTGATGCTTGATTATATTATAGATATAATCACTGTTTCAGGTGGAGTTGTTGGGATATGCTAGTGGAGATGACCACCTTTATTTGGTCTATGAGTATGTTCCAAATGGATCTCTCTGTGAACATCTTCATAATCCATTGCTGAAAGGTATAATGGCTCCAAGATCCATTTGCCTGCCAAAAGTAAACCCATGAGGCATGTTCTAAAATATTTTCTAGATGTATATGATATCAAGAATTCTAAAATCTAAACCATGGTATTGAAACAGGTCACCAGCCACTGTCTTGGTGTGCTAGGATTCAAATTGCACTGGATGCAGCAAAAGGTCTTGAATACATACATGATTACACAAAAGCACGTTATGTACACCGTGATATAAAGACTAGTAATATTCTTCTTGACGAGAAGCACAGAGCAAAGGTACTTATCCTTGATTTGTTTTACTCACTTCTTCTCTGACCAAAATTTGCCCTATTAAAAAAATTATGGACTAGTTTTGGATATTTTTATACAAGACACATGTTAATCATCTGTTCAAGTTGTCATATGATTACATGTTATATGTAGTTTAACAGAATAAGGAATTCAAAACTAGTAAGTAGTAATTGTCCATTTAAATATAACATCTTGAAATTCAGCTATCTAGTAGCCACATTTCAAGTTTGCTGGAGATAAACTTATTATATTTATTTGAAAAATTAAGTAAAGAAAGTAGCGTTGAATCAAATCAAAGTCTATTTAGTCTGCACTTCTTAGTTCAAACGCAAACTATTAACACGGCATTTGATATGTAGGTAGCAGATTTTGGACTTGCAAAACTAGTAGAACGAACCAATGACGAAGAATTTATAGCGACAAGGCTTGTTGGAACACCTGGCTACCTTCCACCAGAGTAGGTTTTGTGCTTTCAGATCATAACTACACTCTTGGTGTGTTCAAAAGATAAAAAAAATTATCGCTATTACTAATCTGATTAAACTCAAGTAAGGAAAATTACACCCCAGTTAATTTTACTTCTGACATGATTGCTTCTTTTATTACCCTTTTAGATCTGTGAAGGAGCTTCAAGTGACTACAAAAACCGATGTATTCGCATTTGGTGTGGTTCTAGCAGAGTTGATAACAGGGAAACGTGCACTATTTCGTGACAACCAAGAAGCCAGCAATATGAAATCACTTACTTCAGTTGTAAGTCAAACACATTTCTGAGAGAAAATTGAAAAGAGAAGGGAGAGAAATTGAATTCAAGGTTGAAAGTATTATATATGAAAATGATATCCAAGGAATTCTTTAGTTCACTTTTTTTTTATCAGCAAATATTAGTTGTTAGTTGTTAGGTTTTTGTTAGTGAGGGATTCTTTAGTTCAATTTTATTCAGAGAGTCCCAAGTAACTTTGCAGTTGACTTAATACTCTCGCACAATTTTTATTCTTTGAAAGGAAGAAAGATGATCTTTCTTTTCATCACATTCAGGTTGGCAAAATATTCAAAGATGATGACCCAGAGACTGTTTTAGCAGATGCCATAGATGGGAATCTTCAACGTAGCTATCCTATGGAAGATGTCTACAAGGTTAGATTTACCTAAATCTTTTATCTTCATTCACATACTTCAGTTTAACTCAATATCTTTTTATGGAGTTAATAGATTTTTTTTTATAAAAAAATTAGTTTGAAGACGAATTCGAACACAATGATAAGGTTGTATTTTGGTAATTATTTGATTATGGATTAATCTGGATAGTTAATTTGTTTTATTTTTAAAAAAAATTAGTTTAAACATTGAAAATATTTTGTACTTGAAGCTAATTAATGACTCCTTTAACTAAGTTATTGCCAATATTTAGATATTGTGGGGGACATGTTGCTCTTCTTATTAGAATAATGATATTCTCACTTAAATTTCTTACCACACTTTTCCAAAATTGTTTTTTTCTCTCTCTAACACATCAATCATTTCATCTCATATTTTTCTCTCTTCTCTTCCTATCTCCTTTTCTTGTGGTAAAAAGTGTTTGTGAGAAACTGAGAACAGCATTACTCTTCTGTCTTATTATGTATATAAGTGCCAATATAATGTTTCCCTTCCATATCAATCTTGCAGATGGCAGAACTAGCTCATTGGTGCTTGTGCGAAGATCCAAATGATAGGCCTGAGATGAGGGAGATTGTTGTGGCATTGTCACAGATTGTGATGTCCTCCACAGAATGGGAAGCATCACTAGGTGGAGACAGAGAGGTCTTCAGCGGAGTACTTGATGGAAGATAAGACTCTTTGTTACTTGAGAATTGTATAATAATACTTTCCTTTGCTGTTATAATATATTTATTAATCAGTTGTACCTAGTCAAATGTCATGCTACTATACCATTTGGAGTTTTGCTCTAGTTGTTGGGCTGTATATATATAGATATTTTGAATAGAATTTTTTTAAGGAAGCTTAATTAATTTCATAACGCTTGTGATAATTTTTGGGGTGTAGCTTATATATTCTCACCTGTTCTAGCATGCATATGTAGAGTATTAATCGGTGTAATAGTGTGACTTCTTAATGTACCAAAAAATTGTTCACGCTAACAATTTATGCTATAAAAAATTGAAACATATAACTGATATTTTGCCACTAGAGCACTAACTGAGCTGGCTCACCAATGAGCTATATAAACAAATTCAAAAAAATATTTTTTATTTCTTTGTTGAATCTTAATATCATTAACAATTAATTTTGAAGTTTGAGCCTTTATTATTGACTTTAAGATTTTAGAAAATAAAAATATTAAGGTGAAATTCCAAAATTAATAATAGAAACATCTAATGTTTTATTTTATTATTTTATATTTAAAAGTCTTCAAATTAGTAATGAGGCATTTAACACTTAGTGGCTTGAAAATTGCATAAAAGAAAAGAATATGTAAGTGAAAAACTTTATTAAAAGGTATATATTTTAGTTTTACTTAAAATACTCATACAATGAACAGAATATTTCCTAGTTATTAAGATAAATGCTTTTTTCTTCTTAATTGATAATTAAATTATACTATTTAAAAAAATATTAATATGTCGAACTATAATTCATTTTAGTATAAATGAATTACTTTGAGCAATTTTTTTCTTGGAATCTTAGCATCATTAACTATCACGTACTTTTAAATTTTAAATCCCTATTATTGACTTTAAGATTTTAGAAAATGAAATAAAATTTTGGATGAGATTCAAATTTTAATTCATAAAATTTAAGTTGAGTCTAACTCAATCTCCAATTTTAATTTGGGTTATAATTTTTTTTGTTTTTTTTTTATTTTATTTTGTTATTCTGTGTTATTGTTATTTTGAATTAGTATTTTATAGAATTTTTCGTAATTATATTTTTCTATATTTTTCGTATTTATTTTAGTTTTAAATTTTAAAATTTTTTTACATTTGGTGATTAGTGAGTTAGTAAATCAACCCACTTAAAACTGGTTCGGCCGGTCTAATTTAAAACTAACTTTTTTCCTTTGAATTTAAAAATGGGATTGAGTACTCAGTCTTGTCTTCAATTCAGCAACATGCAACAACCTACTGTTGAAATAAATCATAGCCTCTCCACCAAAAACAAATTTCAATCTATTGATGCCACAAACTATTATTTACCTGGTCTTTAAGTAAGTGCAACTTTTTTCTCAATCCTTCACTAAAGTGGTCATTTACATAAAAAAAGAAGAAGAAAAGAAATCAAATTCAGCTTAAGCCAAAACAAATATTTCTGGAGAAAAGAAAACCAAAGGCTGATATCACGAAGAATTTAATATAATGGACCATCTACTTCAATTGCAATTCCAACTTTTTCTCCATTATTTAATAAATTTAGTTACCAAATGCACATGGAAGAAATTTAAACTAAGAATGGAATAACCTCCTTTCAATATAATTTTTCACAAAGAAAGTTTATAAACACACAAAATCATTTATAATATCTTTTATTTTAAAACACAATACCTATAAACAAGATAACAGATACAATAATAAGGGCTAGCTTATACTAACGGTTGTCCTGAAGAACTCCATAGATCCTATAAGCTTTGACCAAGTATGTCCATAACCTGTGTACATTCCCTAAAAAACAATTCAATTGTTAAGTTGCCAACGAGTAAACACAATGGTTGTTGTGTAGGTTATATCATTACGTAATATTCTCATTGTGTCCCTTTATAATGTGATTTAGGTGTTCTAGTCCTGCCACCAAGGGTGCTTTTAACTAATAATACAAACTCAAATCTCAGGCAAACTTACCGGTACCTCACCATAAATCTTATTTATAAACATAAAGCAATTGCCTAGCTACTGGAAATGGAGGTTCGAAGCTTCTAAACGGCCAACCCATAATTTCCCATGCCCTTACAATTAGTGATGATTCCAATGACTAAAGGTGAAGAGAGACGCAATTTCAAGCCACACAATTCTCTAGTGATAAACTACGTACATTTGTGTCATCCCTGAAAACAAAAAGAAAGGCATTTTGAGAAAGGCATCAAACTAACTTTGAATGCAAAAACCAACCTTTTTCTACGGAGCAACAGACTGAGAAAGATCACAAAACAACGGTATCCATCCCAAAGTATTCGAGTTAAACGAAAAGGCAAACGATGGATTCGAAGATTGTACACAACAATATATATATATATATATATATATATAGAGAGAGAGAGAGAGAGAGAGAGAGAGAGAGAGAGAGTATTTGACTAACATGGTTTATTTTTAAAGTGATAGTTTTGATTAGGTTTGAAAGTATGAGAAAGCGATTGAATAACTTCTGACAAAAGGCAATGGCAACCATAGTAAAGGTTGTTTATTGTTAAAATCATTTACTGAGAAAAAAATTAATAAAAAGAAAAAGTCATTTATTGTTGAAATAAAAAAGATATAGATCGTTGGATGATCAATGCATAACACAAACATAATAACGTCAAATTTAAAGGAGTACCCTTCCATTTGTATTGTGATTCCTTTCATTTTCTCTCTTTTGTATCCTTCATCAACTTCTTTTTCTTCCATCATTATTTTTTTGTTTTTAATAATTTAAATGTGTTCAACGATTATATAGGTTAGAATTAGTTGTTTTTTATATTTTATCAATAAATGTGTCAATATCAAATGGTGACATTAATTTTGCTAGGACATACTTTTTTAAATTATATGTGTGATACGACAATGCACTAGAAATTACAAATTCAAAAATATTTACAAAATTTATCATCATTAATTTCATTTTTTAGGAAGCAAAGATAAATGGTCTTAATATTTAAGTCTATATTTTATGTCTAATCTTCGAAGCGACGAGACACAACTAGAAAGTTAATCAGTAGTCATATATACATAATGAGATAAACGAACTAATTCTAAGTTGAGGACTAATATTGTTTCTACTTTTCAATTTTATGTTTGTGTTTGATTTATCTTGTTCATTTTATATTAATATATTATGTTATTTTTATTTTAACAACTACTTTTATTACTAAATTATTTTATGTTCTTAATATTAAAATAATTTTATCAAATAAAATTAATTAATAATTTTGTATAAAATTATTAGTTTAATTAATGATAAATGTAAAAATTAATTAAAAAATATTTAAAAATAATTTAATATTATTTGATCAATTTTAAGTTAATATTATTTGTAAATATGAGTACAATTTAAAAAAACATTGAAGTAAAAATGATAGAAATTAAAAGGAATTTAAAGTCTTTAAAAATTAATTTTAAAAAAAATAGAACGACTTTGAAATGGTAAATGATTTTACGACTTTATAAATTTCTTTAAAAAAAATAATTTTATCAATTTTTTAAAACTTCATAATCAGAAATTGTAAAAAATCGTATAATTTACTCCTATTTAAGTAATAATTCAAAATTTATCTCCATATGATAAATATAAAAAAGAATTACTCCTTTTAATCATTTCGGCCCCACAAGTTAAATATACTTGTTTTCCCCCAATATTAGCATAAAAAACCCTTCCTTTTCCCCAAATTCTTACGCTATGTCAGCAAAGAATTCCCATTGGTATTGCCAAATGTTCCATGAAATCTTATGCATTACAGTTTTTTCCCCCATAAATTCCAAAATAAAAGAAAAAAACTGAAAATTTCTTGAAAGATTGGAAATGGATTTGGTGCACTCACCAAATTCCCACTCACACAGTATAAAATCAAAATAAGTTTTAAGATAAAATCTAAGTCATCTTCAAGTCTGATTTGCTCAGATAAATTCCGAGTAGTCCGAGTTGTGTAATTAATTTGGACAAAAAAACACAAGAAAAACCCCATTTGAAAACTAAAACCCGTTTATTGCCCCCTCCCCTGGTAACACTCTAATTGGTAGAAACTCTCCAAAAGAATAACAAAGCACATTTGGTGGATCCTATACAAATGTTTGGCCACATTACTTCTCCTACCATATATATCATTTGCATCATCAATTTTTCAAATTTTCAACCAGATGAGGGAGTGTATAACACCAACTATAGACCACCCTTATCAAATCAACGGTTCCAAATCATCGTCCAATTCTAATTCAAAATTGATGTTTTACTTTAACTTTTAAGCATTGGTATTTTATAACATTTTTTACGAAGGGTTAATTACAAATTCCATATCAGACCTACCTAACCTAGCATTCCCTATATGCAATGAGATACTATATACACGTCTATACCCACCACAGCCCAGGTAACACAAACTGAGAGAATTTTATTTTTTACTTTTTACATACTAACTAACTGCTACAGGAAGTCATTGATTATATAAGAGAATTATGAATGTTAGGAGTCATTTAATAATTGTTTAAAGTCTAGCAGAAAAAATGGAATCAAGAAAAAGTTGAGACCAATTTACTGTGGCTAGCTATAGAGGTCGGCTCCAAAAATGGCAAAGAATGACAACAAAAGGACTTGGTCACTAAAGGTGGCCATGGCTTCAAACACTAACACTCCATACACGTAGAGATGCTGCAAAAATAATAAGATGTGACTATCAAGAAATTGGTAAAGTGTGATAAAAAGGAATATATTTACTTAATTCTTTTTTATGCTTTCTATTCTCTTAAGGGATAGGCTAAACCATTTCATGAATTATCTTTGTTAGTTCTAACACATCCTTAACACCCTAATACACGGAAATGGATCTCTCCATTATTTTTTTTCCTTCATTTCTTCCATTTCTTTCATTTGTATAAGCTTTTGGGAGAATAAACAAAATTGAGATGATGCACACTCGTTATGGGAAATGACATTTATTTTCTCAAAAGTTTAGTAATAAAAGAAAGGAAGAGAAAAGAAATGGAGAGATCATCCAAACAGCCCTAATACATTGCCTGCTGGCATATATGCACGATTAGAGCATATATTATTGCATTTTGTCGTGACTAAGATGACATAATTAAACTATTGTGCGAATGTCATTACTGCAGAAGCCGTTGTGGGGATTCTTTCCCCAAAGTTATTCATATCTAACATTTTAGATACTACCCAACAAATTCAAGAAAATTTAAAAGATAAAAGAAATTTGTCCATCGAGAGTCCGAGACTATGTCTCGTGTTAAGATTCGTTGGTCCATTTACTCATTCTAGGAGTAAAACCTTTGGCATACTAGGGATTCAACATTTAGTTTTTTATCGTCAAATTGGATTTTGGGTATTTTAACTGTGGTATGGGTCATGCTTCCTTGAAGAATTATAATCCATGATTGTTACTCTTCTGGTATCAAGTATGTCTTTCTGGTTTTCATTACTATATTCACCATGCACCTCCACATGGTGTCCAATATAGCATGGGAATATAATATCGGTTTGCTCCTTTATTTTAGTGAAAATCTTTCTATATATCAAGAAATGATAGGTTGTTCATTGAATTGTGTTATGTGTTAAGACTTAAGACTCTGACAAGTATAAAATATGAATTCAATTTCATACAAAATATAAATGAATAGTAGCAACTAGCAACACAAGTGT
The DNA here is from genome assembly GCA_007407185.1 of Glycine tomentella. NCBI lineage: Eukaryota > Viridiplantae > Streptophyta > Magnoliopsida > Fabales > Fabaceae > Glycine > Glycine tomentella. Next base: position 3,873,873 of record PYAF01001225.1, on the reverse strand, counting down.
CTGAAGAAGTGACACCAAGTGTAGCTGAAGAGGTAGCAACAAGAGTAGCTAAAACGATAGCAACAACAAAAGTAGCCAAAGAGTTGGCTACAAGAATACTAAAAGGAATGACAACTAGGAGGCTTTCTCTATAGGTTAGCCTTTTGTTTAGGGTTTAGGCTATGAAAGTATCAGTTTGATTTTATTTTATTATGATACAAATATCATTTAAATTTGCTTATGTTATCCATATTTCAGTCTTATTGTAGTCCAAAGATTGTGCTTGATGACTATACAATTGTGTTTAATGTGTTGTAAGATACAAGTTTTACATTCTTAATTATGTTGAATGCTTAGTTAGCTTAGGAGTGTGTCTTTTTTATGTATAAATCATCATGTATTAAATTTGTGGATGGTTTGGATGGGATAATGTTGGTGGAACAATGACAATGTAGTATGGTTGAATAATCAGGTTGTTATGATCATGATGGTGGAACAATGAGAATGTAATATGGTGAAAGTTATGTGTCAGATGATCATTGGAAATTGTTCTGAGTTTTAATTTGTGGCAGATGCGCAATACATGCAGTTTTAAGTTTAAACTTTTACTGCAAAAATAATATTTCTTTTGTTTATCAACATATAATTTAGTAGCATAGAAGCTGATTTAAGAGTCAAAATCTACCCTTGCAATCCCTCATAACTATGCCTGCCTGCATCAACTTTATTTATATGAAAGGTGGTTAAAACTTCATCACAGTTAATCTTGACAAAGTTGTCGAAGACACTATCCATCAATTTAATCTTATCCCTTTTGGATTATATTTGTGGTCTTTAAGTTCTTAAGTTCAATCACATCCATAATGATAAAACACAAAGAAAAATGGTGGTTTCTATTGTAAATAAGGTTCCAATTCCAAATAGTCTATGTATTATAATCTCTTGTTTTCCAGTGTCAAACTCACGAAAGAATTTTTTTCCCTCAAATTCACATTTCGTAATGGATGTATGTTATTACGGTTAGTGACACATATATTATAAAATAAATAAAAATAATAAAATAAATATATACAGACGGAACAAATCAAAAGAAATATGATTTAAAACTACTATATTTATGTTTACACTGAACCACCTAAAAGATAAAGCCTAACTTTAAAATCGCATTAACATACTCTCTTACTAATACTTATAAGTTATAAATACTTCTAATAATAGTTACAGATATATAATCTTGTAATTACCAATATCTTATTTTAACGGCCAACTAGTTAATATCCTTTCCTTTCTTTTTCCCTTGAAGGGAGTTTAAATTTTTGTGAGTCGTTAGATCAAAATTTTAATTTGTTAATAATTGTTGATTTAATATAATCTCGTTGATCTAAACTTACAATTAACACTTATTTATTAAACTTTTATATAAAGTAATTAACACTTTTACAGTGGATTAAAATAATTAAAAATAACTAATATATAATTTAGAATAATTTATAATTACCTAACATATATTAAAATATATTTCATGAATAATAATGATAGTAAAAGGATTTTATATATAATTTAAAATATTTTATAATTAATTATCATTAATGATTAATTTTTAAAATAAGAATTTAAATCTATATATTTTATGCAATTATTTACTTTTAATTTTTATAATTAATTTTTTAAAATAATGGTCATTTTCAAAAAAATATGTTCTAAAACATTATTTACTTTTTCTTATATTATTTCATTTCTCGATCTAACGGCTAAAAAAACTTCAAACATCTTTTATAAATAATTTATAAATATATCTATTCTATAATTATTATAAGAAAATTAATCCTATTTAATATCATCTTTCTTCTGAATTTTTTTTTACCTTTAACTATTATAAATCATTACAATATTTTTTTTTAATTTATAACAATAATTACATCTTTTAAAATAAATTACACCTAACTCTATATATATAATATATAAGTAACTTTGAAGTCTAAAGAGTATTTTTTTGCCCTAATATAAATAAATAAGTCAGAATTGCTTATAATTATTAAAAAATCATACTAATTATATATTAAAAATTATTAAAACATAATAAATTTTATATTTTCAAAACCAAACAATCTATTTCAAACATTTCTCAAAACGAGATAAAAAAAAAAAAAACTAAACACAATTTATTTGTAATTAACTATTTTTCGAAATCTCAGTCGCTTGAAAAAACAAAATAAAGAATAATTAGTTAATTTACTAGTTCTGAGACAACGACGTGGTTGTATAGCAGTCCTTCTTCTTCTTTCTGTGTTGACGGTGGTGTTGATCTGATTAGAATTCAGGATCCGATCACAGCAATCAATGGCAGGGGCAGCCTCTGCTCTGTTCCTCCTCGACATCAAAGGCCGCGTCCTCATCTGGCGCGACTACCGTGGCGACGTCTCCGCCCTCGACGCCGAACGCTTCTTCACCAAACTCATCGAAAAACAGGTTTCACCTTTTCCTCTCTCTTGTAAACCTAATTTCGCATTCTCATTCTCGAGCTCCAAGCTCTTCTCGTTTTCTTTTTGTTGAAGGCCGATCCGCAAGCTCAAGATCCGGTTGTGCACGACAACGGCGTGACCTACATGTTCATCCAGCACAGCAACGTCTACCTCATGATAGCCACTAGACAGAACTGCAATGCCGCCAGCCTCCTCTTTTTCCTGCACCGAATCGTCGATGTACGATAAACATTCTCCTTTTAACCTTTCCAAATCGAGAATTTCGCCATTATTTCGTATAATAATTATCGATCCATGTATTTGTTTATCCCAGGTGTTTAAGCACTACTTTGAAGAATTGGAAGAGGAATCGCTTCGGGACAATTTCGTCGTCGTGGTAAAATGTCACCGAATTTAGCTGTCTCTTCTTTCTTTTCTTTTTTGGTTAATTGTGTGAATATATTCGTTGAATTGTATTGTGTCGTTGGCAGTATGAGCTACTTGATGAGATTATGGACTTTGGCTACCCTCAGTACACTGAGGCGCAGATTCTTAGTGAGTTTATTAAGACTGATGCTTATAGAATGGAAGTTACGCAGAGACCTCCCATGGCTGTGACTAATGCCGTGTCGTGGCGCAGCGAAGGGATAAACTATAAGAAAAATGAGGTTAGACATTACAAAAGTGAAGATCGTGTCTAGCTTTTTGAATGTAATTTGATGGTCTAAGTAGTCGAGTTGTACTTTTTGGCTCAGGTTTTCTTGGATGTGGTGGAGAGTGTTAATATACTTGTCAATAGCAATGGACAAATAATTAGATCTGATGTCGTTGGGGCGTTGAAGATGAGAACATATTTGAGGTTTGCTTTCTACTTTCCGCGAGATCTATTAAAATTTTCTAGCTAGTGGTTTGAGATGGGCTGCTAACTGACTAGGCTTTCTACTATTTTGATTGATCTGTCTAAATTCTAATATGTTGGTTAAGGGGATCGTACGTGACAATCTTAGTTTTCTGATTTTCTGTTTGGATGCTTCTGTTGTTGTGTTCGCTTGTGCGTGCTGGTTATTGGTGTGGACTGAAGAGGTGCATTAGGGATTAGAGAACCAAGCCTAAACTGAGTTTTTATATTGAATATTTTTTTAAAACTATTTTTGAATTATGTATAGGTAAATTTTGAAAAATGTAATTGAAATTAGCTATCTGGACTTGGGAGTTCATTCTTTTTCTGTTTTTACTTTATGCTGATGACGCGTGCTTGATATCTTTATTCAGTGTTTTAAATAGCATGCTATAGTGGCATAGCAGTGTGGAGAAGCCCCTGCTCGCTAGAGGGTCTGCCGTAGCAGATCAAATAGCCGGCTGAATAGTGGCACTATGTGTTGATTCCAAAAAAAGCCCTTTCAGCAAAGACATTAGGGCTATTTTTGTGGATTTCAATTTCCAAAAACAAAATCTACAGTTGTAACTTGTAATAGTAAATAAAAATGATAAAGACTTGGATAATATTTTGAAGATGATAATTGATGATTCCTATCTAGGAAACTTGTATTTGACTTTTGTTAGTATTTACTTGAATGTTTTGTTTAAGACACCTATGACTTCTTATTGTTAATTATGAAGTGAATGTCATTAATTTTGAGTATTTTTTGAGAATATATGTATTTTTTTTATACATCAGAACCTAACATGAACCACTCCCATTACATCAGCAGATAAAAGGGTAATTAGCTCTGAAGGAGAATTTAACCAAAAAATAAAACTATCAACATGGTTGGCCCCATATTTAGAAACCCAATCAGCACAAAAGTTTGCCTCTCTTAGAGTGTGTTGCAAACTAACGTTCCAGTCTAAAGCTAGAAGGTCCTGATACACTTTGCTATCTGGGGTTTAAAACATTGGCTTTATTTCATATGGTACTCCTTAGCCCAAAGGCTTTCTTTAACAACTCGTGCTAAACATAATACATATCCACTGCCCACTTCTTAGGTATATTGCAGTTCCAACCACTGAATCCATATTTTACTCCCTATTTTTTAGGGCATGTTTGGGATGGCTGCGAAAATTAGATTATTTCAATAATCGATTATGGGCCAATTTTTTTAAACTTATTTGTTGAAATAAGTGCTTATTTTTATAAAAATAAGCAGCTTTCTGTTTATAATGTGTTTGTCTAAACTGCTTTTGCTTAAAAAAAGTAGTTTCCTGCTTATTTTAAGAAGCAAATCCTATCTGCTTCTTATATAAGCGTTTTTTATAAAGTTTCTTTTTAAAAGTTTAAACAAATTCACCCTATATGTATAATCGATTATAATCAGAATCAGTTTTTTGTTTGGGTAAGTTTGCTGAAAAGCTTTTCAAAAATAATATAGCTGAGAGTTATTTGGAAGACTGTGTTAACCATGAAGTATCTATTATTCTAACTGACGTATATGCTAGAGTATTTATCTGAAAACAATGTGTTGTTCATGGCTTATCTAATGCAGTGGAATGCCTGAGTGCAAACTTGGCTTAAATGATAGAGTATTGTTAGAGGCACAAGGTAGAACAACCAAGGGAAAGGCTATTGACTTGGAAGACATAAAATTTCATCAGTATGTATGCTTGACCTTGTTGTATTTACAAACTGATCGTTTAGAGAGAAAATTTTATATAATTTGTTTAAGAATGTTTCCTCTTATTGATGCTAGTTCTCAAATTATATCTGGCATTTTATGAAGGTGTGTGCGTTTGGCTCGATTTGAAAACGATCGAACAATTTCCTTTATACCACCTGATGGATCGTTTGATTTGATGACATACAGGCTCAGTACACAGGTTCATCTTTTTCTCTAGATATGACATAAGTTTCTGTTTTGAGAGGTAAACACAGGGAAAGAGATGATAAAAGAATTTTAAAGTCTCTGCTGATTGTATCATCTCTTTTTTCAGGTTAAGCCTTTAATTTGGGTGGAAGCAAATGTTGAAAAGCATTCAAAGAGTCGGATTGAGATTATGGTAAAAGCTAGGAGTCAATTTAAGGAACGTAGGTAATGAGATCTCTTCTTTTCTTATATTCGTTATGTTTCCTTCCCCACCCCTCTTGATGATAGAAGACGAGGGAAATCAGGTTTTTGCTGTCTAGAAGTTAGACTGCCTCAACTGTCTTTGCTTCCCCAACTAATAGAGTTTATTTTATAGCACTGCCACAAATGTTGAGATTGAGTTGCCTGTGCCTGTTGATGCAACCAATCCTAATGTTCGAACTTCAATGGGATCTGCATCATATGCACCTGAAAAAGATGCGTTAATCTGGAAAATTAGATCCTTCCCCGGAGGCAAGGTATGAGTTCACTTGGAATTGGCATTGAATCCTTGAATAACACCCATCTTGTTACCTCATTTTTATCATGATTTATTGGATCTCTGATACTTTCAGGAGTATATGTTAAGAGCAGAGTTTCATCTTCCCAGTATAACAGATGAGGAAGCAACTCCTGAGAGAAAAGCTCCTATACGTGTGAAATTTGAAATACCATATTTTACTGTTTCTGGAATACAGGTATTGCTACATAAACATGGTTTTCTTATATTCAAAATATTTCTAGACTATTTTTTCAACATAAGAAATAATGTTTGGTTGTATCTCTGATTAAATTTAGGTGAATGTTTCCCTTTATTTTAATCAATACCAACAATGTAATTCTTCCCTAGTTCCCTTCCCTCTGTTTCTCTCTCCATTTGCCTATTAACATTTTGATTATTTCAATGGATTGAGGGTGGTAGTGAACTAGATGAATTTGTTTTAGTTCAAATTATTCCCACAATTCAGTTGATATTAAGAAAATCCCAACAAATGTTTATAAATTGTAATATTAAAATAAAAAATTGATAGTAGAAAAATAACTTGACATCAGAAAAAGTTTTAAAAAAATAATTCACTTGATTTTTTTCCATTGTCCATGATTAATAATTTTGAAAAGTAGTTTGTTTGATCCATGTGAAATGCGAAGACTAAGACCATTGGTGAAAATAAAATTTTACCTCATATTTTGATGGTGTTATTCAGTTAGCTGATGATGGTAATCAACATGTAAATGTTTGGTTTTATAGGTAAGATATTTGAAGATTATTGAGAAAAGTGGGTATCAGGCTCTTCCATGGGTGAGATACATAACGATGGCTGGAGAGTATGAATTGAGGCTTATTTAAGAACTTGTATCTTTCTTTGGTGCTGGAATTCCACCAAATAATCGTGTCAACTTCCATGATCAATGGTTTTAAACTGGTGGATGGGAGAGGGACTCTTGAGTGAAATTAGTTAGAGTTTATTTGGCCTGATCATATCTCCTCTCGCGTCATGATAGTTTTGGCAACAGATCGTAAATTGCTCATTGTCCATAAAGTTCATAACTTCAAGTCAGGAATTGGCAAGTGTAAGGCTGCATCTTCTGTGTAAGTCCTTTTGTTCAAATCTGTTTGTTGGGAAAATGGCTGATTTTTTTTTTCCTCTTGTTTTCTTTTCTTATTTACGATCTGTCAATCTTTGCCCATTGTCTTCAATTTGATTTATTTGTAAGAAAATTATTAGCTTTTGTATTACTAAGATTGAATATTTTCCCCATCTTTATTTGTATTCATAACCTGACCCTTGTGTATTAGTATGGTGCCATCCATATCCCTCCCTTTCTAAACAAAAACCGTGTATTTTTTTTACCATTCATTCAAAAAGTTGATTGCAGGTCAATGGCAGAAAAGAAAAGTTGTGTTATGTAGGTAAATTTCAGGGAATATAGATAACTCTCATCTGGATATTAAGCTAAACAAAGAAAACATCAGTTCCACTTACTGTTGTAGAAAACAAGAATTCAGACCTTACTGTTTAATGCTTCCAGAAAATTTCTCATGAGAACTTGAGGCCGTGGAAGGCCTAGAAACCAAGCTGGGCTCGAGATGTTACACTTACATTGGGGAAGTAGAATTTTTTGGATTTTTTTTTTTTCATTGTAAAAGGCAACAACTGAAATTTAAAAGTGAGAAATTTAACAATTTATAAACCTTTAAGTTTAAGATTGCAAGTGTTGATCATTTCAGTCTAAAAAACTTCAAAAAAAAAAAAAAGAAACTTCGTAAAATCTTTATTTTATTTCTTATTTTTTAAAGAATATAATTTTTTGTTAATCTTTCTTTATTATCTTATATAAAAATTTATTTTTTTTAAAATGAATTATATTTCTAAAATGTTAAGAATCAAATTAATAACTCGGGAAGTAAAGTGGTTGATATTAATAGTTGAGTTGTGTTATTCATACACCTATCTTATTGTACCCAAAAAAATGTTGTACCAAAGAAAATTGTTGTATAAATAACATTTTTTACTATAATTTGTAGAGGGAGAAAAATGAGCATTTAGTCATTTGAATTATGTTTGGCTGCGATGGTGATCATTACCTGATCTAATTGAGCTTCTTTTTTTCACACAATCTAATGAAGCTTAATGACCAAGAAATTGTGTATGCTTTAATGATTTAAATGATTTGAAGTTTTAAACCACTTAAGAGCACGAGTTACTCAACAATCTAATCACAATTGTGAACTTCATGTATTTTAAATATTTTCCTTCCCAACTTATTTTTTTCTTTATAAAAACTAAATTGATTTTTTCAATTGCATAAAAAATAAAAAAGCATTTTCAAATTAATTCTTGAATAGAAGAAAATTTTAAAAAATAATCTAAAATTGGATTGTATCTTGTTACATAAGCTTAATTGTTATTTTATTTCGTTAAAGTTAATATTTGTACCCACATAACACATGTTAGCATCACTCACACACCCACTGCACCCAGGAACACGCATTAATTTAGTTATTAGATTCTTTTTTGTTTTAAAGTTAACATCTATGTCAATGCGCTCAACTTGTAAGTGATATTCAGCATACTACAACAACCCATGATATTCATTCTCGGAAGCACGTTTATTGGGAAGCTAACGAAGTGGCAGATGCTTTTGCTAAGTATGGGCTTGATATTAGGAACATTTCCGTTTTTGATTTAGTTCCTTCTTTGCATCTTTAAAGGTGTTTGCTGATGTATTTTTTTTATCTGTTTCTCTCGTGGGTTTTAATCTATTGTTCGTTTAGGGACACCGGTCCCTTTTCTTAAAAAAATAAAAGTTCATATGTATGTTATCATGACATGTGCAAACATCACTCACCCACATACAAATTTTTAATTTAACGTGTCAAAAAAAAAATATAAGCATGTAAGTTATAATAAATTTGTACTAGAACGGCTAAAATTAATTAGTAGTGCTTTGCTTTAGAATATATTGAATAATTCATTTTTATGAGAGAAATAAGCCATGTAACAGATTTGTTTAACAATTTATTTTATTAACAAATGTTAATTGTTAGTTTTATTAGAATATTAGTGAAAAATATTTAAATCTACAATTTTTCTTCATTTTTTTTTCTCTTCAATACTTGAGTTAATATTATAATTCATGCTTAATGGTTAATTTTCAATTTCAAATTTACCTTCTCTCCAATTAAATTTATATATGTAACTTTGTAATAAATTTGTGTCAAAACTGTTCTAACTAATTAGTCACACTTTGTTTTAATTATTAAACATCGAACCATTTCTCTTATTTTTAATTTTTTATCAGAGAAATGTTTCATGGTACCAATTTCTTGTAAAAATTGAAATGATGTAAAATATATTATAAATTTATGTTTAATTTATGTCAAATCCATTACTCATATTCAATTTTTAATTTAAGTTTTGTCCGATAAAATATAAATATGTATCTTTGTAATAAAGTTCATGCTAGAACTATTCTATCTAATTAGCCGCCTTTTGTGTTAATTATTAAATATAGTCATTTTTATTAGAACAATATTCCATGGTACGAATTTGTTGTACAAAATGAGTTGACAAAAAAATCAGCAAAAAAATGAGCTGACAAAAAATTGTATCACAAATTCATACCCAATTTATGTTAAATCCGTTATTTATTTATTTATTTTACTTTAACTTTTGTCCAGTAAAATATAAACATGTGACTATGTAATAAAATTGTACCGGAATTGTTCAAAGCAATTAATCCTTTGTTTCAGTATAAATTGAGGCGTTCATTTTTATTAGAGAAATGCACCATGGTACAACTTTTTGTACAAATTAAACTGATGAAAACTATATAACAAATTCATGTTTAATTTATATGTCAAATCCGTTATTCGTTTTAAATTTTTAATTTAACTTTTGTCCAATAAAATATAAATATGTATTCCTTAAAAAAAATATAAATATGTAAATTTATGATAAATTTATTAGAACTGTTGTAACTAATTAGCACGCAACTCTTTTTTCATCTTGATATTCATTTTCGTTAGACAAATATTTAATGTTATGAATTTGTTGCACAAATTGAACCAACAAAAACGCTATCATAATTTCATGTCTGATTTAAAGTCAAATCCCTAAACATGTAACTGTGTACGTAATAAATTGGAACTAGAGCTGTTATAACCAATTAGCGGTCATTATTTAATTTTCATATTTAATATCCATGCATTTTATTTTTGGTGAGTAATATACATGCTTTCATGCAGAAAATATTATGTTTCAGATAAAACCGTAATTTGGAGCATACCGATTTGACTCAAACTAATTAATAAAAAAATTAAAGTGATTTTTAGGATCGTGAGTTCTCTCTGTAGCTCCTATTGAACCTTTCATTATCTCCACCTCTCTCAATATTCTTCTTTCTCTTTCCATCATATTTACTCGTGCTTTATTCATTTTTTTTCAACTTTAATACTTTTGTTTTTTGTGCTGGAGAAAAACTGTTCTGTGGGGAGGGAATCTAATTTGGTTTTTCATACATCAAACTCTAAGATTTAAAAAGAAATTAAAAAAAAAAAGATAAAAACTTAATTTTGAACATAAGTGACTGCACTTTATATAAATTAACTCGGTAAACATTAAACTTATTTATGAAATGTCTATGTAACATTCTTTATTCTGTTTTCTATGGCACTCATCCTTTATCACCCTATTCTATACCAAAAAAAAAAAACTCTTAAATTTTGTGATAAGGCGGTGCTCGAACTAGAGCTACACATGACATTATTGTTACAATACATTTAGTCACATTCTTTTTTAGCATTTGACACCCTTTTCAGAAATTCATTGAACTCATCATGCGTTCCTATCATGCTAATTCTAGCATACTTTGGACTAACACCAAATCGTTCTCCTCCTCTTGCACGAATCTTCAATTTTTCCAGCAGATAACTCCCACAATCTTCAATGCCCTCCTCACACTTCAACCATATAAAACCTGCAAGATATACATACATGTTATACAAAGTATAAGAGATAAAAAAAAATATTAATAACTATACACTGAAAGTATTATAAAACATAACTGTCATTATGATTTTTAAGATAGTGATCATAAAACGATTTTACAAATACATGTTGTTATGACTTTTATGACAGTGATTGTAAAATGATTTTACATGGTGCATTACATTTTATTTTCTCTAGAAATAATGGCTCTAAGGAGTGGGAAAATTAATTACCAGGGAAAGATTCAGATGACTCGTTAGTGAAGTTGCAATAAGCCTTAGGGTACTTGGCCACAGAGAAGACCTTGCTTTCCTCAATAACTTCCCACAATTTCTCCCACCTCTCCTTCAAGATGCGTTTGCTATATTCAAAGAAGAGCTCAGACTCCATGGACCCAAAGTTTTGGTAGCCATCGCAAATCACTCCCATGATCTTAGCAACTCGAGTTTGGGATTCTTTTGAGACTCCAATGGAACTCATCTGCACATACCTTGTCATCTTCTTAGCAACCTCAATGTCCTTCACAATGGCCCACCTTCCCAGCAAAATCAAAACTTAGCATGTTTGAAGAACAGAATTTACGTACGTATAAAGTTTTCTATGTTTATTCAACTTGTTAATTCCTTATGTGTCTACATGAAAAATGATACTTAACATCCTAGCCTTGAGGTAAATACACTATTTGGAGAGAGAGAAATTAAAAAAAATAATATACTAGATATATGATAAGAAAAGAATTAAATAAACAATATGATTTTTTGGTACGAACAAGTTTACCGGGATCTTTCACGTGAACTAACGTGAAACAATTTAGTTCAGACGGAATAAGACTTTATAAACAACAAAACTATTTATCTATATAGTTGTTTAATGCAATTTCATATCTCAGACTAGAACTGAATTAATACTACTATTTAAGCTTATGTGTTAGTTGAAAACAAATATTATGATCTAGTTCATGTAAGTAGTTTAATTTATATTTCTAATGCTTCCCTTAATTATGCTTGGATTTGAAAGGAATATCAACACAAAGCCACCTAATCTTTTGTATGAAAAAAGAAAGTGAATGACAAAAATGGAACTTTAATCACTTGATCATGTCATGAATTGACAAACTCAAACATACAAGTTAATTATATGAAAAGATAGATGAACGATTATATATTATTAATTAACAAGTGTGTAAAGCTCAATCATATATGACTCACCCTAAACGTGAACCAGCATGACCAGTGCATTTGGAGAATGTGAAGATCATGATATCATGGTCAGCTTGGTGAGTAATTGGAGTGTAGTGTGGCCAGTAATAGGCATGATCATGAATCAGCTTCCCTTCAGCTTCAGATTTAACCACAGGACCCCTCATAGTCCCATCAGGGTTGTTTGGAGAGGTTACCACCTCTATGTAGGGTTCATTTTTCTCATACGAAGCAGCATCACCAGCCCATTGATACAACCCTGAACGCAAAATATCAACCTCATCTTGGTATTCCTGGAACAAAACACATTGTTAATTAATTCTTCAATTAATCACACACTAATCAAATCATTAAATTGATACCCCTTAATCTGCAAATGCCACATGCTTAATTAGATCAAGTCACCATTTTGAGTGTGTATAATCGATGTACTTAGATTAAAATTTATGATTTCATACATGCATAAAGCCTCGCCGACCCTAGTAGTTTATCAAGTCAACCATTTGAAAATTAAGTGCTTCTCCTTTAAAAAAACAAATTAAAACCATGTTGGGAGGTTGACCAAACGGGGATTATCAAATTGGTGGACATCAGAAGACACACCCATGTTACCCATGTTTTTGCATATGGAATCAAATCTACATCTTCATGTGTCTACGTGGATGTGTGTTTGTTGCATGTTTTTATATATGCCTAGTGTTTCCAAAACACATGTCTGTCACATTTTGGCCTCCTAAAAAGGCCAAAAAACATCGAACAGAAACTTTTATTTGAATTTTCATTTCCATCTCCCACAGTGGGAACAAGTACTGGTCATTGTGTTCAACTCAATATTCTAAGTCGTAACCGCCATATAACAAGATTGGTTCATCAAATAGAGAAACTTTGGCAATAGGCATCGCCAAGAGACACGGTTTTTGAGATCAAATGTGGACTCATTTTCCCACATGACAACTCACACAATATGGCATATATATTTTTTTTTGTACAAGTATATTATTTATAAGAGACATTAATATTCTTCTTAATATATAATGTAATATTAAATTCGGACGTCTCGATCCTATTATATAATTCAATACTTTCTAAAATACTAAACTTCTTCTAAACTCTAGATTTTTTGTCAATGTCATAATTTTTTGTTTTTGACTAGTTGAATGTGGATTTCACAATTCTAGTTTTGACTGAGTGAATGCTATCTTCATAAATTTTGTCCTATTCAACTTAATTATATAAATGAACTGATAAAAGTATAACCACAAAAAATTCAAGGAAATATTTTGATATGGGATAATGTAAGCTTTTCAATATTTTTTTTATTTTGAAGTTTTATAAAATAAGGATATACGTGATCTTGAAAAAGTATTTCTTATAAATATTTTGAGATTTTTCAATTAAAAATTCAAACATTCGGACAAATAAAATATGCTAAAGTTTCATTATTTTTTCCTCTTTTCTTATTCTTATTCTTAATTAGATCGGTTGCCCTGCCTCCTAAAAGTCCAAATAAAACGTATCCTAAATAAAGCACATTAAATTCAAACGAATATATATATATATATATATATATATATATATATATATATATGAAAAGAAATCATTTTTAAAAACACATTTTACCGTTATACATATGAGATAGATAGGAAGAAAATAAAGATAAGAATGAGTGATGTAATAAAGATTAAGAGAAATTAATGCTATTAAATATTAAAAACATTATCTAACTACGTAAAGGTAATTGAAATAATTGAA
>PYAF01001225.1:3848336-3860049 GCA_007407185.1 Glycine tomentella | reverse complement strand
AACTATGGAAGAAAAAAAATTAATCTAACGGTAATGGTGAGTTTTGAAAAAAAATATTAAATATAATAGTTTGTGTAAAATTACACTAACTATTATATTTAATAAGTTTTAATTATATATATATATATATATTGAAAAAACTTTAAAAATAATTCTTCGTAAGGTTATTTCCTTTATTAACTCTTCATGCATATTAAATTTATTAGTTTAACTATTGAATATTTTGATATTGACTCAATAATTGTGAATACCACTAAACAATTAGAGTATTAGACCAAGCAAGACGACATAAAAAGTTACAGGCCTATTGCAAAGCTGATGAAATAAATGCCTTAATTACTTATTTTTTTAGTGTTTTTTAAGGTATTTATCTCTCTTTTATCCTTAGAGTTATGTTTTAACTCAATTTGTCTTAATTTATTAAGTAATATAATTAACTTTCGGTCTATTTTCTTGGTTGAATCTTAGTATTTTGCTCTACTTTTTTTGTAGAAAAAGGAGATCAATTGAAGATGTAGAACATAATCTGAGGCAGCATTTTCATAAAGTAGCATATTTTTCAATCAGCTAAGTCAGAATACGTGGTTGAGTCAGTCGTCACTTAAAATAGAAATTATACTTTTGTATATATAGGCCCGGCCCTCATTTATGGCATTATTCTTCCTTATTTTATTATTCCATGTGTACTTTATTTGTTCATGGTCATGAGTGGCTAAGTTTCAATTGTAAGGGATTAGATGTAATTAAACTTGAACTCTTTTGTATATTTCGGTATGGCTTAATATATATTTTACATACTTACATTCTACAATAATATCTTTTTTATATACTTAAATTTTATTCTAGAATGATCACTCATGTCATGATTTTTTACATGAATAATGTTGAAAAACATTTTTTTTTTTTGTCTAGAACTAAAACAATAGACTCAATGTCTAGCGATGAAACTTAGTTTGTTGATTATCTTTTGTCACAAAGTTTAAAGTTAGTGTCATTGTTTGTTTCTTTTTTATTTAAATGTAATTTTGGTTTTCCTATTTTGTTCAATTGTAATTTTGCTACATCCATTTTAAAATAAAAATAATTGATTCTCTTATTTTAAAATATCCTGAATTTTAGTCCATCTATTTTAATTTATAAACATTTTATTCTTCTACTTTAAAAATTCTACAATTTTTATTTTCACAAAATAGAAATTAAAATCAAACAACATAGACATTTTCCGATGAACTATGTGACCTTGAGTTTCTCGTTTCAACAAAAGATATGTAAGAGTGAGAATTAAATCGTCTAGCCAAAATTAATTTTCTTAATCATATGTTATTCATTTATTTAAGTCTATTTAATCTTATTTATTTGTTTAAAAGGGGTGAAATAATATTTTTAAAGTTAGGTTATTTAAGAATATTTAATTAGAGATAATTGTCTTTATGAAAAATGTTGTAGAGTGTTATTATACCTTCTCAATATAGAACTGATTCCCTAACTCTAGATTTGGTTTCAAAGACTATCTTTTTAATTAAAAAGGTTTTACCAAAAACAATTCCAAAAATATAAACTTAGACATTTTTTTTGTTGAGAAAAAATTAAACTTTGAGTGCAACTTCTTGTTTTAATTTTTTCTTTTCATTGTCTTGTCGTAGTCCTAGGTGCCACAAATGACAACTTTACTCAAAATATTTAGAGAGTCAAGACCAACGTAATTAAATGTGCAAAATTGTTAATTTTTTCTTTCTTTATATAATCCCTTATTTGTTGCTTTATTTTTGTGTTTATTATCTTTTTTATTTACTTGTTTATTTGTGTCACTTAGTTAATAATTGTTTGTTTTACTACATAACAAAGGTGTTTCTTATTATCTATAAAAATAGATAAAGGGGATATCATTTGCACTAACTGTTTTTTGTCTCCATTTTTTAACATCATCTTACCCTTGATAATATTAAATATTACATATATCCCTTTTTTGGTTGTTGAAATAGCCTTTATCTGTCGAGTTAACAGCGCCCTCTCCATATTCAGGTTACAAACTGAGGAAAAAAAATTAATACAATATTTTTTAATAAAAAAAAATTGCCAATTTGAGGTTGTTTTGAAATTATTTATAATTATGGAGATGTCAAACACGCCTAAATTGGACGTGTTCCCCTGTTGCGACACGTATTACACATGCATGAATTGATGATGTATATAAACTTCAAAATGTCATAACTTTTGATTGAAATGCCCAATTAAAGCATACGATATGTCAATACCCGAAATTCAGAGAGGAAGTCCTGGATAAATCTCAAAGGGGGTTTGGTCAACTATTTTTTCAAAAAATGCCTCTAAGTAGCTCAAAATTAGGATTTAATCTTCAATCATCCAAAAATTTCCTTATTTTTCTACTTTTTAATTATTTAATTAGTTAATTTAATGTTATTTTTTAATTACTTCTCTTAATTTCGAACGTTTTGACATATCGTACACCTCGATCAGATATTTCTATCAAAAGCTAGACTATTTGAAGGACATATCGTACGCCTAAAATATATTAATTTGAAATAGATTCTTTCTTGTCAACTATTTTAATGTTCTTCTTTAAGCTAAGCATTCACATGTCTAGTTGGTATTTGGTAATATATCATTTTCTGGCTTAGTCGTTTTCCTTATTTGATAATTTGTTGTTTTTATGACTGAATTCCATAAAAATGCTATGTATTTTAATTTTACGAAGCATTACTTTTCATGAAAATAACTTATGTTGTGTCTATATATACTTTTTGAGTTTTTGATTTTGGTTCAATTTTTTTTTAAGATTTGAGTCAAAATTCAATTTAATCTGTTCAAATTCATTAATGTATATAATTAAATATGTATATAATTTTTAATTCACCCATGATTTTGTAAGTTGATATTTTTATTTTTATATCTTAATTCTATATTGTCATGCTAATATCTATTTTAATATAAAATATTGTTTAGTAAAGAATATGATATATTACAAAAATAATTAGACCATTTGAAGTTTATATACAACACCAATTCTAATTTGGATGATAGTACGTCTAAATCCTAGTTTTGAGTTATTTAAAGGCATCTTTTGGAAAAAATAGTGACCAAATCTCATTTGTCCAAGGCTTCCTCTATGAATTTCGAGCATTTTTATATATAGTATGCCTCAGTCAACATTTCTATCAAAAAAGTTATGCCTGTGACATATACACCACTAATTCATGCACGTGTGACACGTGTCGTAACTAGGGAACAAGCCCAAATTCCAAATTAGACTGTCACGCCTAATTTGAATGTGTTTAACATTTAAAACAGCCTCAAATTAATCATTTTTTATTAAAAAAGCATTATATTATTTTTTTTGCCTACACTGTTCTCATAAATGTTCTCAATGCACATTTTTTCCTTTACTTTACAATGCAATTTAATTTAAATTTTATTTATTCTTAAACTATTTTTTATGTAATTGCACGAACGTGTTTTTAAATCATCTTTATTATCTTTTTTTTTTTTTTAGTTTTCCCTCTCTCCCTCTTTCAAATTCTCCGTTAACGGGTCCTTTTTCTTTCTCACCTCAATCTTCTTTTCCATTCTTCTATCTCCGCATACCACCCAATTTCTCAAACCTTTCTTTTATTCACTCCCACAACTCCTTCAAGCAGAGGCTACTTACTCCTTCAGGCTATTCTTTTCTAGTTTTTCTTAGAAAGAATTTCTCAATTTGAATGCTTTGTTCAATGGATCATGTAGACACTTGAGATGCCGGAGAAAAAAGATGGTGTGCTTGATAAAAAAAAAATAAAAAAGCAAAAGAGGAAAAGGCCAAAGAATTCGCTAAGAGAAAAAAACTACATAACCGTTCAACTATCATAGTGTTAATCAATCATGGTACTCATCAACACTCATTACAGATAATGAGAAAAAAAAACAGCAACTCTCCTTTACCTGTTGCAGTTCCTTCTCATTTATCTTACTTTCGCTTTTCTTTATCTTGCCAAACCCATACCTTTTTTTATTTTCTTATTGAACAAATGAGTTTTTTTTTTTTTGTCACAGATGACGCTTTTGAAGCCTCTAAAGCATCACTGTCATAGTGAGAAGCAGAATCAGACTTATACCACATCATCGTCGCCTCGACTCTATTAAGCCTTTGCGGTGTCGATATTGACCTCCTTTCTTTTCCTTTATTTCATTTTCTCAAACAGAATCAATTTTAATAAATTAAAATCCATTTCTCACACTTTTTCTCTTTAAATATAAACCTGCATTGCCTATGAAAATTTATGTTCTTATTATCTTTTTTATGTTGAATATGATAAATTTAACATAACACCTGAATATGATTATAAAACGCTAAATAACAATAAATGATTGTGTATATCTTGTTGGATTATTACTGAATCGAAGAAATACCGAAAAAGATAAGGGAACAAAATAGTCTTTTTTTCTATTGTCTATTCAAAAATTAGCATCCTTCATGGGACTTAATCTCAATATAAATAGGCTAGAGAGGAGACCTAACCAATTACTTTAAAATAAAAAAAAATTTGTTTCCACTAAGTTCACCCATCATGAAAAATAGAATCACATTAAAACTTACACTATTATCCAATTAGGTCCAATAACAATAAATGCCAAAAACTCACGATCATAATGAACCAGTCAAAAATATTATAATTAAAATATTCATTAACTTAATTAATTTAAAATAAAAAATTAATTAATTAATATTGTCCACATAAAAAAAATTCTAACAGAATATTTAATTGAGTGGACAGTCGCAAGTGTGATATGCTCATTTAAATTTGACATAGACAACAATTAATTTCCCTACACCTAAAGGAAAAACTGCACCAAATTATCTAACTCAATTTGGGAGAGAATTCGCAGAGGATTTAACTACCTATGATTTTACCTTTACCCTTCGAGAACTCTTCAATACAATTTGGCGACATCTTGATATAAGTTTTTGGGATATTGCACCAAATTGCGTATTGATTTGTAGTAGATTTCATAAAACTTTGTTGAATTGAGAGTCACGGGGATTGTAATTTTTTATTTTTTTTAACATATGTTGCAAAACTTGAAGTATAGCATGTGGGAAATGGGTTTATCAGTCCACTTTATGTTGAACTTAAAAGTTATTAGTTTGCTCTTTTATCAAAATCTCTCAAATTTATGATTTTTGACACTTTTTTAGTCTATCAATTGATTCTTTTAATTCCTTTTCAGTTTATTGAACAGGGTATACTAGACCAACTGACTTGAGCCATTTTTATTGAATCAACATTCAACCATATTTTTTGCTTTTAGAGGTACTCTCTTTCTCTCTTGTTGTGTGTATTCTTTTTAGTATTGTTTTTCCCTACTTTTTTCTTTGTTTTACCATCTGTATCGATCATTTGATATGTCACATCTTATGGATCTTTTCTTCTATTGAACTTGGAAGTTTATGTTCGAAGGAAATATGATGAATAAGAAAGTAAAATCAAGAGACCCTTGAATCAAATAAGTGGTTTTAGTGGTCTAAGGAGGAGGTTAGATAGGAATGTATTTCACTCACATGCCTACTTTTCATTTCTCACAAAGACAGGTAAATAAAGACTAATTTTCTATAGTACGACATTTTACTATCAACCTGTCATATTATCATTGTTTTGCCTAATTATTTCCAGGCTAAGTTCCACAAGTATTACGGCACTAGCATATTGGTCTTGAGTTCTTAATCCTTAATTGTTGCAGAGTTTTGGAAACAGATTCCTCCTAATGAACCATATATTTTTATTCTTGGTAATATCATGTTAAACAATATTTGTTCTTCATATCATTTACTTTAATTTCAATTTATAATTTATTGAATCTATAACATTTATAATCTATAATCTATAATTTATAGGAATAGATAAAGAGAATACCATTTGCACTAACTATTTTTTAGTCTCTATATTTTAAGAGCATTTAACCCGTGATAATATTAAATATTACTTACAAGGGGATATCATTTATATTAACTTTTTTTTTTGTCTCCATTTTTATAAGACCATTTTACCCTTGATAATATTAAATATTACAGACATCGCTCTTTTTTGTCCTTTTTTTTTTGTTGAAATAGCCTTCAACTGCAGAAGCAACTGCACACTCTCCATATTCATCTTACAAACTGCTCTCGTTGACATTTTTTCTTTACTGTACAATGCAATTTAATTTAAATTTTATTTATTCTTAAACTGTTTTTTTTTAAGCAACTAAACGAACGTGTTTTTAAATCACCTTTACTATCTTTTTTTTTTTAGTTTCCCCTCTCTTCCTCTTTCAAATTCTCCGTTAACATGTCCTTCTTTTTCTTTATCACCCCAATCTCTTAGCGTTGAATTTGATGGGAGAGTATTTGTGCGAGAGTGTTTTCTAGACAGATAGATCCTTCCCTGGACTAACAAAATTTATGATTTGATTTCTTGATTTCTTCAGTTCCTTTATATTCTATTTCTGGCCAACTCTTTCTTTGTTATTTAGTTTTTACCATTAAGTTCATCATCATGCATATTTTCATCTTATAAATAATTTAAGGTTATGTTTTTTCAACTTTTGCAGGACTTGGGTAACAAAAAAGGAAAATCCCTTAAAGGTATGATCCTTTTTCTTAAGTCAAAAAATCATAGTCAACATAAATTTTCCATATACAGAAAAAATGTTATTACTTATTAGCCTTTATTGGATGGTTGGATAAGAAAACAAAAATCTAAAGCTTTTGAATTAATTAAATTTGTTATCTTTGTCCTCATTTCTTGGTAGAGGCCCAACATGGCAGCTTAGCTCTCTATGGATCTATTCATATAGTACACCGTGTTCAAGTGTCAAGTATAATTGCACCAGGCCAACAACAAGTGGAAAGACTTGTTGCATTCCATATTGAACAAGTGAAGTATCATTTAAAGATTTATTTCTTGATAAAATCAGACTGTTTGTCATTTGGGAAACAAGGAATGCCCAAAGATGATGATTTCTTTGGTTTTAACGAAACTAGTATTATTTAAGATCCTTTTTTCTCAATATATGTGATTATGTAAGTCATTACATTAGCATATATATTCACACTTTTTTTTTTAATCTTACTCTTTTGCAAAGTGAAATTCACTTTTGGCTTGAAGCACATGAAAAATATGAAAATTGGAAGAGTTAAAACTGTAGTACTTTTATTGCTTTTGTGATTTTATTTTTTAAATATGATAAGTAGAAGATAAAAAGACTTAAGCCACACATCCCCTTGAATCTTTTATTTCTTCTACCAGATGTTTCCAATAACCGGAGAGGATTTTAATCCCGAAGCGACAACTACCACTTGAGGATAACATTGAATCGTTTTTGGTCTTCACATTTCTGCTTGAAAATATAAAACGAAAATGTTGTCTCCGGTTTGGCTTGTTATTAATTTGTTTTTGTTTCCAGAGACAGGTCTGGTTCGAAACACATGACTTGTGTTTGCACACAAGTGAACAAAACACGAATACATAAGAGTTTAACTCCTTGCCCAACTGGTTCTCATGTGCTTGCAATCATGATGCATATGGCGCTAGCTGAATGCTGCTGATGCCACCACATGTGTAGTGAATATTTTCTAATAATTTTCTAATTTTCTTCTTCTATCTTTTTCACTATATTAATTAAAATTCAGTTTAAACAATTTTATATAAATCATCTTTCTATTGCATTAGGTGCTTATATTAAAGAGAAAAAAACAGAATTAACGTAAAAAGTAGTATCTTCTCTGTTTTTATTTATAAAATCCAAATTTGAAATGATTTTATTTATTTTTATAAGATTCAATTTATAATTTTTTATTAATTATTTTAGACTAAAAATATCTCTTGTTGAAAGAAAAAAGAAAATATATTGACAAACTATTATAAGAGAGAAAAATATTAAGGACAATGATAGTTTTATAAAAATTATAAATTTAAGATAAATTTATTTTTATCAATTAAATTAATCACTTTCCTTATTATGATGAATTAGGTAATTGACTCTTATATATGGAACAGATGGAGTATTTATTATGTACAACTTATTTAATATTTATTTTAAAATAATTAAATGTATTTAAGATATATTTAACATCTCCTAATTTATGTGTTAGTTCATGTATAATACCCTGTATAAAAAGCACTAAATTATTAATTCGATCCGTCTTTTTATTTAATTGACTCAATTTGTCTTTTTATTGTTCAAAAGTTTAATTTGTTTCCTTAATTTTCAAAATCGATACAATGTTATTCTTTTCATCCAAATCATATTAACACTGTTCGCTTTGCAAATTTTGGTGATTTAGAATTCATTAAAAAAAACTGCCACAAATTGATCTACACACATAGCAGGCAGTTTATAATTGTCATTATTTAAATTGTTTTACTAAATTTTGAAGAAAAAAAAAATTTATTAAATTTGACTAATGTGAAAGCCATCTATTTATTTAATATAATGATTATATAATATTTTAATTAAAATCATTTTGGAAAGTTATTTTAATTAGTTTATATCGTATATTAATAAATTAAACGTTTAATACCAATACATTCAATTTTACTTGTGCCAATAGCGGAATTGATATTCTAAGAAGGATATTACTTAAGGCACCTCTTTATATGCTTTGGTGCAGGTGTGCACCAAAAATAGAGGTGGTACAGGAGTTGTTATTAATCTTATTAAAATTGTCATTGACCCTTATCAAGGGACTCAAATTTTTTTTATTTCAAAATTATCCTTTCTAAAAAATCATAATTTTGTCAAATAAAATAAAATGTATAACAAAATTATGATTTTGTTGTATACCTAATTTCATATTGTTTAATTTAGTTATTATATTTTATTAAAAACATGTTTTTAGTCTCTCTTTACATATTCTTCATATATACAATATGTAGATTCCTTTCGTACTGATTATGAAGAAAAAAGCTCTTGATTTTGAACCACAATTTTTGTATACAAATATCGATGAGAAACTCTACAAATTCATATATATATATATATATAACATGAACGGTTGAAGAATGAAGATGAAAACAAACACATGAATAAAGTAGTTCAAAATTAGAATTTGATGTGTTTAGAAGAGATCTTTTAATAACTTCTTTTTTATAATAAAAAATTCATGTCATTGTAATTAATTTTAAAAAAAATTCACAGTTAATTTTATCAAACAAAATTAATATCATCTTTCAAGAATATGTGTGAAGGGATTAAAAATACATTTTTAATAAAATATAAGGACTGAATTGAATTGAATGATATAAAACTTCAACAACTAAAAAAATCACACAGTATAAAAACTAAAAATTAATTTTTCCTTTTAATAACCTTGTAAAAAAGTTAAGTTTAAGTAAGTCTATCCATTAGTGAAGTTAATATTATATGGTAGTGCTTTGCGCATTATTTAATAATAATGTGTACACTTTGGTAGTTGTGAGGATCTAACCCTGATAATAACATAAGCTAAGCTAGGGATAGACTTCATTAGGACTGTCTGAGGTTTCTTCTTAGATTGTACATGTTTCTTGCAGCGTCCGAAAATACTGTCATATATTAAACAGAAAGTCCCTTCTTCTCTTATGAATGCTATGTGATCACCCTCCATAATCTTGTAATGCCTGTTTCACCAAAATACCATAATTAGGTCAGTGCACAAAATTGTTTCTCTGCGCAAAAATACACTTATATAAAAAAAAATATCAATCATAATTTTAAAACAAAGTAACACAGAAAATTTAAAGGAAAAATATATTTTTAGTCTCTTTACTTTTACTTATTTTTAGTCCTTCCATATATATTTTTCACAGATGATATTAGTTTTTTTTATAGAATTGATTGTGAGGATTTATTTTATTTTATTTTAATTAATTAAAATGACATGGATTTTTATTTTTATTTTTTGAAAGAAATTATTAAAATTTCTCTCCCAAACACATTGAACCCTAATTTTCAACTACTTTATTCATGTCTTTATTTCCACCTTACAGATCTATAAATTCACACAATTCATCATCAATATTTGTAGGTAAGAGTTGTGGTTCGAAATCCACAACTTGTTCTTCACAATGAGGATGAAAGGAGTGTGCGTGTGGTAAAAAATATTGTTGTTGAAAGCGAGAACCGGCCAACAATAATTCATTCTCCAATAATTAATGTCATCTATGAAGAATATGTGCATAGGGACTAAAAACATGTCTTTAATAAAGTACATGGGCTAAATTAAAAGTAATGAAATTTTAGGAATTAAAACACACACACAAAAAAAAAAAAAATATATATATATATATATATATATATATAAAGACTAATTAAAAACATATTTATCTCTTTAAATAAATATCTTAATATACCAAAAAAAAAAATCAAAGAGATAAGATAAGTTAAACTTTTCAAATATACTAAAATCAATTTATACACATTTTAAAAATTCTCATCTAACTTTTCTACACATGAAACTATTTCTTTTTCATAAGAGTCAAATACTTATGTTAATTGAAAAGTTAATATAAATTGGCTAAAGTCAAGTTCAAAAACTAGAGATTCGATTGTATTAATATGCAATATAGGAAACATTGGGCATATACCAAATGCCTGGTTGTAAGGGTTCGCAATCTGAATCAGGCTCAACCAAGCAGCTAGGGTGTTCAATTGGGAAGTGAGGATGAGTCATGGATCTTGTGTTTAGTGTTCAGTCATTTTCTTGCCAATCTTCATTCCGGCACAGGCAATTATGTTGCTTTTAATAATGGAAAAGAAAAGGGGACAGGGCTAGTTGTCACTTAGCAAATGCTTATATAAAAGATTTTAAATTGCGGTTGTAATTTTTCGGTGATGCTTGATATTATGAGAAATTGTCGATAAATGTGACTGATGTTTTCACAATTACAGTCTTAACGTAGTCACAATAAGTTCAAAAACCTTAATATTGCAGCTAAATTTGAGGTCACAAACAAATTTTTAGAAACTTCATTATAACTTAACAAATGATGAGTACTATATATCACTTAGTAGATGCTTATATAGTTATAGTCAAGATTTTAAATTGTGATTGCAGTTTCGTAGTGATGCTTGATATTACAGGAAATTACAAATGAATGTGACTGATATTGCCACAATTACGGTTACGACGTTCACAGTAAGTCCAAAACCATTAATATTACGGCTAAGATCACGGTAGCAAACAATTTTTTAAAACCTTGGTTATACTAACAAATGGTGAGTGCTAATAAAATATTGCATATCAACACAGTTTGATTGTGAAAGTAATATCAAATGCATACAAAAAGTAAAAACTGTTAGAAAATAGTATGATAATCCTGGATAAATTCAAAGAATCGTGTTCGTACACTTTCCGAACAAAGTATTTCGACCCTATTCTTGCCTGGGTTCACGAAATCCTTGTTGGGATAATTCTTTGAAGAACAATCTGCTTCTGGCAATAGAGAACAGATCAGGAATGTAGAGAGAAAGTATGATTTTCGTATATTTTAAATCTGTGGCCAAATGACTCCTTATATAGGAGTTTTTCCAAACAATGCAACTCTTGGCGATAAACCATCGTAACCGTTGGTGATCGGAGCGGTTGGGAGTAGTTATTTTTCTTCCCTTTCCCAAGAGCGGTTATAAGTAGTTACTATTTTGAATTGTTAACCGCCTCTTATTCATAACTCATAGAGTTTAAACAAAACTCCAACAA
>PYAF01001225.1:3837847-3848236 GCA_007407185.1 Glycine tomentella | reverse complement strand
CGTTTGTTAGAAAAATTAGTATGATAATCCTGGATAAATTCAAAGAATCGTGTTCGTACACTTTCCGAACAAAGTATTTCGACCCTATTCTTGCCTGGGTTCACGAAATCCTTGTTGGGATAATTCTTTGAAGAACAATCTGCTTCTGGCAATAGAGAACAGATCAGGAATGTAGAGAGAAAGTATGATTTTCGTATATTTTAAATCTGTGGCCAAATGACTCCTTATATAGGAGTTTTTCCAAACAATGCAACTCTTGGCGATAAACCATCGTAACCGTTGGTGATCGGAGCGGTTGGGAGTAGTTATTTTTCTTCCCTTTCCCAAGAGCGGTTATAAGTAATTACTATTTTGAATTGTTAACCGCCTCTTATTCATAACTCATAGAGTTTAAACAAAACTCCAACAATCCCCTGGATCCCAGCCAGGGGTGCTGCCTCTTGGAACCCCGCACCGTAATCGCGGTTAATTATGCGTTGGCTCAACAAGCGTGCACTCCGCACTACCCTAACTTGTTTCCAAAGCTTAACGCGTAATCGCATTGGCCTATAGTAAATCACATTACTACTAAAATCCATTGATGACACTAAAATCACCAACAAAAACCTACCTGTAGCCTTTATAAGGGGGAGAAGCATGTGGAGGATAACGCCACACTAGCTCATCTGCCAAACTCTAAAGAAAAGTAATGGTGGAATTGCTAGCATCCATGAATGAACTGTGACCCAATAACCTTCCAAGTACGTTTGGTAGCATAGCTGAAGTAATATATGCTTGGAAATGTGCGTAGATTGTAGTTGAGTCTTATTGAGCCTTGAATTGTAAGATCAGGGAGGATCCAATAGGAATTCGACAAGACCACATAAGCCTATTTTTTTCCATGACATGTTGAAGTGGTCTAAACCAAAATTGTAGCAGTTCTTAAACGGGGAAATGCCAAACCAATTATAAATTATCACCCCCAATGCGGCAAAGTTGTAACAAGGAAAAAGGTTTCGTTGTTCTCCCATCCTCTGGCATGATACAATGCTCAAATTGTAGTGATCAACGTAGTACTAAAGGTTTAATAAGAATAACTTATTGTTGTTAACTATAAAATATTGACAAAGTATGCAGCAATGAAAAACTAAGGAAGAAAATTAAGATGAAATTCTTTTGGTGCATTTAGCAGTGTTCTCCAATCAAAGTCTCACTTTGATAATTTCATGATAAAAAAAATTGCATTTAAGATACGTATATGTTATTAAAGTGAAAATCTGATTCTAATTGGAGAACAATAAAACACTTCAAAATATTGCATCTAAATTTTGTCGAGAAAGTATATCCTTAAATTCGTAATCAAGATGGTATATTAGTCCATGGTATTCTCAAAATCTTTGAAGTCCATGACTTTGCAAAAATAAATATTTATTTAAGTCCTGTTTTATTTCATTTTTAATGTTATTTTATACTGAAAAGACTAAAATGAATAGAGTGACAACATATACATTTCTATATATCAAACACTCCACTCTAACACTTATCATACGTGTATTTTTCATTCTTGTCTCTTTATTTTTATAGGTGTTAAATAGTATTTGTTTATTTGATGTCCATAGATTATTCTCCAAATGAATATCATTTTGTAAAGTCAGAAACTAACTAGGTTTTTAAATTCTCAAGAGACCAAAATATCCTATTCATACAATTTTGAGAATTATTTTGGGAGTTTACTCAATAAAGAAAATTTTGGCCTGAATAATCATGTTTTTAATTGAAAAAAAATCTTAAAATTCAGTTGAAGCAAGCGAGTATGTAATCCCCTGAAACAAGGAGCATAGCCAGATCCATTTAAAATGTTCCATCTTGCTATTTTATTTTAGTTCCAATTTTATAAGAGAAACTATTTACATCATTGACATGCTCCCAAAACACCCCTTTCCAAGCCAATAAAAAGAAAATAGGAGTAATTAAGACAGACAGCTAAAGTCACTAACCAGTTGTGTACTGTAAAGTTTAAGCATAACCAAAAGGCAAACAAGAACTCACCTCATGCCATCTATGTAGGTTCTTGAAGTCCCATTAGTTGCTCCTGATAGGGACGTTATGCTAAATACCCAGCTCTCTGAAGTGTTTTCATCCCTTTGAAGGGTAAAACTATGATCACTTTCTAATATGCATGTAGCACATAAACCATTAGAACAACCAACCTTATCAGCAAGCATTTGTTGCCAGACATGAACAAACTGTGCTCCAACTGAGTGTCCAACAAAGTGAACTGGGTGATCCTCATCCCACTCAGGGTAGTATCCTGCATCCCAACGGCAATTTACAAAATAAAGTATCCTCTATTCGTAACGAAAAATTATTAGATAGTTTGAGATTAATATGATCATTATTCATTTCAACATAGCACATATTTGATTGTTAACAATAAAAATATCATACATTAAAATTTGAGTACTTATCACATAGAAATTAGTCAAAATCATATACACATAAAGATCCGAACAACCTAATAATTTCTTCTACATAACGTCTCCCTCAGTTGAAAATTAATACTTAACAGTTAGCATTAACCCTTTACTAATTAAGATGTGTAAATTTTTAGTTATAACTATTTTAAAAAATAACTTTAATTATATGTTGCCATGTGTTTTATCAAAGATAAATGAATCAGAATTGTACTTTTTTAGTTTTTCTATAAGATGGTTGTTTAATTTTAAACCTACTGTTTGTTATACAAATAACCTGTTCAAATATTTTTTAAAAATGCTTAAATATAATTTTTATGTTTGTAATTTAGCTTTTTTTTTTAATTTTCATTTTTGTAAAATAAAAATTATTTTAATCCCTACAATATATGTTTGTTTAGATAATACTTTGAATAATAAAAAAGTATTTTAAACCGTGGAAAAAAAGTTATTTAAAATATTTTAATAACAAAAAATAAAATAAACTCATTTTGTAAAAACTAAAATAAAAAAATTTACAAAAAGAAAAAAAATAATTTGGAAAAAAACCATATTTAAACCTTAAAAAAATAGTCATGAAATATTTACACGAGTGAGAGATCAAATTAAGGCGCATGACATGATGATGGAGATCTTCGTCCAAACTGAATGTGTCCACAAGCCTTGCTGACTGTGTTCTTCACCCTAATCGACTTGGCCACCTTTTAAATAATAGAACAGTTCGCGAGCTCTGAGATAAAACTCTTTTTCAGAATATTCATGCGTAGGACATGCACACAATCAACTATGAAGAAAACTCATGAATGAACATCAAATTAAATATAAATAAATAAATAACGCCAAACCAGTGGCAAAACTTGAACAAATTTTTTTAGTAATGACATATAATTCTTTTGATATTAAATTTGGATATATCAAGAGCTAAGTTTAATTAATTATTTGATCTTTATTATACTTAAAAAAAGTCTACCTTTTAATTCTCATACGAGGAACTTTTTTTATGTTTGAATTCATATTTAAGTTATTTATTCATGTTTATTGTTCTATATGCATCAACTTAAAATTCAAACTAATGTTTTATATCTGTATTTTGGGACAATTTTATTATATAGGACTAAAACGTAGAATTTTTAGTTATAAGGATTAAATAAAAGTTAGCACAAATATAGAGAACAAATAATCAATTAAACTCGTGAATTATATATAAAAAAACAGTTATATCAGTACTAAACAATTAATGCTAATTAATATGTTGTAAAAAAAATACGATCGACCTCATCATTAATTGAGTCAACACTCAACAGTACAAGCTTACAAAGAACAACCACCCCTCACACCAAAGTTTCTTATGTGGTGAAATGAATAAACTATCAATTTCATCCCTTAAGTATTATTTATTTTTCTTAAGTAGTTCATAAAATAATAAAATACTACAAGTAATTTATCAAGTAATAGAAATGATACTAATGTGTGTTTGGAATTGCGGTGTGTTACAAGTAGCTCGATTCTTGTTTTCATCTTTACACTCAAAGCAACATTTTATAACTTTTGGTTTTTCAGTGACACCATAATTTTTAGTTGCTCACCATCAAATCAAACACACTCAACAATCTTTCAAATATTAAAAATTCTTCAAATTAATTCATTAACTTATGAAAATACATCAACTTAAGAATTAGGCTGATGGATATTCAATATTTAAAGAATTACTTTATATAATTTTATAACTTTATAGACTATTTAAGTAAGGTTAATACTTGAGCACGAAATAAATGGCTTATTCAGCCTAAAACCATATTCTAGTATAAACTTATAAACCTATAGTTTGGTTATAGTGATTAGTGAACCTTCAAGAAAGCCCCATACGCTTCCTCCTATACCTTTTTCGTTTGTTTCACACTTTGAAAAAGGACACTTGTCACATTTTCTTCATTTCCTACCGAATGACCAATCACAAAGGCTTACCTTTCGTTTAATCTTTTTGTCCATATTACTGAGAAAACCACAACTATAATTACAAATTTTAAAAAAAAAATCTAAAAGGGGTCAGACTAGTTTGCCTTTGTTATGACAACTGTCACTGCACCAGTGGAATGGATGTTCAGAATAATCTGGACCCCTAAATTGATGAATCAACTACTAATCAACAACTGAAGATTTTTCTTCTATATTTGTGTGAAAAAGTATCAACCGCATCAACAATGGAAATTATAGACTCCACCTTGTCCACAAAAGCTTTTTTTCATTTTGTTTTTCTTTGAGTAATCTGTCATGATTGTATTTATCTGTAAACATATCAGCTTAGGAATAAATGTGTTTGAAGTAACAAATGTCAAATGGTTAATATAGTACTCATCGTACCCATTTTCCATAGCACAATTGCAAAGCTCAAAAGTTAAAAATTCAACAATTCATTTCATGATATTTAATATTGGGACAATAATTGTGTTACACTATAGTGATTGTGACATCCTATTGACTATGGCCTCTGATCTCTCTCACAATCCTACAAAATACAGAAAATGGTGGTATAAAAATGAGGGGAAAATATTTACATTTACGAAGGTGAAGGGGCATTAACTAAATGAATAGCCTGTTTCTTTACATACATCTCTTTTACTTTGAATATGGGAGACTAAATAATGGTGTGCTAGTGATTGACTTCATTAGGCATTGTTGGAGGCTTCTTCCTAAAAACGTGCTTCCTACAGCGTTGGAAAATACTGTCATAGATTAAGTCAAACTGCACTCCTGCTCTCTCACGATTAATAATGAATAGTATGTGATCACCCTCCACATATTTGTAGTACCTGTTTTTCATCAAAGCACCATAAATTGATTAGTAAAGAATAATTCTCAAAACAAATTATTACACAGATTAATTTAACGAGAAAAAAGAAATGTGTTAATTTAAAAACCAGTAAACATAATTGACTTAACACCAGGCTAAATAGCATTACTCAATAAGTAATTTGCAACCACAATACCCTGTCTAGTAATCCTTAATCAGCTGCAATGCATGATCCCCTAGTTTTTCTGACTTTACTAATGGATGGGAATCATCCATACAAATTAATCAAAAACGAAAATTTCAAAATTAATAGATTATGCGTATAGCAATTAAGAATTTCCAAATATCATAATACAAATTAGATGGTCTACTCTATTATCTACATTAATTAAACATTAATGCAACTTATAAAAAGAGGTCACTGCACTATAATGATCTCCTGTGAACAAATTCAATCTTTCCAACATTACTGTACAATCAAAGCTAGACTAAAGCAGTTATAGATTATAGAATCTAATAAATTGGTTAATCAACTTATAGTTTGTAGAACACATACACCCACACACATATATATATATATAATGTTAGATATAAGGAAATAATGCAAAGAGCGTGAACCCTGACACAATGATAAAGTTGTGTCTTGGTGACTTGTTGGTCATGGGTTTGAATTCGGAAAGGGGAAAGTAGTTTTTTTTTTTTTTTAAGGAAATAATGCAAAGCTAAGCTCTAAGACTACCGTAACTATGTTATGGATTTGCCATATGTAGTAATTATACATACCAGATGCCAGGTTGTAAGGGTTGGCAATCTGATTCCTTTTCAACCAAGCAGTTGGGGTGTTCGATTGGTAGACGAGGATGAGTCATGGATATTGTGTTTAGTGCTCCATCATTGTCTTGCCAGTCCTCATCCCTGCACAGGCAAAAAATTACATAATGTTGATTGATTGATCAAAGCTTAATCCAAGTTACAAGCGAGTACTGCCAAATGAAGGCAAAAATTCAAAAACCCACCTGTATCCCTTATAAGGGGGAGGAACATCTGGAGGAAAACGCCACTGGCACATCTGCAAAACCCTAATGAAAAGCAACGGGTGAATTCCAAGTATACTTGAAGGAACTGTAACGCCCATGATCTTCGTTGTGCGCTTGGTAGCGTAGCTGAAGTAGTATGTGTTTGGAAATGTACGTATATGGTAGTTGAGTCTTATAGAG
Source organism: Glycine tomentella (assembly GCA_007407185.1). NCBI lineage: Eukaryota > Viridiplantae > Streptophyta > Magnoliopsida > Fabales > Fabaceae > Glycine > Glycine tomentella. Next base: position 3,841,775 of record PYAF01001225.1, on the reverse strand, counting down.
CCTTGAATTGTGAGATCAGGGAGGATCCAATCTCCCGAAGCAAATGGACCTGCATTCCCCAATAGGCAGTCAACAAGACCCCATATGCCCATTTTTCTCCAAGACATGTTGTAGTGATCAAACCCAAAATTGTAGTAGTTCTTCAGCCAGGAAATGTCGAACCAATCATATATTATCACCCCAATGCGGCACAGCTGTAACAGACAAATAGGTTTCAATGTTCTCCCATCTTCTGGCCTGAAACAATCCCAAATTATATAGACTAGCTTAGCATTCAGTTTGCTAAATGTAGCTAAAGCTTATAATTAAAAAGATATTAGTTAGTATGAATAATAGGGAATTTAGGCCTTATCATGCTGTTTTCTGAATGAGCTCATAAAATTTAGATAAAGCAAGAATGTAGATAATCTGCTGAAAAGAGCTGCATAGCCAGGAGAGCCTTCTAAATGTATCATCATCCCAAGTATTTATCTTTTTTTCATTCATTTCTTACAGGAACTAGTGAACTAATAATACATGCTCTCTCAACCACCCTATTTCAAGCCTATTAAGTTAAGTGTGTTTGATTTCATGTTGGAAAATTGATTCTGAATCTAGAATTGATTTTGAATACATTTTCACATGTTTGGTTTCACGTTGGAGAATAATTCATAATTGATTATGGGTTGAAGCAACTTTGAGTAAATTCTGCGTTGAATCCAGAATTCCGTACTAAATTTTATTCCTTACTTGATTTTATAATAATCCAAACATAAATCACATCACTTCAAATCAATTTTGCAAAATCAATGTCATTCAAAATCAATTTTGCCAAAGCCCATCCAAACACACTCTAAGACAGCTAAAAAAGCCAACAACTATAAAATAGTTCTAAGTTTAATCATAACAAAAAGTTGATAAGAACTCACAGCATGCCATCTGCGTATGCTCTGGTAGTCCCATTTAACGCTCCGGATAAGGATGTGACGCTTAATACCCAGTTCTCTGAGGTGTTTTCATACCCACTGAATTTCTGAAGACCATATATGAACATCAAATTATCAAAAAGTACAAAAACCACAACAAATAAATAAAACCCTTTACAAGCAGAAAGGTGAAATTACATGAAACCATTAAGACCAACCTTATCAGCAAGCATTTGTTGCAAGACACGAATAACTTGTGCTCCTGCTGAGTGCCCAACAAAATGAATAGGGTGATCCTCGTCCCATTCAGGGTAATGCCCTGAACCCCCCAATAACATTAGCAAACTACAAAGTAGAAAAGTGTGAAGAAAAAAAAAAGGTAACAACAAACAGAACATTAAGATCTCCGAACCTTGTTCATATATTCGTCCGAACTGCGAGTGTCCACAAGCCTTGCTGTGCTCCTCACCATAATCAACTTGCCCACCTTTTAAATAATAGAACAACTCTCGTGCCCTGAGACCAAATGAAAAAAAAAAATAAAAAAATCAGAACTTATGCAAAACAAAACAAGCACACCCATTTAACAGAAAAAAAACCCCAAAACCAAGCTTTTACACCTCAATAACCCACCTATCATAGATACTGGTTAAGGACCCCAAATCAGGGACAAGAACCCTTTCATCCTTCTTCTCTGCCCCAGCAAAGTACGATAAAGCCCCCAACCTCTGAGAAAAAAACCATCATTTCAAATACAAATCAGCACCCTAGAAGAGAAATACAACGACATCCATCAAAAGGACGAAACTTGAGAGAAAAACAAGGATAAAAAACAAATGGGGATTACCCCTTTGCCAAATCCAAAAATCCCATGAACCAACACAATTGGAGGAAGATCATTAGCATTATTGAGCTTGGAAATTTCCTCTTTGACCTCAACATCCACATTATCATTAGCCTTGTGAAAATATTCATTGAGAGCCTGAGAGAGATCCCCAGCAACAGCGGAGCTAAATATGTAAAACCCATAAAGCATGTGAACCAACGAACTCACGAAAAGCTCCAACAATTGCAGATAAGAAATCCATAACCTCATCATTTTTTTTCTTCCTTCCTTCCTTCTTCAAAAACAACAACAAAGAGCCTTCTTCTCAAAAAGAGAAACAAAGGAAGGCTCTTTGCAGGGTTATTAAAATCCAAAACCGTTCAACCCTTTTTCACATTAAAGAACATCAATTTCTCCCTTCTTCTTCGCTAAAACAATATAAATGGTGGAGGCTTCTTCTTATATATACCAGCGGAAACACAGTCGCAAACTATGTGTTGCCTTTTCTTTTAAGTTATCACATTTTATTGTAATAAAATTTATATATTAAAATAATATCTTTTATTATATATAAATTGATATGTATATTAATTTTAATTTAATATATTTTATAATATATACAATTTTATTTATGTTTATTTGTTTTTATCATAATATGTTATTAATATATATGTTTGTAAATACATATCCATTTATATATAATTAACTAAATCATTTTTATACATGATATCATTTTATTTAATAAATGTATTTATGAAATATTAATATTATTATGTCACTAGTTAAATTTTTTCTTCTTATTTTGATATTCAATTATCTTTGTTCTTAGGGTTTATATACTTCAATTTTAAAGATTTTTTTATATATTTTAAAGTAAGATATATGATGAAGATAAAAATGAATAAATATATAAAATAAATATAAAAAATATATATACAAAGTAAATATTATCTTAACATTTTCTAATCTGGTAATTATTCCCAATAAGACTATCAATTCTGCAACAAAACCGCTCATGTCTGGCAATGCAAGAGAAGCCATCGATAAGATAGTGAAAACCGTCATTCAAGTCATGTTTCCTTTACTTGTTTGTTGTTGTTAACGATTGATAAATAAGAAATTTTTATGATAATGAAAAGAATTAATTAATATTTTTATTTACATTTTTAGAAGAAAAAAAATCAAAGATAGTATTATGTTGAAATCATTGCAGGAACAAGTTGGCTTAAAGATATTAACATTCATGCTTTTTTTGGTAACAAAATATTTTTGTTTCAATGACTCACATAAATTTATTTTATAAATTCTACTTAAGAGGAAAAGTCATCTTAAACATCTCACGAAAATTCAATAAAATTATCTCCTAACATTATCAACTATGGATTAAGTTATTTCTTTTCATAATTTGATATTTATGATCCAAATATAAAATTCAGCAAAAAAATTTATTTAAAGATAAATCCAAAAACAAATTTATACAACTAAATACTATAAGCATGACATGATCAAAGACAAAGATATATATATATATATATATATATATATATATCACGTTGTTAACAATTATGTTCTTTTCTTCTTTTTCATTTCCTATAGGCTCATGGTATATAAATTTCAAATCTCTCAACTACACACAAAAATGAAAAAAAGAAATTAATAAAAGGAAAAATGAATTGGAAATATAAATAAAATTAACACATAAAAAGACAAATAAAAAGTCTATAAAATATAAAAGGTTTTCTTACTTTTCCTACCTCATTTATTCTTTATTATCTTTTCATATCAAAAACTTTGCCAGCACATTACCATACATGTTTTTACCATCCTTGAATATTGGAAAATTATATATTTTCATGACTTTCATTTCCTAAAGACACAAAGATAATAAGAAACAATTAAAAAACTTATAATATGAATGAGATAAGGAAAAAATTATTAGATTTTTTCTTTTTGCATGTAAAAATATTTAAGACAAAACAATAGAGTAAACAAAAATGACACTGAAGAAGAAAATAGTTAAAAGATCTAAAAATATAAAATGGTTTTTACTTTATCTATCTTAATTTTTTTAATTTTTCTCCTTGCCAATACAACACCATATATCTTTTTATCTTCTGAAATATTAGAAAATAATATATCCTTATGACTCGAAGATAATAAAAAAAAACTTATAATATGTGAATGAGATAAGGGAAAA
>PYAF01001225.1:3823333-3837747 GCA_007407185.1 Glycine tomentella | reverse complement strand
CTCTTTGAGTATTGTTGTATTAATATATGTTAAAAAAAAGTAATGTGTATACATACACAAATAATTAAAATAAGATGTTCATAAAATCAAAAAAATCTTAATTAACATATTGGGTAGGTTTTTAAAATTTTAAAAATAGATAGTTATAATTAAAAAAATTAGTAGATTTTTAAAATTTTAAAACCGACAGTATTGATTAAAATATTGGTTTGTTAAATAATTAACAACAAAAAGACAGCAATTTTCATCTGGCAATTTTAAAAATTTTAAATTTTAAGAATAAAATAATAAAATTTTAACAAAAGAAATATCTTCTTTATTTATTATTATAGATTATTGTACGTGCTTGCTTCAGACTTTGAATATGGTGTCTTCCCACATTTTCTTCGTTTTCTACCTCACAATTCTGAATTGTCTTTACCTTTTTTTCTATTATTTTATTCGTTCATCCGGCTGAGAAAACCAGCACAATAATAATAAACAAATTTTTATATTAAAAATAATAGTAGTAATAACGTATCAGAAATTCAGAATAAATAAAGTCTCGATTGGGGATGTGACTAGAAGGTGCTGAATGTGGGCACCACAAATTCGACAAAATCTATACACAAAATAAAAGCTAATTTTTCATCTATAAATTAGGGGTAAAATATAGACAAAAACAACTGTAGATAAAATTTGTTAAATTTCACAGCGTGATAGTAGTATTATGGCCTTAATGTATTTTTATTACCATAGATAAAGTTTGGTAAATTTCACAACATGATGAGAGTAGTATTTTGATTAATAATTTATTATTAGGATTGAAACTTTACTATTTAGTTAAAGAATGTTAATGTATTTTTATTTTTTTTAACAGATTCTAGGTGGTTCTTTAATTGTTATTTACAGGTACAGTGTGCTGTAACGGAGCTGGAAGGTTCCCTGGGTCCAAACAAACCTCAACTGTATATGAATTCATTCATTCGCCTTATCCATTGGAACTCGATATTCCACCCCAAAATCAAATCTTCTGTTGGTAATAAAACGTTTGTTGGTTGTTCGTTGGGTGATCCACCACCTCAACGCGCTTTTATGGGGATTGTGAATTGACGTACATTGTTAGAACGTGGAGTTTTACTGTGGACGGCTTTAGATCTCATCCCATCATAAATGTGGACTTTATTTTACCCTAGCGCTCTTACCCAATTTCTTTTTCTTTCGTTAAGAACCATATCCACATATAGATGTTGTACGAGTAATGTTTTTTTAGTGGTGTGTACATATCCAATGTAGCTAATTTGATGTGATTTGTGTTTTGTTATTAGTAGGCGTCACTTGCTAGAAATAAAGGGTTTCGTTATGAAACATGTTAGCTTCTCACATCTTTCAAACACTTTATAAATAGGTGATGTATATTTACTTTTATAAAATCGAAAAATACTAGTAATTTTAAATCTTTTTATAAAAAAAAAACTGTAGGAAAAGTTAATCTTATCATGTTGTAATTTTAAAACTAAAACAAGATATTAGTAAATAAATATTTTATATTAAATTTTCAGATTATCATAGTAGTCTGGTACCTTAGGTTTGGGTTACAAGAGTTATGAAGTACCGTTATGACTATTTAATGATAAACATTAACATAAATTTAATACTAGCTAGATGTTAATTAAAGACATACAGTTGCAAATCTTTATATGTCATTAAGATCCGATTTATTACATTCGTATCCATTGAGGAATAAATATGATCTTTAAAGAAGCTCTCTAAGACGCAAAAAAAGGATACTTTTTTTTTTTTTTTACACTAGGGAAAGGATATCTGCTAGCCAAATCGAACAAAAAGGGGCATCCAATCTAATACCTAAATCTTTTGCATTGTAGAGACCTATACTGACATTATTCTTGACAAAACACATGTTTTTGTTAATCAACGCATGTGAATTTATATTGTTAAAGAATGTTAATATAAGTCTAAAGACGTGGGGGTGGGGACAACCCAAAACTCTCCATCAAAATCATATCATAGTAATTTCCATCAAAGGTTTTAAATCTAGTGATACTAACTAACTGATAAGTTTAGACCTAGCAATTCACGATAATTTTTTTTTATTAACAATGATTTAACTTTTAAGAGAACTAGCTAAAAATATTCAATGTTTTTGTTATTTTTATTGTTGAATACTTTTAATTGTTTTAGAAATTAAGCAAGTTTTCTATAATTTCTAATTCATTATTTTTAGATTTTCAATTTTCATTTATTAATTAACGCATTCGAGATAAGATTGTTGACGTTGAGTAAATATTTGTTTGACATTAATTGAAACAGGGTTCATATAAATAAAAGTTAAAGAGGTGAATACTCCATCAAGGCCAAGGCGGAACCAAAAGTAAAGGATAAATAATTATAAGAAAAACATTTTAACACTCAAGTAAACTAACACATAATAAATGATTATCTATTGAAATGACATAAATTATTTTCATAATAGTTATACGAATGATGAGTCCATTTTTTAAAAAAGGAAGTAAATATAAGTTTTTTTTATTCAGAAAAAAATTGTTAATTAAAAGTAGGATTAGATTCTTTCATTTCTTTTCCTAATCTCCCCCCACTATAGTCTATAGAAATAGAACCAAACATAATTTTGATATGACCAGAGAGATGTTGAACTACAATTGGACCTACGAATGGTTAGAGCGTAGCTTGCACGGCTTCAACAAAACTAGTCATTCTTCGCATCTCTCAAAAGTCATGTGATGATTGAGTGGCACATGCACACATTCCGTGTTAGTATTTTTTATTTTTTGTTTTATAGTAACAACTAACAACACATAAATATTCATTTATTTTAAGCACTTCATTGATGTTTATAATTTTTTTTCTCTTTTTTATATCATATTATAAATTTTATAATATTTATATTTTTCTAGCTTCAGATATCTTATAGCATAATAAATATCACAAATACCCAAGAATTTGTTATTTTATTTTATTTACTTATTTTTGTGTGGAGTGCAATAATAAACATTGCTTTTTGAGAAGAAAACAAAAGAGATGCAAATTGAAGCCGCGGGGTCTGCACAATCTGTCTGTCACTGTTTCTATTTTATAATTTAGCTGAATAGTTTGGTGATTCTTTTCTGTCGTTTGCGCCCATTTTATTCAAAAATAAATAAAAAAAGGAGGTGGAATAATAAAAAGTACTCATCTTATTTAGATTTTGGAACTTTCAAACATTTTGACTTGCTTTGCTGCATAAACAAAGATGTTTAGCATTTTAAATAAAGGAATGTGTTTGATTGCCAATTGTGTGTTTGATTTGGTTCTTACTCCTTAATTTAATCGCTAGCATATAAATAGTCTTGCACGTGTTGACGGTTGAAATTCAATGCATCCAGAACCAGAAATCTTCCACTAGTTTTTTTAGGTCACCAATTTTGAAATATCATTGGGCCATTAATAGTCGTCAACTATGCTGCTTAAAAAATACTAACAAGTCTACTTTTTTCCCCTCTTTATTGCGCATTTATTGAATCTTAAGAAATACTAATAGAAAAATAATTAATTTATGTTTGATTCCCATTTTTAAGATTTATTTATATTGAAGTATGAAAATTATAAAATGTACATCATGTAGTAAAACATTAACAATAAGACAAATTAATAAAATAACAACAAATTGTTTAGTTTAGAAACTAAATTAAAAAATTAACTTTAAATAGGTGATAATCACATAGATAACATATACAACTACATAAATCACATATACAAACTTCAGTTATCGCATTATCATTAGAGATACCACATAGGTGTGCATGTTAGAGATAATATAGAAGAATTAATGATTGAATCAATTTGTTGCATTTTTTTGCATATTTAAGTACTAAACTTAAATTTTCTATCTTTAAGAGACTAATTTGTTAGTATCTCACTGTCAGGCATCAAAATAAATATTTATTAAAAAATAATTTTTTGTTTTTCCATTCTCTTAGTTCGTCATAACTTAGACGTTTTTTTTCTTTATCTTGCACGCTAGTACACTGTTAGGTTTCAATTAAACAAGTGGAAAAAAAAAAAAAAAGACTAGGCAAAAGTACATTTTTGGGCTGAGAGCCCAAATCTCAAATTGGAGGTGTGGGATTCAATGCCCCATAATAACAAAGTAATAAAGCAGCCTCGTGACCAATCTCGTTGGGGCTGTCAGCCCAAAGCTCAACCCATTTTCCGCATCCCAGCATTACGTAGCCCAATTTCTTATTTTGTGCACATCTCCAATTGTGCCTTACCAAAACAAAGAAGAAAAAACTTGAACATGGACCTAAAAAATATCACCGAACGAGTTTGAAGTTACTGAGTGTGCGTTGAAAAAGAAAATGTTACTGATTGTGCACGAGCACATGTGATTTTGTGAAGCTCAACCACATACTGTACAATTGAAAAAAAAATGAAAATTAGCTTAACAGGGTTATATATATATATATATATATATATATATATATATATAAAATGCTGTCGACACTATTATAATGAAAATAAATGGCTAAAATATTTAAATGTCTCAGTTTGCAAAAATTTATTTTAAACTCAACCGTGAAAATTGAGATGAAGAATTCGCCATTTGAATTCAATCACGTGTCATTGATCATGCGTGGGAGTCACACACATGCAAAGATCACTAAATCAAGACATGATATAAAAAAGCAACCAATAAAATCATCTTATGTTATGTTGCTTTTCTCAAGGAATTGATGCCAGAAAAAGCAGAAGGGAGCTCTGGGTCTTATTACTAACTTCCACAACTCTCAACTTATATGGCTCTAACACAAAAGCAAGGAATTGTTTTTAAGAATGCAGAAATGGCACTGAAGGAATTGTTTTTAATAATCTTTCTGCTCACCAGTATGTAGTTATTAAATTGTATATGATAGAAGAGGTAACAGGGTATGTCATTCTCTTAGGTTGGCATTTCCTCCAATTGCAAGTATAAGCTATCTGAATGTTATTCAGGTGTTGATTAACTTCAAGAGTTGCAATAACATTAACCACATCAGAAAAGAAAAAAAAAACTTCATCAGTGCATTTTTTTAATAACCATGTTATTATTACGAAGTATCACCAATTTACTGATATTCTCTTCTAAAAAATTTGACTAATTATTTATAACAAAGTCTTTCCTCCAACTATACTTTGTTCACATATAAAATTCAAATCCAACATCGAACACCTTACTTAAAAGATTTTAACAATCTTCCGATACATTGGCGAGCTATATTGGGACATGGGGAGCGATGCCCCCAAAGTTTTTCAAAATCATAAACATATATGTCTATAATAAATTAATAATATGATTAATAAAAAATAATTATTTCTAATACTTAATTTCTTTTACCTTAACTTAATTAACTTACAATTTAGCACAATTTTTTCTTTTCTTTTCAAAGAAACTTGAAAACTCGTCTATTGTTTCTCTTTCGATCAATTATAGTTTTAATATTTTCAAAGATTTTTTATACTTTTTTTCTTAACACAAACTTACATATTAGTTGTTTCTCTTTTTTCTCATTTTTTATTCTATGAACACCTAATCTGTAATTTAATTTCAACAATGTTAATAGACTTGATTTCATATTTGCACGATTATGTGTTTTCGATTTCTTTAGTTACTTTTTAAAAGTATATATACTAATCAATTTATTTTTCTGTTTTGATATAAATTCATTGATCCACTAATTTTTTAAGCATCATTGTTATTCTCGTTTTCCATCTTGATGTTATTGTTGTGCAACCTATGTTTTGACAAAAATAATCACTCTTTCCTTCTAAAATATGTAATGCTTAAGCCTATAATGTTTTTTTTTCTATCTTAATATTCAATTTTTTATGCAATAATATATTAATATATAATTTCTATTAATTATATTATATATTTACGTAATAATTTTTTCTTGAGTTAAGAAATTTTACATGTATGTTCAAGTAGATGTTGATAGATTTCATCTATTTTTATTTGTAATAATTATGTAAATAATTTATCATTTTTTATGCAATTGATAATTTTTGTTTCTCAACTTAGTATGATATTGCATATTAAAGATGTAAATTGAAAATTTTATTTTGGCTCTCTAAAAATTTGGGTTAAAGCACTACCATTGTTTCCATGCCCAGACATAAATTTAAATTAGTAGATTATCGTTAACGCATTAATGCTAATGATACATGAGATGAGGTACTATAATTTATGATGGCAGCCGGTGTACATGGCCATTCTTAATGGACCTCACTACCTCAGGCCCACCTCTCCATCATTATATCCACCTTTTTTAACATAGGTTGGTATGCATGCTTAATTCATACTTGAGAGGCTACAGAATTGCAGCAATTACAATTGGATCCGTTATTATGAATTTCAATTACAATCATAATATCCACAAATACAACTGAATTAGGAACTCTTTTTTTTATTCCCCCTTCATCAAATTAAGTCCACAATTATCTGCTTGCTTGCAAGCAACACTCATCCTTTTTTATTTATTTATTTATGCAACAAGACTCATCTTTGATGACACCAAAATGATTTATGTACATATATTACATATATATAGTTAGTTATTATTATGATTTTTTAACAGAAAAATTCCTTATTTTTGAGTAATTTTATTCTCATTTTTAGGAAATTATTAGTTAGCTAATATATCCTCAAATTAAGATTTTTTTGACACGAATTAAGATTAATTATTTGTCCGTATAGTTATGTTTTATTTAATACAGATTACTAAATTTATATCTTTAATTTTCACAAAATTATGGCATATATTCACGTGCAATATGTCATACTCAATATATTCAAAATAATTAAGGTTGGAATGCTGGTGGGAGATATATATCATACTCAATAATCATGTCCCAGATCATGCAATATATGTAGTCCCTACATCTCCATTTGCATTGACTTGCACTAGTTCACCTTAAATGTGGTGTTGCAGAGGTCATTTACTCCTTCATCTGTATTATAAAATGATTAATTGCTGCTTTTATTTCGTATATATAGTTTCATTCAGTATTGTATATATACGATACTATTTTTAATTAATATGATATGTCGACAAATATTTAAGTATATTGTTCTGAAGTACAGTATACATGTGTACCAAAAAAAAAAAATTCTGTATGGCATGATCGACAATCAACCACCCTGGTATATATTCTAGAACATGAATAATATGTTATTTATATCACAAATATTTATAATAATTTATACACAGGGAAGAAAGATAAAAAACAAAAAAACAAAAGGCAAGTGTAAAATAAGATAAGTAATATAATGAAATAGAGATAAATGAAATACATATTTATAAATCATATAAATTTTAATTTCAATATGTAAATAACATTCTTCTTATATTATTTCTTTTAGTTAATGAGCCATTTTAATTTAAACGAGTAGGATCTAAAATAAACTTTAAGATATTTTTTATAATTTAAATGGGATAATTATACAGTAGACTCTTTTACTAACTTATGTAATATCTTACTTTGTTAAAACTAATTCATTAGCAAATAATTTTTTGGTTGATAAGCCTAAATTTAAGCTTTAATAGCCTTAACCTTGAGTCTGCCTTGCTGTGAGTCTCATTATCTTAATGTCTTTCACCTTTTTTTTTATGCATGATCACAAATGACACAATTTTATCTTAGTTATTATACAAAATTAAGAGACGTAGAAACATGTAAATTAATCATATATTTTGAGTTGAAGTAATTAATTAAGGAATATTTTGAGTATTATTTGTAATTGGAAGGTGTTGTTCAAATTTAAAAGAGAAATTTAATCGCAAATCATGAAATTAATGATGTATAGTTTATAATAAAAAATAATAGATGGCATCAAATATTGTAAATCGAATTTAAAATGAATATATTAAAGAGAAAGTAAAAGTGCATCTATTGAGGAAAAATAGTATAATTGATTTGTAGAAGTAAATAACACAAGAAAGAAGGGGGGTTGGATTATATTTTTAGAAATTTAAAATTTTTCTAAGATGAAAATAATTTATTGTCTGATGCGGATAAACCTAAAACCACTTAGAAATATTTTGATTCAGATTTTATCAAATAATGAGAAAAATAATTTTTTTTATAAAACAAAAGTAGATATAAGATCTAAAAATAAATTCAAATCCTTTGTCTATTCAAGCAATATAAATAAGCACACATAATTATACTGATTCATTTTAAATCCAAAGACTACGTCCAATTTTTTACAACATCAAATTTTCACTATCTTATCAAAGTTATAAGTATTGTTCACTGACACTTCTAATTTTTACACTTGGGCAAGTTCTATTCCAAACTTAACTTAAACTCAATATTCTTTATCCTACAAAGTGATTGTTGACTCTAAACAAATCAACAAGATTTTGTTGGAAGATTGCAACTGACTAAATGTGTGATCATCTTATAGACGAATTTATCACTCAACACTTTTAGTCTTTTCTCTCAAGATATACAATATGCTTTGAAAGCTTAGTATCTTTACAAGAATTTACAAGAAGCCTTTACAAGAAAGACTGAAAGAATAAGACTGCATAGTTGATTTGTGTCTTATTTCTTCAATGCTTCTATATATAACATTCATCTCGAAGTATCTATTGTCTCACAACGGTTGGATTATTCACTTTGGTTTTCGTCTGAAGTCTTGAGTTTGGTGGAGCATTTAACTTGGATTAAATGCACATCACTTTTTCATGTAAAGTTCATGCTGATAGGTTAGCATTCCTTGTATTCCAGCAGGAAAATCACTTATTTCATCATAGCAGGTCTGCAACAACAGAGTGCGTCTTTGAATGCGGATTTACGTTTTAGACTGTGAACTTCATTTATTCTTCATAGGACTTTGACAAATTTTAGGAGAATGTTTTTTGCATAAAAGAATCTTAGGCACATAATATTAAATGAAATCTTAAATGCATTACTTAAATGTTATACCAGACTGTCTTATAAATGCATCGTCTGAAATTTCAGACCCATATATATAGATCATAATTTGATAGCATATCAGACATATTTTTTATCATTTATATTTATTTGCATCTAATTAAAATAATTATGAATCCTGATTCATTTTTAAGATATAGATATCTTTTGACTTAATATGATGTTAATTAAAAATGATTTGGAACATAAGATCAAATTAATTAAAGCACTAATAATTAAAAATGTACCAATTAAAAAATGTTTCAACAGTTAGAAGAGAGACGAATTAGTAAGCTTCGAAGTAAAATTATTAAAATAAATGCACAAACATAAATATGAACTTGGAGAAATTCACATGGAGTGCTCTAGTTGACTAGTTCTACTAGGAATATTTGAATGCACACCTAGTAAAAAGCCAAGTGTTGCTTTTCCTCTATAATATTTGCTTTGTTTTTGGGTTATGTTCTACAATTTATTGTGAAGCTTGTTTCTCACCTGTTGTAATAATGAGCTTGATTTGAACCTACGAATCTTTTGCTATCAAATACAAATTTCAAACTTCTGAGTCGTGGATGTTCAATCATTATAAGATATTGCTACATATATAATATAGTAGTAGTATATATGTAAAACTCAGATAAGTCAACGTGCCATTATATTGGCATGCTAACAAATTAAATGAAGATAATCTGTATAGCTATTGTTAGATATTTGCAAGATCTAAGATCCATGTTGACTATTTCCAAACTTTGATTGTGAAAGTACAACGAGCAAATCCTCTCCTAAACTTTGTACATACGAAAACTACAAACTAATTAAATTACGCAACGGCAATTAGTTAAATCCTTTCATGAAGTTTATATCTAGTTACTATTAATTAGGGAACCCCTATTGGGTGGTGCTTATTCTCTTTTTATTTTGTTAATAAGAATCGGTGTTTTATAAGTTTTTTTTAAAACTTATTCTAATTAATTAAGAACAGTGGCGGAGTTGAAACTTATTTAGGGATTAAAGAAAAATTAAGATTAAAATATATAAATTACATGTAATAGTTTTGATAATAGAATCTCTTGTGAACGATTAAAAAAATTTAATTTATGATATTATTCAAATATTAACTATTTATTTAACTAATTTCTATTTATGATATTAAAATATTTTCTACTTTATTAATAACACTCAAGTATTTTTTACAACTTTTATATCCTTGTTTACTATTAAATAAAAAAATGGAAATTTACATCTGTAAAGAATTTTTGTGAAAGTTTTGGATGTATTTTTTTTAATCAGCAAAAAGTAAGTATAAATATTTTACATTAATAAAAGAGCAAATGTTGCTAAACTCGCCTGAGCTAAATAAAGTTATGGATTCTGTAAGAATTATTATATAAAGTATGTCCATAAAGAACCAAAATTAGCTGTTTTATTTTTTTTCTTTCCTTTTCTTTCAATTAACAAGTCACATAAGTTAATTTTTTTTAGAGAGTGTATTTTTTTTATAGTTATGTGTCAGTAAGTGTATTTTTTTATAGTTATGTGTCAGTTTTTAATTAGAGGGGTAAGTAAACTAGAAAAGGAACAAGAAATGAGAAAAGTGATTTTAATCAGTAAAAAATATGAGGAAATGAATAAAAAAAGAAAGGAATGAAAAGAAAAAACCAATTCCAAAGAGCAAGAAGGAATACCAAGAACCGTAATATATATACTATTTTTCTTTTCAGATTTACATAAGAGTCCAGGTGGTAATGGTGTAACCAATGGGTGACTAGTTAGTAAAAAAAAATAAAAAACTTGATCAACAAACAAATTTAAATTAAATATAAGAATAAATGTCCCATGACCCAAGCTTCTTGAATGCCCTTGAGACGGAAAACCAGTGTCACCCAAACCCAAAAATGCCCAAAAAAGAAAAAAAAAAAAAGCTTCTATATAATTCATCCCCTTAATTAGGGACATCTCACATTTCTCCCAGGTCCACCATAGTAAAAGTAATTTCCCCAAACATTATTAATCCCTCCTTGAATGTCATAGCAATTCGGGTGATCCGCTAGAACCCGAAGATTTGACAATGGTACCAAATTGTTATCCCAATCCACAACTTGCATGTTCCTAAAATATGAAGCTTTTCCAAAACCTTCACTTGCAAAATGTCCACTACCCATTTGGGTCGAAGTGTGAGACCCTGATTGCCTTGAATTCACAATTTCTCCACCAAATTGCACCATGCTTGCATGATCCCTTAGGTGTGTGAACAAGAATGATGGCCAATACCCAACTAAGATTCCGGATCCAAATTCAAGCCACCAATTTCCATGCTTTGGATCCTATACAAAAAAATGAAGCGTAGCACCAAACCTTCAATGTCACTTTTTGTTGCAAACTACTCAAAGATAGACATAATTATGAATAGCAACATGTTAGCCAGGTTGGTAAATGAAATGGGTCAAAAAGAGGGGAAAGAAAGGTGGTGAATGTTGGGGGAATAAGCAAAATTTTGGGGGAGTTTTGTTAAAATAATAGTAAAATGAAGAAAAAATAAAATAAAGTGAAGACCTCAGAATTAGAAGCTCTTTGTTGGGAAAAAAGGAAGAGAATCTTTAAAAGAAGGAAAGCATAAGGGAAATACAGTTCATTATTAGAATTCACAGTGCATGCGTGTAATGTCCCAAAGTATTAAAGTGAGTAAAGTGGCATGTTAACTAAGACGAGATATTGTACAAAACTTTGTGCACCATGACTTTATTTATTCTTCATATTTAAAAAAAAAAAACAATTTCACGTTTTATAAAATAAAAAACAATTATCATGCCATGAAAAGCTTAAAATAATCTCCCCTTGCTTCTTCTAACAGTCTATATCACAAAATTCGATGGCATTTGCGAGACTTTCCAAAGTATGGAGAGCCCACCATTGACAAATTTTAAACACATTTTGTTTATTGTATTTTTTTTTATAGTTCCTTTGGGCTTTTGACTACGAAATTTGAAGACTTTTTTTTAAACCAAGAAAGTATTCAAATCAAATGGTAGGAACAGTCTTTTGTCATCAAATCTTTCATCCTTTAGGTGGGACCCTCAACGTGATCCTACATTGGTTGGTGGATTTAATTTAACCCCATCCATCATGTATATTCATAAAAGATTAATCTAAACTAGGATAGAAAAGAAACCTTAGACTTAGTGGCTTAATCCGTTTTATATATGATTTATATGACAAAGTTTAACTTTTCCAGTCAACAACAAAAACAGCGAATAATCACCACAAAAATAAATAATAAACACAAAGTAACCCAAAAAGAAATAAAATGGAGACTTCTACATGCATCAAGTTGTCTATAAATATTTTTTAAGATCAATTTCGTAATGGAGCACGAAATTACCTTCCAGATTAGCAGGCTAATATCAAACTGTCCACCAGCATAGGAAGAAGTTGGAGAGATTGCAGCTCCAATTGCAATTCTATTATTCGTTTGAACAAAGCCTGAGCATAGTAAATTGTAACATCCAGTTGCTTGATATGCATCACTCTGCAAATAATAATTAGTAATAATTTTCATTAGTTTCTTTCTTTGTAAACAAGAACAATAATTATATGTAAATTTAGTCTTATTATAATTTTTCTTCTATCTAAAACCTTCAAATTATTATTTCTATCCAAACATTTAAGATTATACTAAACACGGGATATCAAATGATTATAAAAGTTTAGACGCTAGAAATGAATGAATATTTGACAAACTTTCAAAGATTATATAAGATGTGAAGAAAGTAAATTTTTAGATTTTTTTTATTGAGTGAAATTTGATATTTTGATTAGTAATGTTTTTAGTACACGGATAATTTATATAAGTAAATAATTTCAATTTATGAAAATTTTAAATAGAAAATAAGAATTTGAATTTTTTGAAATAAGAAAATTAAATATAGGACTAGATTTGATTAGTTTTATAAATAAAAGAATTGAATTGACTAGAAAATTCTACCAATAAACCTTATAATTTTATTATTATCATGTACCTTACACTTTAAGCAAGGATAACAAAAAATAATACTACATACTAAAATTCTGCTTTTTTCTTCAACGAGAGTTTACTTACCGTCCAATACGTAAAGAATCTCGGGTATCTGTCCCCGTAGAGCTCGGGGCTGACCTGCAACAAAATTAATTGAAATAAATTTGGTTGTCTAAAACACAAAATTAAATATATGAACGAAAATGAATGGTAGGTAGTTGAGCATGCTATCTGCCTTATGAATGCTATTGCTAACAAAAAAAAAAGTTAATAGTTTTTTTTTTTTGAAAAATGAAAGATAATGATTATGTTTCTGTAAAGAAAGAGTTAATTAAGTTGATAGATATCTAATTCATAATTCATTTGATTGAATAGAGTATTTGTAAACTTTCTTTTATTCTTATAAATAAATAAAAATAAATTAAGATGCAGTAATGGCTGAATTGAAACTTGCCTGCCAACCAGCCTCAATGGTGTTGAGATCATCCCCAAATGAGCCAGATATGACCCACATTTGGGACAAGCTGAATTCATCTTGATTTGCCACTCGGGGTGCCCACACGTTTATGCTAGCCTTTGCTCCGTAGTACTGCTCTCCACTCACATACCCAACTGCATGCTGTCCAGTTAACCAACAAAAACTATTGTTATGTTTCCAGATAAGTAACGAGTTTAATCACTGCATTAAGAGTATTATCAAAAAAATTATACAGTCAATCAAAAATCGTTATTAATATGAATTTTATGATAATTATTTTAAAAATTAACACATTAATTTATGATTGAATAGTAGTATAAAATTGTTTTATATTGTCAATTTGTAACCTGTCAACCTATTTTCTTATAAAATAAATAAGAAAAAAGACTGTTTGTTGGGTCATTTTGAAGAGTTACTAGAGGAAGTTAAATTTAGAGTTAGATTGTTTTGTTAGATTTTTCCATGCAAGACAATGATTTAAATTTGATGATGAGTTGTTTGGTTAAATTTTTCTATACAAGGTAAAGGTAAGTGAAACATTGCTAGCTGAGGGAACCATGAAATTCTGTGATTGCCATAAATAGGAAAAAGGTTGAAGTTTCCAATCGTAAGAAAGGAATAAAAATCCCGCTAATCTACATTTATTGTTTAGCTTCATAGTAAAGAAGCCAAATGCACATTGGGGGAAAAGAAAAAGAAAAATCGTTGGATGAAAAACAAAGCACTTAACTCCCATGTGCTTGCTTTAACAGTTTCTGATAGAGTTGTTAGTGGATGTCTTCCTTTGATTTGAAAAATGAAGAAGAAAAGAAGTTTCTGTGCATACCTCATGTCCATTGCTGTTGGTGTCCCTTCTAACACGTCTTCTTATTTTTCTTCCAAATCTGCTAACAGAACTAGCCCTTAACATGTCTTGTTCTGTTGTTCTTCTAATTGGAATTGTACCTTCTGGACATGACTCCCCTG
>PYAF01001225.1:3783554-3823233 GCA_007407185.1 Glycine tomentella | reverse complement strand
TAACAGAACTAGCCCTTAACATGTCTTGTTCTGTTGTTCTTCTAATTGGAATTGTACCTTCTGGACATGACTCCCCTGACATGGTCCATAACTGAAAATTCTCACTCATGTCCATTTGGTTATGACCTTTAGGCCTTTCTGGAGGATCCTGCAAATGCATGAACATCACCACTTTAATTCCAAAATTCTCCCGAGCATCAAATAATAAATTCTGAGAAATCATGTCCCTTAAGCATGTAATCATTGATTTGATTTCCAAAGTTCAAGAGATGAAGAGATGAGTATCTGACTCTCGACCAGGAGATATTCCGTTTAAAAATAAAAAATAAAAACAAAAAAACATAAGAAACTTTTTACCAGTGGTTTGTGTCCCTTCAACATGGGATGATCAAAAGCTGGTTGCTGATGAGACACCACACAGTCTATTACATCACCATCAGGACTCTGCAAGGAGGAAAAAAAAAAAAAAAACTTCACTTTGTTATGGTTCAAAACAGGGGAGAAAACAGGGGAAGTGAAAAAGCTAGAAACTTTGGCACACCTGAATTGTCTTAACGGCGGGTTTGTTGATCTGTTGAAGACGAGTTCTTATGATGTTCAACTTGTGAGCTTCTTCTTGCGGCTTGAAAGTTTGGTTGGTAACTGGGGTGTTGCCAATATCTGAGGAACAAACAGGACAAAACAAAGCAGCAACAAGGAGAAAATGTACAAATGTGGAAATGATTGGGGAGTTCAAACACAAGCTGAAATCCATGCTTGAGAGATTTCTCTTCCTTGTTTCTATTGGCAAATCCGTGTGACTTTGTTCACATTGGCCTTGTCTTCTTCTTCTTCTACTTCTTTTTCTTCCATGCACAAAACAAAAGTGTGTGTTCCTAGGCTTTGATTCCACCAAATCTATCCAACACATGGTGGTGTGTATTCTAAGAAAGGCTATTTACTCCTTCACCATCTTCAATGTCTTGGAAGCACACAACAAACAACGTCCTTCTATTCTCTCTCTGACTCTATCTTGGAGTCTAGTGCACAAGACTTGGGAAAACTTGGGGTTTTGTTGCTGACAACTTCAACTTCCAGGCGCTAACCTGATTATAAAATACATTCACAGGACAACAGGGTTGGGGTCTCTTGAAGTTTTGACCATGTGGGTTGGAGTACTTATAAATGCCAGAGTAGTGATGAAATCATGCCCAATTTAAAAATTCCAAGAAAAGAGTGGCGTACGCGGGGGGGGGGGGGGGGGGGGGGGGGGGGGGGGGGGGGGGGGGGGGGGGGGGGGGGGGGGGGGGGGGGGGGGGTTGCATGAATCATAGCTTATTAAAAAAAGTTGTGTGGTTTTTTAGTTACCATTTTGGTCTATAAGAAATGTAATTAGCTTGTTGTTCAATAATCGGTTCATTAAAATGGTGGTTTAATGTCAATTTTAACATTAAATTAGTAATTAAATACTATTTTTTATTAATATTTATGATGAAAGGACCACACTAATGACATTTTTAATGTTCGAAAATTAAAATGAAGAGTTTATTTACCCTTAATTATTGTGTTCAAAGTGAAAAGGCAGAGTTTTTTATATTCTTTTTTCAAGTGAAGTAATTAGAATGTGTTGGAAGGGAACTGCAAAACGATTTTTGTTAACCAATTTTAACTAAGAAAGGAGTAATTCAAAGGGATTAAGATTAGCAGAATTTAATGATGTCATTCTGCAGTTGTCAATCTCAGTTTTCCTTTTATGTTTTTTTTTTCTTTTACTGCAGAGTATTTTGTGTTAGTGCTTTCTATTTTGAAGTAAAAAAAAATTGGACAAGTAACCTTCTATTAAAAAAAGGTTAAAAATATTAGACACAAGATGTACTTGAAGGGATCCAAATTGGTCCTAAGGCAGTTTGGGAGAAGGGAAAGAGAGCTAAGAAAAATCCAAGACAGAGAGATATAAGAGGACATGTTTCCGGTCTCCAATACAAGAACTGAAACTTTAGCTTTTGTGCTGTTAGTTTTTTTGGGCAAAATGGGACTGATGATTTCTGTTATTCTTTACTTTGTGTCTGAGTACAGATAGGAATTACAATTGATTTATTAGGTTCTCTATTTGCTTTTAAGGCTCTTGCTTTCTCACTTCCCAAGATGTTCTATTCTGAGTCAGCTAGCTACTACTCCATTTTTATTCCATGTATGTGTATACTGTATATACCATTTCAAAGCTAATTTCCTATACTTTTGAAAAAATATATCAATGTCATATCGTATCTACTTATGCCAAAAACTGGATAGATCAATTTATCTGCAAGAATACTTAGTATACTAATGTATGTAACAGACAAATTTCATGTACATATATTTTACGTATCTTTATTTGAAACCATTGCTATTTGAAAGTCGTATTCTAGTTTGATTCATCCGAATTGAAGTACATCAATCCATTTAAAAGAATAAAACTTTTCAGCTTTTTTCACATATGTGATAATTAACTCTTATTTAGTGTTTCGTTCAGACAATACGTGACTAACTTATAAATATTTCTTAGTTAATTGAATTTTCTAATTTCAATCCATGACACCGAAAAGTTATTTATGCATATTTAGTTTTTCTTTTTATATAAAAAACTAATATATAAATATATTTTTTCTAATCTTATTTTTACCTTGTAATAAAAAATCTTATTTATAGTAATTGATATATAGTTAAATTTAAATTTATAATTAAGTGTGTACCTAGTTAAAGAAGAGAAAAAAAATTCCTATTGATGATTAATTAGGATCCAACCAGCTACACATAATTAAAGTCCAACTTGTATAGATAATTTGGTTCTTAAGTATTTAGTTAAGAGTTTAATTTTTAAGTTTGTGTATCAACATGTTTGATAACACGTGTGTTGCCATTTAACGCGAATCCAGTAGAAACTATAAACTTATGTATCTTTTGGAGCACTTGACACGGAATTGAGAGATATAAACAAAAATGTCTTGTACCTAATGTTCCTTGTCTCATGCACCTGGTTGGAATTGTAAGTGCTATAGTTCATGTTCTACTATAGTACCACAATGAATCCGGCACTGCAGTTCCTATAGTAGTGGCCATGACTGAGAGTGAATCAAAACTGTACTTGTGGTAGGGAGGGCCCCCCCAAACCTAGTTGGCACGCGCGTACCTGGCTTTGTGCGCTGCATGTTTATGCACACACTCATGCTCATTTCATGCACCCTCCATGCGTGTCATGGTTTGTCTAAGGTTTTGGGGGCTCAATCTTTTCTTTGTCGTTAATTAGGTGAACCCCATTGAGAGAAATAGCCATCACTATTGCTAATAATGTTTACCAACGTAACTACCTTAAGGCCACTTATTACATTTATGCTCTATGCTCACCAAATTCTTTTATCTTAAAAGATGTTTGTTCATTTTTATAGACTATAATCATTTAATGTCTCTATGTCATGTAATTACTACATGGTGCCGCCGTACGTACGTAATCGAGTGGCTGGTCAAAATGCTAACGAACGCTTTTGAAGATCCTTGGTAACAACGATATATATGGGGAGTAATAAAAGGAGAAGAAAAAATAATGATGTAAAGCACATATTAGTTTATTAAGCACATTGATGAAATTTATTGCTATTTCTTTTTCTCTTCTTGATTTTGGGTTCCTACATTTCAACTTGCAGTTGTTTCGGGAAGAAAATAAGATTTAATTCGCTCATTGTTTGCTTCATATTTGGGGATATGTCTCGGTATTAAACAACATTCCAGTTAATGAAAGAACTAAAATACTTTGGTTTGAGTATATATTTTGTAGCTAATTGTAGGAATTATGAAAATTAAAATTTTGGAAGGGGATTGAATTATGACGTTACTGTAATTTTGGAAGGGGAGATTGAATTATGACGTTACGGTAGGGTCAGTTGGCGTCATTCATAGCCTATGGCAGTATGGCTTACTTTCATTGAAAAAATTGTGTCCACTGACACGCGTGAAAAAGAATGTGAATATACTATTTCTACCTGTGCCTTTTTTTTTTTTTGTTAAGAAAGAGTCTATTTCTTAATGTTATTATTATTTAATAGTATTTTCCCATCAAATTGAGCTCTTTGTTACAAAGTTCACAGTTGCAACAATATTAGTTAGAAGTATCCATCTATATGTTAATTATTGTTGTGATTTTCTTGTTTTTTATAACAGGATTATTTCTCAAATTTAGATAAATAAAAATATGCACTAATCTTAATGATAGTCATCATAATGATAAACATCAGCCTCACTATCTTGACTCCAAGGCTAACTAAAGGCCAAAAACAAGGCATGCATAGCACAAATTAATGACCAAGCACTTGATTGCAATTAAAAAAATAATTTCATTGGAGTAAAACTTTAGCTTAAGTTATATACTTAGGCCTGTTCACTTTTTTATATGTAAAGAACGTATGTCCACAATCAAAATAATTAATTAATACCAACAATACATAGTGGATTTTAGCTAAGATAGAGTATGCTACACATACAACTCCGGACTATAATTGAAGCCATACCATAGTTTAAAGTTTAAACCTTTGTTAGACATTCCTTAGGGACTATAATTGAAGGCTTAAACGGCACCAAAACTGGAGTTGCCTTTCTTTCACAGTGTATCTCTAGTTTCTCCGTTTTGGGGCTCTGGCAATGATGCCACTACCATTTTGCCAGCATCCCCTTTATGTGTAGCTCTGAATTTTTAAATCCATTTTTTTTTTCTTACTTCTCAGAAAAGACCTGGCTCATATTCACTAACATCATCAGCATAAAAAATATAAAGCATATAGAGAGAATCTGGTCCCCCTGTGAGTCACTCTCATCACAGCTAATTGGTCGGCACAATAAATTACATATATAATCTCAGTGAAACCAGAAACTCATGTCTCTTGCATCCAGAAACATTCAGTCATGTACTTTACACAAGTTAGTTGAAGGTCAAGGATCAAGAAGTGGTGTTTGGATAGCAACTATAAAACACAAAAGTCCAAAGATGCTTTCTTCTTTCATCAACTGTTGTTTGAGTGAAAACTGAAAAGACAACTCTAACTAACTCTTGAACAATTTCAAACAAGGGCTTAATCAATTTAAATATAGCCACCAGTTTAATGAATATGGACCATTGTACAACCAAGTTTAGATTCACAAAGTCCCCTAATTAATAAGGCCTTAAGTTTTTCTGTTTATCTTTTAAGTTGTCACTTGTCACTCACTATATACATTAAATTTTTCATGGATTATGAAGACAATTAATTGATCCTTCTTTCTTAATTGATGGGGGAGTTGAAGGGATGGAGACAGATGCTTTATTTCAGAAAACTATAATATATAACAATCAGGGATGCCACTTGTTTTGCTTGTTAATCCTTGTTAGTTGTGACTTGTGAGTGCATGAAACAGCAATTTGGCACAAAACACTGAGAGTTTGTTTATATTGAAAAGGGTTGATAGAGAAAAATTGACATGTGCCTACATTTCTAAGGAAACAAATTAAGGCAAAACATGCTGCAGACATAAAAATGCAGTTTACAATTAGTTGGCATACAAAAAACAAGTGGTATGGGGTTGTTATTAGTGTAATGGAAGGTAATTCTAGGTCAGAAATCAGTCAAATAACTAATAAGTATGGAGAGCATGGGTGAATGGTGGATGAGTGTGCAGTGTGAGAATCCATCATGTAGAGTTATGTTCTAATTAATTTAATTAAGATGGGCTTGAATTCAAAATTTCAATTTAAGTTACAATATTACAAAAGAAAATAAGATAAGCCTCTCGGCACACAATGGTTGAAAGTGTAACGCCCCAGCCACAACTAGGGTCATTACCCTGCCTTAATCACTATCATTAACACTAATCATCAGAGTTAAGCAGTTCGGAAGCATAAGAATAAAAGGACATCATCAAATGTCACTATCATAAACCTTATATACATCAAAATATGGTGAATATATATAACCATCTGTGTCTTTTACAAAACTATACAAAATACATCTCTCCTCAGGATACAAAATAAAACCAAAGGCAGATACAAAATATTAGAGTCACACGCTCATATCATCTAGCCTAAGGTGTGCAACTTGAAGCTATCCCTGCATAGGCTTCTTGCCTTGGGATCTATCTGCTTCCCCTGAGGAACCACCTGCAAAACATAAGCCCCACACACGGGGTGAGATATAAATCTCAGTAAACTCAGGGTCCTTGAAGGTATTTCCTTCCCCTGGTTCACTTCAACATGTCCACATATATACATATATACCACATATCAAATCCATCTCACAAGGATTCAAGCATCAGCACATCACACTCACAATCAATGAGAAATCAGAGCACCAACTCACATCCACCTGGCAACACTCAGGTGATCCAAACACGGCCACAACCGTATATAACATAATCAATCTACCTGCAGAGGCTGCATCTAGGCATATAGGAACATCTCCAAGAAGGAGGCTACATCTATACCCTAGGAACATCTCATTGCAGGTCTCCATAACTACCCAGCAGAGGCTACATCTAGCTATGTAGGAACATTTCCAAGCAGGAGGCTATATCTACACAACAGGAACATCTCTTGCTGGGATTTCATCAATCTATAGGAGGCTACATCTGTGTATATAGGAACATCTCCGAGAAGGAGGCTATATCTATATAACAGGAACATCTCCTATCTATCTCACACAATTGCCTGAGGAGGCTACGTCTGTGTACGTGGGAACATCTCCCGTGGGAGGCTACATCCATGTAACAGGGACATCTCCATCAGGACTTACTAGCATCTCCAGTCATCTATCCTACTACAATAGGATTTCATACGTTTCATATTCAGAATTCACAATCAGTGCAATGGTTAATCACGCCTATCACAGGCTATATGGCTCACAACCATATCGAATCATTACATAATAATCCCCCTCATCAAAGGGTTCAGCTCACCTGTACAATCAATACATAATAATCCCCCTCATCAAAGGGTTCAGTTCACATAATCAAGCATACATATGCATTACACAACGTTCCCTCACCAAAGAGTTCAATCGCATCCAATATATCATACCCTCTTCAAAGGGTCCAGCATGCATTCCAAGCATATACAATCAACATACAATAATCCCTCATCAAAGGGTTCCATTCATGTTCACATCCATGTTTCACATACACACAAGGATTCACACATCAAAACCATCCCTCCACTAAGGGTATGGCGGAACACAGCAAAGGACATACAGCAAGGTCCAAGAGCTTACCTGCTCTACGTGAAACGCCGGCTTCCCCGGTCTCGTGGCTACCACCACCAAAGGTATCCAACTCACGTCCTACATAGGCAAACACATACCATCAATAACGGTCCTAAGCCGTTCTACGAAAGGAACTACAATCCCTTTCACATACACATAACCAATCACCTCACAAGTGATTCACGGACCCTCACTAGGATCCCTCTCGACCTAACCAAGGCCCCAGAGTCTCTCCTAAGACTCCGCTCAGGCTAACACAAGCACATCCATGCCTTAGCCCTACCATGTCCACGCTCAATGATACAACTCAATATCAGCTCATGGACAACATCTAAACCATCCCTAGAGTACTCATCATCTACTCTAAGGTTCAACATAACCATGCACTCAGCCCCTTTCTCTATACATGCATAACTTAGAGCCAAAATCAAACTTCATCAATAATGATTTCTAAAGGCTCTATCATCATCACAATAACCCCCTAAACACAAGTCTCTTCATGACTTTGAGCTAATTCCAACCCCATCACAAAAGGGTTACTATTCATGCAAAACCCCAATCTCAAAATCAAACGGAGAAGCTTGAGTTTTCTTACCTCAACGGCGTCAAAGAAGACCCTAGGACCACCTCCTCGAGCTCCGGTGTCCTTCCCACGCAATGGGTCTCAGCCAATCACAAGTTCTCAAGCTCTCTCTAGGGGATTTCCAAAATCACTCAAAAGGGGTTTTTGATGAAAAGGGATGAGTGATTCAAGCTTCCCAAGTGTTTCTCTCACAATCAAAAGCCAAATGGAAGTGTTTTGATCAACAAATATGGCTCAAGGAAGCTTGGGAGGGTTATCAATGGAGGTCTAGGGCTGGAGGAAGAAGAAGAAGCCTTTTCTCTCTCATTTCTCGCGTTTCAGGCTTTATATACTAGCTCAGCCTGACCCGCGGCGCTCCTGGCGCCAACCTCCAGAAACCACGGCGCCCCAGGCGCCACCTCCGACGCCTCCAGCGCCACAAACCAGAAGCTCTGGCGCCCCTGGCGCCACCTCTGGTGCCCCAAGCGCCGGCCTCCAGCAACCCCCGCGCTCCCAGCGCGGAATCTGGCGCCTGGGGCGCCACCTTCCAGAAAGCCTGGCGCCACCGGCGCCGTATCTGGCGCTCTCCGCGTCCCCTGGGAAAATTGGCGCCCCAGGCGCCACCTCTGGCGCTCCAGGCGCCGCCTTCCAGGGACCTCGGCGCCCTCAGCGTGGAATTGGCGCTCTTGGCGCCATCCTCCAGTGCTCTGGCGCCCTCGGCGTCAGACCTGGCGCTCTTGGCGCCGCACCTCTGTCATGGTTTTCTGTTAAACACACTCTTTAGGTCCACTAATGCATGGTTAAATACCTTAATCGCAGGCTTAATTACATGACTAAAACTCAGGGTCTTACAGAAAGAAGAGTAAAAGAGTGGATTATAAAAATAGCAATTCCACTTGCATTCATACGGTTTTCCCAAGGTATATTTAAATATTTAATAGAAATGAATATTTATGTAATAAGGGAGCGCTAAATATGATTCTATATGAATGATTAATCACAACATTTTGTCAGAGAAGAACGTGTGTGACTTTGTTTATTATAAGTTATGGAATTCCATTATGTAAGTTCAGATACTTAATGCTACTATTGATAAAAGAACTCTTCCTCTATAGGAAAAGATCTCCTTAGTTTTTAGTCTTGAGCATTTTTTTTGGCCCAGCATATCATGCAGACATTGACATTCCATAAGCTAACTACAATAAAAAAATTTCTAAATTCTAAACCTCCTGACGTGTCGTTATCCCTTATTGATTTGAAATCTCAGTCATACATTACATCAAAGTTTTGTCATCTTTTCTTTCATATCCATATAAGGCGCTACGTAGCATTATGTAGTCAGCATTGTAGTGCTCAATTCATTAAGGGCACTGTGCAACTTCACTGTAGTTGGTGGGCTAGTCAGTGACTCACTTCCTTAACGCTTATATTCTTCTGAAATTCTTTTGTGCTGTATATTCTAATTAGGGCCTATGAATGTAATGATGATGTCTCCTAGTTGAAGCTGTGTGATTAGCTTAGAGAGATGAAGCATATGGAAAAAAGAGAAAAAGAGGGTGGAAAAGAACCACTTTGTTTGTGTGGTATTATTTATGTGGCATTTCACAGTGGGAGCCGAAGCTCCTCTTTGTTGACATTATTAATAGCAGCTGAAGGGTTGAATGGATTTCACATCACATTTTAATTGTACCATGTAAATTAGAGTCATCCTAACTTGAGCTTGTCCAATTACATGTATAATTGTTAGAGCAATAAATGTAATTATTTTTTTTATTTAGAGAAAATACATTATGCATTGTTAGTCTAATAAAATTTTACCATACCAAAAAAAGTCCTAAAATTTTTTATAACATATTTTTTATCCATAAAAATTAAAGATAAATATTAGAGGATTTATAACAATTCATATACTTTATTCAATTAACTGGATTACACTTCGTGATAACTGCTAGTCGAAAGATTTACATTATTATTTTAAAAAATATATTATGTATGATAAATTATTGACTTTTATCTTAAAAATTATATTAACATTTATGATAATAACACAATGTAATACTATATCATAGAAATTAAACTCTTTCAATGCAATAATTGCATATGCATCAGTGCATAATAAACTATTAATATCATTTTTCTTTAATGTCTGTCTAATCTCATGCATGTATAATAAGCACCAGTGGAGTCACATGTAGGTCAGTGATAACTACGACATTATCTAAAAAATAAAATTTACAATAATTGAGTGATGGATAATTTTTTTTAATAATTATATATATTTATATAATTAATTAAAATTAAAAATAAAATTTAATACTACCTAAAAATAAAAATTTGATACTACCTACAATTTAACATGAGCTACAAATTTTTGCTGGCCCCACCAGCCACCATTGATAATAAGGTGAGCGTGAAACGTAAAATGTAAACTGTTAAAGAGGTTAACGGTAATTATATTATGACCCTTTATTAGCTTGTTGTTTTAGTTTATAATCATAGGAGAGATCTAAAGTGATAATAGAAAGAAGGTGTTGAATGTGTACTGAGGAAAGAGAGAACTGAAAAAGTAAAAGCACAAAGAAGGTTTCACAGAAATGTTTGTCGCAAAGGACCCGACCCGTGAGACACATTGTCTATCTGAAGACTACAAAGGCTTGACACGTAACTATTACGGATCATGTTCATTGCTCAGTCCATCCCAAAAATTTCAATGAGAAATTCAGGTCAGCAAAGACCCTTAATTCCTAAAGCCAGTTGACCAAACAATGCAATAATAATGGCCTTTGGAGGTAACATTGACCAATGACCAAGACCCATTCCGTTTGTTCTTATATATGGGCCAACAACTTGTTCGTCAAAGAATGCGTTTTTCGTGGCACAATTTCTAGAAACCTCGAAAAGGGGGTGGCGCATTATGTAATGTGATGGGATAGGAAATTATAATTTTGAAGAATCTTGTATGCATATAATTTACAATCTTATCCGAACCAATCCGACGACTTCATAAATTTGATACAATTCAAATCTTTTTACTTTGGATTAGTTTGAATCAAATTGAAAAAAATACAAATCGATGAGTTTGGATTGGATCTAGAATTTTAATTTTGATTTTGAAAATCCAATTCACCTGATTAGTTACTATGTTTGATTTTCAGACTAGCTTTTTAGGTGATTTTTTAAAAATAGAAGATTGACTTAGTGATAAATAAAAAGAAAGGAAAGAAAGAAAAATTGTAGGTTTGAATTTTTTATTAACAAAAATAATAAATTTTTAGGCAATTTTTACCTTATGTTATGTGTCTTTTTGATCTTAATATTAGTTGATTTCATAGATTTTCATTTAAGTAATCAATTGAATATATTTCATGTTGAGTCATGTTCCAAAACTGAAAATGACAAGTTTTTTGAAAAAGATCAATGTGTTACAAAATAATTACTTAAGGATCATTTTACATTTTTTAATAAATAGGGACCAAATTGTAACCTACTATAAGGTTAAGGAACTATGTGACTAATTTAACAATTTTTTTTGTTTCATTTTAATTTCTAATATTGTTGTTTTAATTAATCTCTACAAATTAAAAATGTAAAGTTTTTAAATAGATTCTTTCTATAATACTGATTTTTTGCTTCATTTTAATTGTCTATTATTTAGACCCTCAAATTTATATTTTAATCTGTGTTATTCATGTAGAATCCCGACGTTAGGGATTAACATAACACACACACAAAAAACAGAGATCAAAACAGAAAAAAAAGCAATTATATGTTATATAAATAAATAAAAGTAAACCGAGTGCTATTTAAAAAGAAAAAATGTATCAAAAAGAGATCGAAGAAAAATGTCTTATTGAGCCGCATACTCTGGTTTAGCTTGTGGCGCTTTAATTACTACTCTAGGAACTTCTATGCTCTTCTACATAATTATATATGATCCCACTAATAATAAAAATGTCTTAATATAATGTAGTTTGAGAGTTAAATATTTTAAAATAAGTTACATAGATTTCCATGAAAGATTTTCTTCAGTCTTTTACGTGGCCGTCAAGATTATTACTTTAATCAGCTCCTTAACTTTTTAAATCAAAGTGGTATAATGATAGGTAAAAAAAAAAAAAAATAGGCACTTACCTCCATATTCCAAGCTAACAAGGAAGCCACAAAGCATATTGAACCTAAAATACATATAAGTAACTACAAATTTAAAGCATCTAACTTTAAAGTTGTCTGTCAAAAAAAACTTTAGAGTTTTCTCTACTGAAAAAATGGAATATTAGCCAAGTGATTCTATAAAAATAAGAGAATAGAATCATGAGAAACGAATGTGCTTAGATTTAAATGATGAATCTCCCTCTAAAATTAGGTTAATTCGACAACTATCCCCTATATATATATATATATATATATATATATATATATATATATATATATATTTAAAAGCCAAAAGTTTCATGAAAGGGGGCCAATAGAAATATATTAAGGTTTCCAAATATGGAATAGTGTTGTTAAGCAATGATTTTGTCTGAGGAGCTTAAAGGGCAAGACCAGCTTTCCAAGTTCAAAATGTAAACACATGCAAAACCTAAAAGTGTGCAAAGAAAACATAGAGATCGATTGAAAACGTTGTCAAACATCTCGATCATAGGCATAAAATAGCGTTTCCATAAACCATAATTTGGGAGAGTGGTATAGTTTGGAATGAATGTTTCTCGGCCAATTTTATTTTCTTTTTCTAAACTTGTGGTGTATGTATTACATCATTTGCATGCTAGCATCATGTCTTGGCCAACCTGTCTAATACTGTGATACATCATCATCTACGTCATGATGATGTTGCTCCAACGATATACATAATTTAAATAGGAAAAGGTCTTTAAATTGATTGTTACGTGGAGAAATAATTATGATTAATCTTTGCTTTATTCATCCTGCACCTGTGCAAGCATAATAGATGTAGAACTAGCTCTTTGCAGAAAGGTGTTCAGAAACGTTGGAGATAGAAAAAGGCTTGGTTTGGAATACATACGAACGAATGAAAATAAATTCTATTATTTTTTCTCAACCAAGAAAATTTATTAGATATAATATTTTCCTTACCTTGCTGTGACATATAAAGATTCACTAAATTTCAGGAAATCAGATATGGAAGAAGGGAATTCACTTGGTTTATAACAATGATCTGCAAACACTGTAAAAATATAAAGGAATTCAGAAAATCCAATTTTCCGTTTCTCTCCCTAGAACCCTTGTAAACATCTCTTCTGAATAAAAAAATACTTTAAATTGGATTATCAGATCCTTAACAACTCTAGCAAGGTTGGAGACAGAGTAATGTAGAATTAAAAAGTCTGGATTACCAATCCTAAAACTTGTAAGAATTATTACAAATTTGATAATCTAGAATACATTTTATATTTTGGATTACTCAATACAGAATTAAGCTAACCTTAATTTGGATTACCAAATCTGTAACAAAAAAAAAATTAACTTACAGAATTGCTTATCTGAAACTATAAGCGGATGAAAAAAAACTAGAACTTACAAAATTGATTGTGCCGTCTACACAAAAGAAGGATGAGATGACAAAAGAATGAAATGCGACCTAAGTCAAACGGCTTACTGGGAAACTCATGGAGGAAAGTAGATTTAGGAAAGTGATGGAGTGAGTCCGACGGAGGAAGGGCAATCTGGGGTTATTAAAAATATGGGGTTCATGAAGCAAAAAGTGGGGTGTAGAAAGCAATGGCTAAAGGTTTGCTCTATAACCAATGTAAAACAATGCCTGGCTGTAGCAGTGTGGATAAAATAAGGCCCGTTACAAAGAGCCATACGGTACGTAAAGAATGCATTATTGGCTCATATCATAACCCGTGGACCATCCAATTTGCATTTTGGAATGCCAATGAAAAATGTAGGATGTAATAGTGGGAGTGCATGAAACAATAGCCTTCAACGCATATGCATTTACTGGAAATTCGCATCGAAGATTCGGGGAATTATTGGTTATACAAATCACTGGTCGGTTTGACATGCACACACCTTCAAATGATCAAATCTCCAATAATATACTAAAATGCTCTAATAATTGTTAAATTAACTTGTATGTTAATTGCTTCATTCAACTAAGTAGAGGGGTCCAGATCTTCTAAGAAAAAAAGTAGAGGAGTCAAGATTGGAAAGGCTTATGTGTACATGGTCCAGACATGAAAAGGTTAGACTGGGCATGCTCAGGGCCCATAAAGAAAATAGAACATAGAAATAATAGGAGAACTATATAAATATTGTTTAAAAGCAAAATTGAATGTTCTTATACTCTCTCCTCTGTTAACATCTTTTTTTGGTGAATTCTCTCCTTTGTTAACATAATAATACATATCCTTCTCTCTTTGGGACTCTTAAGTTGTCTGAATAAATTTGAATTCGATTTTGGAATGTTTACTATACTCTCTTGATAAATGCTTTCTATTTAATTTATCACTCTTACCGTTATCATTCCTTAAAGACTCGCCGCCCAGCTATACTGCATGGTGCTAAAGAGAGAAAGAGTGGATATAGTATAATTCAAATTTACCTATTGCATTCTCTTATTTGCTATTAAGAAGTATTTTTTTTTTTAATGTGTATACAATTTTTTTTTATATATAACTTATGTGCAGGTTATTCTAATTTAACCAGGATCTTGATTTCGACTAAAAAAAAAATATTCATCCGTTAAAACTCAAATGTTTGGTCGTCTCACTCAACAATGAACTAATAAACAAAGTCTATTAGTACATTAATTCCAATGGAAAAAAAAAGAACTAAATTAATTACACCATCACCTTCCCACAGTTGAAAAAATATTCGTAGAAAGGGAAGCTGCCACACCCACAAGGCTCAAAACTAAAAGTTCTCATCATCTGCAATTAGTAACACACTCTATCATGTGACCTTGCTATCCTCTTGATTAATCCACCACCACTTCTCAAGCAATAATCAATGCTTGAAGGTATCAAGGGGCCTTGCGATTTTCCATAGGAGTTCCAGCACACAGCTTGTTGCAAGCCTCTATACTTAGGGGAGGGACTCAGTTGAATATCGCTTAAATCAACATCTGTGCATGGTATGGAATTGCTGCAAGCTAGATGCACAGGCTGCATGCCATAAGTTCCATGTATTTGATCAAACTTAACCCCAGAAATCACCACAGTGCTCGTGTGGTTCTTGCAGATTTCCTTGTCACAATAGTATTGGTCTATCATTATTGGGTACATGACATCATAGACTTGAATTCTGGAAAATGTCACATTTTTAACCATGCCAATGCCTCCCTAATAATTAAAAAAAATTAAAAAAAAAACTTAAATTAATTCCAGTAACCAGACTTTGTTATAACCAAGTTTAATTGCATAATTAAGTTAATTAATACCTGCCATGTTTTGATCCTTGCTCCATATAGAGTGTTTTTCATTGAGATATCGTCAACGGTGATGTCAGACACACATGCCGCACTCTTGTCTTTTCCTAATCCTCCCAAACTATATAAAGAAAATTAAATGTATAATTAATGAATTATCAGTGTGGTTTTTCTAACAAAATCACTTAGAGGATGCCAACTTGTACTAGTTAGGTTGTATATATCTTTTTTCTTACCTTATACCATGTCCAGGTCCACAATTAATGTGGTGGACATGAACATTAGAGCAACCGGTTTGAATGGATACACAGTCATCTCCTGATAATATAAAATAAGACCAACTATCAATATTATATAATCTTCTGATGAAAAATATAAAATTTAATAATAGGTACTACTATATATGTAGTCTGGTTTCAGTTGGGTACCTACTACTATGCACAGTGTTACAAAAGTTAAAGTTAGTTCAGCTGTTAAAATAATTTTATAAGGTGCACGTTTCAAAAGTTAGTTAGTGGTGACAGTTTACCGTTTTAACTTGAAAAGGGTCTCTCAGCCAATCATTCTTTGTCAAAGTATAGTCAAGTGGCCAATGCACCATACTGGCCATGATTTAACAATTTACAAGATATCTACTTTGTTAGCTGGTAGCAATGGAATGTACAGTCATTTAAAATATATATGCTATCTCTGATCCTATTTATAAGAAACAAATTTTACATTACAACTACAATTTGTTTCCTATAAATAAAATCAAAGTTAGTATTAAACTAAAACCTTACCTGTTGAAATAATAGAACGTTGAATTTCTACGTCCTGTGTGTTTTGTAAGTGAATGCCATCAGTGTTGGGGCTATTCTCCGGGGAGGATATTGTAATGTTGTTAACTTTAATCCCCTTTGAGTTGTCAAATTTTAGATGGCAAAGAGGACTGTTTATGATTCTGATATCACGAACTGTTACAAAGTTGCTAGAGTAGAATCTTATAGCCTGCATATGATAAACGCCAAACAAGACTAATGAGAAACTAATAGAAATTTAGTTTCTGTACGAATAAGGATAAGTTTCTCTACACTTATTTAGAAGAAGAAAATTGTAACAAAAAATGAAATATGGGAAAGCTAAAAATAACTTTTTTATAAGTTAAAAGCAGTTTTTCAAAGCTAAATTATTTTAATTTTTTCAAAAGTGTTTATAAAAAAATTTATCCAAACTGTTGTTAGACTAAACAAAATTAGAAACAAATTAGTATGTTAGACTGTCAGGGAACTGAAAATCTTACGGTTGGTTTCATGCCAGGAATATGTTTGGAGTAGGTCTTCTTCTGCAAGAATTGATCATGAATACAAAGTGAGCTAATTATGTTTGAAATTTCTATTAATTTCGTCACATATACTTGATTTTTTTCCTGCTAATTCTACCTGTATGTCATAAAATTCTGAGGAGCTCCACCAATTATAGCCTTGGCCATCAACAGTGCCAGAACCTTTGATGGTGAAGTTCTGCACCCACTTGAAATTTATCCACTGAAACAGACTAGATTGTGTCCAGGAAGATGCTTCAGAAGGTGCCAATAGAGTTCCATCTATCTGTTAGAATTTAATTTGCACTAACATGTTAAACACACAGCTTTCAAAATGCCACATAAAATAGTGTATATTATGCTATGCAAATTAAAACAGATTAATTATACTTTTTATTCTAAAGCTCTTGTAAGCTATTATTTTGAGACTAACTACGTTATGTTTGAATAAACTTCTTATAATAGGAGAAAAAAAAACAAAAAAACAAAATAATCTTCTTCTATAAGCTAATAGCAATTTATAAGTTAATTTATAAAAATTTTCTTATATCAGCTTATTTAAAAACATATTTTTAACTTATAAATAAGTTAATTTTAATTTTTAAAAGAAATTTATTTTATTTTTTCTTCTATAAATACTTATAAATAATCAAAGAGTCTAACTAACTCATTTAATTGAGTATAATGTGTGAGTGTTATAAATTTTTTAATACATGTTTTTAATTTCTATGAATTAAAAAAAACATAAGATAAATTTATTCAAACAAAATCTAATTAAAATCAATAAAAGAGTGAGAAGTGAAAGACAACCTGAAGAGTAAGGTCGGGCATACAAGGGCCTTGTAATGTAACAGGTTTCATGAGGAACTTGAATTGTGCTGGAATTTTAACTGTAGCACCAGCAACTTTACATGCACCATTCCATGCAGCTAGAAGTGCCTGATTTATATAAACATTTTGGACAACGTTATATAACTCTAGCAATTGAAACTCACTAATTATTGTCTTTAAATTCTTAATATGTTCTTTCTTTCTTTATTTACCTCTGAATCATCAGAAACTCCATTTCCCTTGGCGCCAAAAGCCAAAACATCAAAGGTGCTCCCTTGAGGGGTTGGAACTGGACAAGGAGAGTGTGGCCCTCGAGTGTGACCACCTTTGTGACGTTTGTGAAGTGTCTTCTTGATGTTAGTCTTCCTTGCTTCCACAGAAACTATAGAGAAGGTGGAAAAGACAATCACCAACAAGTACAGGTAATAGAGTAAGGAAAAACTTCTGCTCCTCTTCATTTCCTTTTTGTTTGTCACTTTAAGAAAAATACAACACTAGCTATCAACGAGAATTCAAGGATCTTGAGGTGGTATTGTGCTTCGTACAAGGAAGTCATTTATATATGGTAGTTATACAGAGGATTTTTATATAGTGGAGTATGATGGAAATAGTGTTTAAAAAAGTTGTTCAATCACTAATGCTAAAGGTTAGGTCCATTGGAAGAGACGTGGATACCCTTAGTGTCACATAATATATGAAGATTCCCATAAGTCTGACATGGGCTGTGTACTTTGCAAAAGTCATATTTGTTTATTATTGTGCTTTCTTTCATTATCATACTTTTTTTCCA
Organism: Glycine tomentella; assembly: GCA_007407185.1. Classification (NCBI taxonomy): domain Eukaryota; kingdom Viridiplantae; phylum Streptophyta; class Magnoliopsida; order Fabales; family Fabaceae; genus Glycine; species Glycine tomentella. Next base: position 3,805,116 of record PYAF01001225.1, on the reverse strand, counting down.
AAGAAGTGCTGAACAGAATTTCATGGTTGTCCCTCTGCAGTGAATATTCTTGTTGCCTGTGGAAAATACAGATCAGAATAAGCTCCCATTAAGGCATGGCAAAGGTGACTTTGCCATCTTTTTGTAGGTCAAGAAATTTGGCTTATCCTTCCAATTGGTTGTCCACTTTTCCTATCCATACATATACATATATATATATATATATATATATATATATATATTCATGTCCCTCCAATTGAATAATATATAATTCAGCACAAAAAAATGACAGAGAGAAAAGTATTAGAATCATTTAAAGAGAAACTCATCAAATAATAATCCATGCCCCTTGATCGATGTGTGAAACTTTTACACTAATAACACATGCCAATTAAAATACTCATAAAAAAATGAATGTGACGAATTTTGTTTAATATAAACAAACAGTACTAGTACTTCAGCTTTGCATTGCTCTAATATGGTAATGGTTAAAAAATTAAAAATATTCTTATTAAAAATTATAACATTTAATGTTATTAATACACACACTACCATTTTTTTAATAAAAATAATATTTTCTTATTCCTTAATCATTTTCCTAAGTTAGCAAAACCGTTTTCTTGAAAAATTGTAATAATGAGTACTAAGATGTGTTGAACTGTGTGCAAAGGTTTGGCTTACTTAAGCATGTGGTTTTACATTCAATATCATGATATATATATATATATATATATATATATATATATATATGTATGTATGAAAAACAAAATTGGAAGAGGTCTCTACTTTAACGCTTAACTTTATTTTGAGAGACTGATCTATTACCTATCAGGATAAAGGAATCCTCTGGGAAACTCTAAAAAAATATATTATAACTTAATCTAAACAAAGAAAAAAGAGAGAGCCTTCACCAAACTTCATTAGGGGCCAGTATCTATTTATAGATTCTTATATGCATATATAAGAATCAATTTGTTTGATGTTATAAAAAAACAAATAAATATGAATATTTTAAAACTAATGGCATACTAAGTTGGAGATTTAAAAATTAAATGCAGTGTAAGAGCATTATCTTACATTTTACATATATATATATCCAACAATCTCTCACAATCTATCAGTACGTGAGTAGAATTGAACAATCTGTACGTTAGACTGTTACTTAGTAGGATTGTCTCGTTTTCAATGCATGGAATAATCAAACAAATTCTCCCCACTGGTAAAGTAGTAAGTCAATGACAAGAATGTGGATAAACAAACCAATATTTTTATACTTACCATTTTATGTTGTTAATCTTTGGTAGCATAATCATTTTTTGTTGCAATTTCATAATAAAGTATTATAGTTTTTATTTGTTTGAGGGGGCGGCGGATAAAAATAAATAATTGTTTCATATATTATATAGGATAGGCTAGCTTTGTTGTTTTTACATAGGCTAGCTCCTTTTTCCCCTAATCGCACCATTTTACCATAATTATAAGCTTGATAAGGATAATGTAATCATTAATTTGAATAAAGCAATAAAATAAATAAAGAAAAGGAAGCCTAACCAATTATAAAGTAAAAGCAGCTATGGATAACCCAGGTCACTACCTTACTAAATTAAACCCTTATCTTCTCTGAATTATGAGTAAGAAGTACACAGTGCTTCATGTTATTGCTCCATTCATTGCATGTGTAACAATGTAGTATCTCAGAAGAAGCCTATCAGGAGTTCCTAGGTTGTTATGTTGCAGACAAATAAGAGTGGGCCACTAAAGCAATCACTACTTAAAGCATTCTTTTAATTATCATCAATAATGAGGATAAGTAATGTATATATTTACACAATATATCTTACTAACATAATTAAATTGTATATGATACCATAATTGTAAACGAAAGTTGCATCTTAGTATGCCTACTCAAGTCCTTATGTGTCCAATTCGATTAATGCGCTTTGGAGGATAAAAAAAAAAAAAAAACAATTACGATAATTGTAACAGCTTATAACCTATGTATGAAATTGTTACAATCACAACAATTGATTTCCAAATTAATACCAAAGTTTATCTCTATATGTACTTTAGAGGAGCCGGTCCTCCACAGTGTCACTCAACATTATATCTTTTTTCTTTTTCAAATTGATATAACCACAGTGGAAATGATTTGTGTGCTGAAACAGATGGTATAGAGCAGCATCTCTCGTACTAAAATCATTGAAAATTTCTCACAGAAAGTGTGCTGAGTGAGGCTTGCCGGGTAGGAAAGTAAGACCCTCCCAAGTTCCAACCTAGTTTAGTTTAATGGTAGCCTTATGGAGTTATGGTATTATATAATACATATGAATGAATGAGGTGGTTTACACGTATAATTAGACGATTAAAAAGCAGTTTCTAGCTGAAATTGTAGAGTGAGCCTAAAATGGAGACATAATTGGTTGTATGGGCTGAAAAGAGAGTCCAGCTACTATTTGTTTTTGTCTTGTTCTTGCACGCGGGTGGGCCACAGTGGGACCGGTGGTCTATATATGCTACTATTTAACTATTGGTTTATAGGATTTTGCTAACCAGTTGATTAAGAAATTAAAAAAAAATTATTATATAAATAATAGGAGAATTGAAAAAACTTATGGACATTCTTCGAATAAAATATTTTGTATTTTAAATTTTTTAATTAATATTTTTAGAATACTAATAGTATTTGTCTTCTTTATATTACTCCTTTTGCAAAGCATATATACTTTATCCACCTAATTAAGGAGAGCCAAATTGCTATTTTTAACCGTCAAAGAGGTGTTGAATTTTTTACATGTTGGAGTATAAATATAAAGTAAAGTTTCATTTTATCTAAAAATATAAAAGTTAAACATCGTATAAATTTAACACTAATATGAAGTACATATTTTCTTATAATTAGAAACAACTTGTTTTAGTCTAATACAAATACTTACTGACCCATACTAGAATGACATTGGGACCAACAACAAACAATAATATCCTTCAGGCAAGTTTTTACCATCAATATTTATATAATATTTATAATTTCATGATGTAATTCATTAAAATTACATTAATAATAAACATAGAACGTCTTTCTCAATTATATGTCACAAAAATAATCAATAATTAAGTTTATACTACTTTTTTTAACAAATTTATTTTTAATGTATACCAACAAATATAGTTAGTCAAAATTCATCTTTTATCTTAGTACAAAGTGTAATTAATCTTATCACTAAAACATTAAATAAATACCTTTACTTCTTGCCAATATCGCACTAGTTATTAACGCTTACAATTGTTCGTTTTCATAATTTAAAAATTATAATAACTTTCAATCAATTCAATGACGACACTTGTTTTGTTTATATGAGATTTAAAAAATAAAAACTCTTTCAATACAAAAAAATAGGGTTTAACAATTAGATATTAACAAAGTCAAACAAGAAATTGATTAAATAATAACTAATTTTTAATGAAATGTAATATTTAGATAAACACTTTTCCACACTTTTTACGTTTTAGATTTTTAAATATATATATATATATATATATATATATATATATATATATATATATATATATACCTTTCCACTCTCTTCTTCTATCTCCTCTTTGTTTGATCTTTTGCATTATCAACATTTTCCTAGGTCTTAAGGCACGATCGCTATATCTTCTTTTCCTTTATCTCTCCTCTATAGAAAGAGGGTTCTTCCTTTTATTTTCCATGTTTGGTTTCTTTTAAATCCTATTGCATCAACTAATTCTCGTTACCCTAAATCAGAAAATCTTGAAATTGCAGAGTTCGCTTCTTGGACAAGATATCCAAGTAGGGACTTGTATATACATTTCTTGTAGTAGCGGTGACTTATTATATTACATTGTTTCAGTGGTGATGAGTTGTCAGACCAGGTTGTGGTGACGTGACTTGCTACATATATCAAAATAATAATCATTTATTAATTTCACTTATTGTACTTAATTCATGCCAAAAACATATTTTCTAAACAAAATATAGTTGACAATTCAGTGTCATATTTACATACATTAGCACGATTAATTTCTTTTTAAACATCTTATTCAATCGTGAGTCTTGAAAAAAGAATCGGTGCGTATTGCATACGAATATCCGAATAATCCTAAACAAAACTTTAATGGAAAATTCTAACGTGAATACGAAATGTGCATGAATCGTCCTATTTTTCTATATCTTCCCATGTCTAAAATGTCGTGTAAAAAGATAAGTTCACAAATGTAATATGCAAACAACGAACAACACTGTTACAGATGATATTCCTAGTAGTTAGCACAGAAACACGTAGTTAGCATCAACTTTTGACTTCAACGTTGGTTGTGTAGTGTTGCTCACACGGTTTCTTCCTTCTTCACAAAGCATTCACTTCACTTTCTTTTCTACATTTTTGACGTTGCTCACACATTTCCTTGCATTTCAAACCCCATCAACAATAGAACAATCTATTGTTGCTTCCAACTTCAATGTCACTTGCATCGATTTTTCTTATCTTCCTTTGTTGCCATGCACTTCCTGCTCTTGCTGATCCAAGAGGCACAGAGGTAGCAGTGTTGTGCACCAACACAACAGCACCAATGCCTCAGAGACAAGCTTTCTTAACAAACTTCTATGATGCCTTGGAAGCCTTAACCGCTTTGGTTACAAGGCAAAAGTATGCTCTTGTTGTTAAAGGGACTACTCAAAATAATGCCACTGTCTATGCTTTTGGTGAGTGCAGGAAAGATCTTACAAAACCACATTGTGATATGTGCTTTGCACAGTGCAAGACAAGTGTCCTTAGATGCTCTCCATTTCAGAGAGGCATTGATGGTGGCATGTTTTTCTTTGATGGGTGCTTTCTTAGGTATTTTTTTTTAATTATCGAAATTGTTAGTTTGTTAGTTTTTGTTAACAGGATTCAAGAGAGATCAAATCCGCGACCTTTTCTTTCTATTCTCCTTTCTTAATCACCCAACCAACCTTATATCTCTCGTGTTTTTTTAGGTATGGTCGCTACAACTTCTTCAATGAGAGTCTTAGTCCTCAGGACTAGACTGTTTGTGGAACCGAAGATTTTAGTGGGAATTGGAGTGTGTATAAGGCCAATACTGTGGAGTTGGTGAGAAATTTGAGCTTTGAAGCACCTAAGAATGAAGGGTTCTTTGTGGGGTATGTGAGTCAAAGTAATGTGACTGTTTATGGGTTGGCTCAATGCTGGAAGTTTGTGAATGGCAGTGCCTGTCAGAACTGTTTGGCTGAAGCTGTCACTAGGATTGATTCTTGTGCTTCAAAAGCAGAAGAGAAGGCATTGAATGCTGGATGCTACTTGAGGTATTCCACACACAATTTCTATAATAGTTCAAACAACAATGCCCCTCATGAAAATCAAGGTTAGTTGGTGCCACTCTTGGGAAATTTGCCTTTTTCTCTCTTGTTTTAGCAGATTTTCTTTTTTAAGTCTATATCATGGTAGATAATCTTGCATCAGCTAAGTAAGAACATTATGAGTAGTAAAGCTCTGGTTTCCAATATTTCTAGGATTCAAATTTAAGACTACTAATTAAACTGAAACAATTAAGTAACGATTAATCTACGTGCTAAGTGATTCTTTGTTTTAGAAGATGGTTTTTGGGTTTTAAGTAAATTTGAAGTGCACATTTTGTCCATGTTGTTTTTGTTTGTTATAGTATTTCATTTCTTAAATACACAGCAAAAATCTTCATGACTTATTCTTGGAAACCATACAAATAAAGCCATCTCTTACTGTGTATTAGGACACAAAAATCTTGCTATAATTGTGGCTGCAGCATCTGCTTCCCTGGCTCTTCTCCTGATTGTTGCAACTGTGGTTTTCTTTGTGAGGACAAATTTAATGAAGCGAAGGAGAGGTATTTACGTGTGCACCAAAATTATATTACAGATTGTCCAATGTTTAAACTTCAGGTACTGAAATTTATATTGTTTTTGCCTCAGAAAGAAGACGATTTGGTGCACTTTTGAACACGTTGAACAAGTCCACACTAAATATGCCATATGAAATTCTTGAAAAGGCCACAGATTACTTCAATGATTCCAATAAGCTAGGAGAAGGGGGATCTGGATCAGTCTATAAAGTAACTTCTGATCTCCTCTTTTTTACCACAAAAATTGCTCCTTTAGATGGCATAACTGTGTGCTATTGTATCAATATAGGGAGTTCTGCCAGATGGAAATACCATGGCTATAAAAAGGCTTAACTTTAACACATCACAATGGGCAGATCATTTCTTCAATGAAGTCAACTTGATCAGTGGCATTCATCACAAAAATCTAGTGAAGCTTTTAGGGTGCAGCATTACAGGACCTGAAAGCCTTCTTGTTTATGAAATTGTGCCTAATCACAGCCTCTATGATCACCTATCTGGTTGCAATTTTAATATTTTTCATCTGGTCTTAAACATATAATCTTTTTAATTGAAACTAATCGCTAATGTGTCCTTTGACTTGCTCCAGTTAGAAAGAATTCTCAACAGTTGACATGGGAAGTCAGGCATAAAATCATATTGGGAACAGCTGAGGGCTTGGCCTATCTTCATGAGGAATCACAGAGAATCATTCATAGGGATATAAAATTAGCCAACATTCTCATTGATGATAACTTCACACCCAAGATTGCTGATTTTGGACTTGCCAGATTATTTCCAGAAGACAAGTCTCACCTTAGCACAGCCATTTGTGGCACATTGTAAGTTTATCTCCCTCTCTAATATAATGCACAGATACATCACATAAATGCAATTGATTCAAAGAGGATTAAGCACAGGGGAAAACTTGTGTGTTTTATAAATAAAGGAATTATCATAATAAAATGCAGAATTGATGAAATGTAAACAACACATTTTGAGTCAATGTAATTACATTTCAATGATGCCTTTTTACGATTGATATGCACTTTGGTATCTTGTAAGAGTTCTTACACATTTTCCTCCCTTAGTTCACGACTCTATATAGTCTTTCTACACAATTCTCTTACAATTTTTTCATGTCAACTTGTAGGGGTTATATGGCTCCAGAATATGTAGTGCTGGGGAAGTTAACTGAGAAAGCAGATGTCTACAGTTTTGGGGTTCTAATTATGGAAATTATATCCGGCAAAAAGAGCAAATCCTTCGTTGAAAATTCATATTCCATCCTACAAACGGTAACACTCTTATTATTAATTTATAATCATTTGGCATATTTCTATTAATTTGGTCTATAACGAGTAGAATGGCATTGTTGTAATCCATGAAGTGGACTTTATCTAGTGGGATAAGGCTTTTTTGTTTTAATATACTTCTATTAATTCATTTTGTGCTTTTAACAAGTGTTCTCATAGCTCTGAGACTTTTGTTTTCTCCTTTTGTGCAAGGTTTGGAGCCTTTATGGATCAAACAGGCTATGTGACATAGTTGATCCAATCTTGGAGGGAAATTATCCGGCAGCGGAAGCATGCAAACTCCTCAAAATAGGGTTGCTTTGTGCACAAGCATCTACAGAGCTTAGACCACCAATGTCAGTAGTTGTGGAGATGATTAACAACAATCATGGAATTACTCAGCCAACACAACCACCATTTCTTAGTTGTAGTAGTGTAGAATCCAGCAAATTTATTTTACAAGGAGAGAGTTTTCGTCCTAGATCCTACACTCAGCCTTCAGAGGACAGCGTGACCGAAAGTCTGATTCGGCATAAACGGGTTACACTATAAATATGAAAGGACTAACTAACAATGTATTTGCTAACACGCTCTTTGTTATTAATTAAAATTTACTGAAAATTATAAAATCAGGTGCGAGGTTCAATAAATAAGAAAAAAACTCGCGCAATTTTGCATTTCAGTGAATAGTAAAGTGTGTGATGTCTGCAGAGGTTTCATTCTTAAGAAAGACAGCGTGCTAGAAAACATGGCTTCGGTTATGAGCATGCCTTGTATAGTTGTCTGTATATTAAATGAGAAGGTGCTTGAACGTTTATATGCTATTTATATCCTGGTTTTACCTTCTGATTGAAAAAATAAAATATGCCAGTTGAGTTTGACTCAACCTATGTATATTAAATAATCTTGTTATAGAGAAAGAATCAATAAAAGGGTGATCCATGCCAGCTACTATGGTTTTATCCCATTCCATTTTTGTAAGAATTTGTTGAGTTCGGACTCGTTAACAATGCATCGTGTGTTTGAATAAAATGAATGCTAAATAATACTCGTAAAGGGTGCGTTAGATACATAATTCACAGTAGTTGAGATTTGATTATTTATTTTTAGAGGAGTAGTTGAGATTTGATGTTGTTGCTAAAAGTATGCTCCTGAATAACAAATTATGCAGTTGATTAAATTTTAGTAATTGGTTTTTAATACTAAATAGATGATTTTCTCTCAAAATAAATACTTAGTAGATGATTATAACTTGTCGTTTTATTATATAAAAAGAGGGATTCAGTTTTAAAATTAAATTTAGGAGTTATACCTTGATTGAAAAATTTATGATTGAGATTACGATTAAAGGTAGAAGAAACATGATGGGCAAACAAATCCAGACTGACCCAATTAGGTAGAAGCCGAGGCCCGACAGTGAATCCTTCATCGTTGTCACAAAGGGCCTCGCACGGCCCAGACACCTGAGCGCTCAGTGCCAACTTGCCAGAGTGGTGAAGCAATTTTTGTTCTTTGAAGACGAAATCTCCTTGTTTTTTTTTTTTCTTTCATTTTAGAAGTTATCATAACTAACGGGTTAAACCTAATTCTGAACCGGAAACCCGAAACCCGACCAAACCGTCAACTGCTCAAACCGAAAGGATACTTCAGTCGGGTTTGGGAGGAAGACATCAACCCGTAGGGTTAAGTCGGATAGGATTTTTTTACCCAAACCCAACCAATCCAAACCGTTGCACACCCCTTAATCACTCTTGTCTGTTGTTTTTCTTTCTTGAAACCGTGTGGTTGATCATTGGTTTGGTTCTTGAGACGAAGAAGACATGGGGGGTTGTTGGCACGCGTGGGCCTGTTTTCTATGGATAATAAATCGGGTAGGTTTTCTTGTGGGGAAAGGTTTTTATTCCAACTCCTTAGTCATATTGCTTTAAATAGCTTGTTTGAAATTGCGTTCTTTAATACGTACCATTGACCGGTTGATTTGCAATCAAGAAAATGAAATTCCACACCTTTGTTTTGTTTTTGCATAATTGTTTGAAGACAAGCAAAAACCTTATTATAGTAGACTGAAATATAACCTTCACTAACCATCCTCCATAAGACTTATCGTAATGACACGTCATTTCTGTTAATAGTTAAAAAAAGAGGAATGAAATAGGGGTTAGTAGTTATGGAATTTCTTTTTAAAAGTAATAATATAAAGTTGGAAAGGAAAAGTCTTGTTGAGTTTAAGTATAAATTTGAAAAACATATTATGAATCAATCTTTTTATAACAATATAAATAAAATTAATTTTGTCAACAAATCATTTTATATATAATAAATAGTTGTTGAATCATAAATTAACATGTATAATAAATTTGTTCATTTTAATATAATTATCTTATAATTTATATACTTACATATTGTTATGCTCTCAAGAACAAGAATGTTTAGCTAAATAATTAGTAGGTTAATCTTGGATCAATAACGGTCTCAAATATAATATTCCTGAAAGAATAATAGAGTCGATAAAGAATGAATATACCAGTAAACGTACCTCTTATTAATAAAATGTTACCTTTTGCTAACATCTTGTGACTAGATATTGTTGAGATTATGATATTTGTTTGTTGGGATATCCTTAGATAAATGTTATACACGTTGTTAAGATCTCATCATTTATTATTGAGATTATGAACTAATAGGCCATTAATGAGATATATTGGATCAGTAACACATACTATGATTCTTTTATTAATTGATAGTATATAAAATTTATATTGAGAGTATACACATGTATTTTATGATTATTATTATTATATGATAAAATATTCATATTAAACAAACTTTATAACTTAATTCGTGTTTAGTATGTTCATTATATTTATTCAAATTCCACAAAAGCTTATTGACTTAGGGGTACGTGTGAATAGGAAGTCTCTTTTTTTGTACAGCAATTTTCTAAATTTCTCCGAAACTAGGTCCCATAACTCTTTATTGTCAAATGAATGATCTTCAATTGTCGACTTTGACTTGGAAAACTTGCGCATCTTCTCTGATCACACATGCAATTACCAAACTCTATATAAAGCTATAAGAAGAACAGAAATACCAGCAGCAGCCTCTAATTCCTCATAAAAATGAACCATTTTTCTCTTGCGTTACTTGCCTTTTGGTCTGTGTATGTCCACTTGTTTTCTCTCTTTACATTAAACTCCCTATGGCTTAGTCCAAACACCACTGCCTTTCCATCAGGAAATGAAACTGATCATTTGACATTGCTCAAATTCAAGGAATCCGTATCTGCTGACCCATATGGAATGTTGATGTCTTGGAATAGTTCTACTCACTTTTGTAATTGGCATGGAATCACATGCAATCCCATGCATAAAAGAGTCATAAAGTTAAACTTTCTAGGGTACAAGTTGCAGGGGTCCATATCTCCCCACCTAGGAAATCTCTCTTACATTAGAATGTTCGACCTCGGAAACAACAACTTCTATGGGAAAATCCCACAAGAATTGGGACGGTTATCACAACTGTTGCAACTGTATGTCGACAATAACTCATTGGTAGGGGAAATTCCAACTAACTTGACAGGTTGCAGTCACCTCAAAATCTTGTACTTACAGCAGAACAATCTGATTGGCAAAATACCGATTGAAATTGGCTCACTTCGAAAGCTTAAAAAGTTGATCGTTTATAAGAACGAGTTAACTGGTGGAATCCCATCATTCATAGGTAATCTTTCATCCCTAACTGATCTCTCGGTGGATAGTAACAAATTAGAGAAAGATATTCCTCAAGAAATATGTTGTCTCAAAAGCTTGACATTTCTAGCATTGGGTGTCAACAAACTAACTGGAACATTTCCTTCTTGTCTCTATAATATGTCATCTCTTACTCAATTCACAGCTCCAGAAAATCAATTAAATGGCTCTCTTTCACCCAACATGTTCCACACCCTCCCCAACCTTCAACTACTTGAGATTGGTAGCAATCAAATCTCAGGTCCAATCCCACCTTCCCTGACAAATGCATCTACCCTTTCGACACTTGATATCGGTGACAATCATTTCACAGGACAAGTTCCAAGTTTGGGGAAGCTACAAGATCTTCAATATCTAGCTTTGGCTAAGAACAATCTAGGTGCGAATTCAACTATTGATTTGGAGTTTTTAAAATCATTGACAAACTGTAGTAAGTTGCAAAATTTAGATATAGTAGAAAATAATTTTGGAGGTCATTTGCCAAATTCCTTGGGCAATTTATCCACCCAACTTAATAAACTAGCATTTGGGGATAATCATATATCAGGAAAAATTCCAGTCGAAATAGGAAATCTAATCAACTTAATTGGCTTGGGCATGGAAAATAGCCACTTTGAAGGAATTATCCCAACAACTTTTGGGAAATTTCAGAAGATGCAAATGTTAGATTTAAGTGGAAACAAACTTTCAGGAGATATACCAGACTTCATAGGCAACCTTACTCAATTGTTTTATTTAGATATGGGGAAAAATATGTTAGAAGGAAATATTCCTCCAAGTATAGGAAACTGCCAAAAGTTACAGTACTTAAAACTTTCACAAAACAACCTTACAGGAACCATTCCCTTGAAGGTTTTCAAATTGTCCTCTCTAGCAATTTTGTTGGATTTATCACAAAACTCATTGAGTGGTAGTATCCCAGAAGAAGTGGGTAGTTTAGTACAGATAGATTTGCTAGATGTGTCTGAGAATCATCTGTCTGGTGAGATTCCTGGAACTATTGGAGAATGCATAATGTTGGAGTACCTCTATTTGCAAGGGAATTCTTTACATGGAATCATACCATCCTCTTTGGCATCACTCAAAGGTCTTCAACGTTTAGACCTCTCAAGAAACCTCTTGTCTGGATCAATTCCTAATGCTCTGCAAAACATTTCTTCCTTACAATATTTCAATGTATCTTGTAACATGTTGGATGGCGAGGTACCCATTGAAGGTGTCTTTCGAAATGCAAGTGGGCTAGTGGTGACTGAAAATAGTAAGCTTTGTGGAGGTATTTCAGAACTGCATCTACCACCATGTCCTATCAAAGGGAAGAAACTTGCAAAACATCAGAAGTTCAGGTTGATAGCAATGATAGTTAGTGTGGTTGCTTTTCTTCTCATACTGTCAATTATACTAACTATCTACTGGATGAGGAAAATTAAAGGAGTAAGAAACCATCTTTGGATTCACCCAAAATTGACCAGCTGCCTAAAGTTTCATACCAAAGCCTACACAACGGTACTCATGGGTTCTCAACTTCAAACTTGATAGGGTCCGGATACTTTAGCTCTGTATATAAAGGAACTCTTGAATTAGAAGACAAAGTTGTTGCCATAAAGGTCCTAAACCTTCAAAAGAAAGGAACTCACAAGAGTTTCATTGATGAATGCAATGCACTTAAAAATATTAAACATCGAAATTTGATTCAGATTTTGACATGTTGTTCCAGCACAGATTACAAAGGTCAAGAATTTAAAGCTCTAGTTTTTGAGTACATGAAAAATGGAAGCTTGGAGCAATGGCTGCACCCAAGGACACTAAGTGTAGAGAATTCGAGAACATTGAACATTGATCAAAGATTAAATATCATGATCGATGTTGCTTCTGCGTTGCATTATCTTCATCATGAATGTGAGCAACCAGTCATTCATTGTGATTTAAAGCCAAGCAACGTTCTTCTTGATGATGACATGATTGCTCATGTGAGTGATTTTGGCATGGCAAGATTTCTCTCAACCATTAATGGCACCTCTAAACAAACAAGTACAATTGGAATAAAGGGGACAATTGGCTATCTTCCACCAGGTATGTTCTAAACTCCCAAATCAGTTTCTTTGAATTCCCCTCTCTTTTGATGTAGACTTCATGTTTACCAATTACAAAGTATTGACAATTTTGCTATATATAGAGTATGGAGTGGGTTCTGAGGTGTCTATGAATGGTGATATGTATAGCTTTGGGATTCTTGTGTTGGAAATGCTTACTGGACAAAGACCCACAGACGAAATCTTTGAAGATGGTCAAAATTTGCATAACTTCGTGAAAAATTCATTTCCTGATAATATTTTAAAGATTTTGGATCCATCACTTGTACCAAAACATGGAGAAGCAACAATAGAAGAAAATCGTCACAATGTTACTCCAACTGTTCAAAAGTGCTTAGTTTCACTCTTTAAGATTGGACTTACTTGTTCAGTAGAATCACCAAAAGAAAGAATGAATATGGTGGATGCCACAAGAGAGTTAAGCAAAATCAGAAAATCCTTTCCTGCTGGTAAGATAAATGGAAAATGACTTAATTCTCTGCAAATTACTATAGAACAAATTAAGATGTATCACACTACTTCTTCTGCCAAATAGCAATCCTGCTTATAATAAAACTCTTTTGACCTTTTTTTTGTTTTTATTTTTTGAATTATTTCACTCATATTAGTTTTCCTTTTCAAACTTAGCAATACAATCAAATTTTTGATTTGTAGATGCTTAATTGCATATGCTGCTGGGTTCTGCTCTTACCTTATTAATAGCTTATGTAGTTACGATTTCATTTTCTGTTATTTTTTCTGTTTTCCAAAATTCTGAAACTACAAAAGGTAACTGACCTCTTCTCAAATTTCAGGTATTGACTCTTAATAATCAAAGTTGAGACCAACGCCACGGCTATTTCAGAAACTGCTGTGTTTGCAGTATGATGTATTGTTTAATTATTTTACCACAGTTATTTGTCATATGAATGCATCAATCCATTGCTCGAGCAACATCTATCATATACTATGTAATACTCCATCTTAGTAGTGGACTTATTTTACTTTATTTTTATTTCCCATGATTTTCCAATTTTATAATTGGAGGGCATCAAAATGCTTTCAAACTAAATCCATATACACCATAACAAATTTTTATTTTATTTTACTTCTTTGGGGAGCCATAAACTTGTCTTCACTATTAAGGGGCTAAATAGTGGAGAATTCTTTTCTAACATCGGTTTATGAGACTTGAATTTAAAATATATAAAAAAGTTCCATATGAAATATGTAAATTAAAGAGATTTTTTATCAGTATATAAATTAAAGAGTTTAAACACAAAATACACGGGCCATTATAAAAAGTGGACTGTATCATTATAAGTTGACTCAGTGACAAAGTGGCTGCATGTGCTTCACAGAGACTTTCAATCAAATTCTCTATTTAAGGAATTCGACATGTCTAAGTTCAAGTTGTAATGTAAAATGTAAAAATCATGTTTTAGATTCAATGTTTAAATATTAAGATAATCAAGGAAAAAATATGTCAACTATCTATGCCTAGACTTTTAAATTTATCCAAAAGGGAAGTACTTGTAATTCATAGAAGCAATAAATGAATTCAGCGTTAACTTTTCTGGGAGTCATAAGAAGAACAAACAATTTAATCAAGTGATTCTAAGTTAGTTTGAGACGACAAGTCAGCAAGTGTTGCTGAAAATGTAGAAGTATATGAACATTGCACAGATCAAATTCCATTTTCTACCCGTCCCCACCTTTTAAATGCATCTGTTATTTATTTGTCTTTCTCTTTAATTGTAGCTTCTCAAATGGAGCATGGTTGTACACATGCACTACTTTCACCCTACGTCAATATAAATTAAACATTATGTTCTCTTATAACAGCAAGTGCTTCAACATACTTCTAATTTAGATGTATGTTACTTGAACTGATTCAAAGAACTAAACACAATTGAAATGTTGCTGTATGTATGCTAGTATGCTATCCAAACTAATGATGTCAATTGATGATTGTTTGTCACCGACATCCATTGATTTTATTGTAATTACAGAAAGAGATTGTAAGAATGAGAAATATGCAGGTGCAAGTAGTCAATTCAGTTGACTGTTTGGAGGCTGGTCAAGTATTTTGGCAACTAATTCAAGTGAGTTATGTCATATTTGACACTGGTTTCAGCTCTACTTGAGCAATCATTTAGATGTCTTTACTATTTTCATGCTTATGTAAATTTGAAACCTGAATATTGAACTAAGTATAATCTAATGTACCTTGTAAAGTTGTTGTTTTTATTGTTTTCTAATTGTTGTTGATTGCTAGAGGATTTCATTTCATAACAATACAAAGCAAGAAACTTCATGACTTGTTCTGTATTCTTAGAAGCCCTAAAAATAAAGCCGTGTGTTACTATGTATTAGGACACAAAAATCTTGCTATAATTGTGGCTGCAGCATCTGCTTCCCTGGCTCTTCTGCTGATTGTTGCAACTGTGGTTTTCTTTGTGAGGACAAATTTACTGAAGCGGAGGAGAGGTATTCATGTGTGATATTTTGGAATATTACAGATAGTTCAATTTTTAAACTTCAGGTACTGAAATCTATGTTGTTTTTGCCTCAGAATGAAGACAATTTCGTGCACTTTTGAACACGGTGAACAAATCCAAGCTAAATATGCCATATGAAATTCTTGAAAAGGTCACAGATTACTTAAGTGATTCCAATAAACTAGGAGAAGGGGGATCAGGACCAGTTTATAAATTAACTTCTGATCTCATCATTTTTACCACCAAAATTTTTCCTTAAAGATGGTCTAACTGTGTGCTATTGTGTCAATATAGGGAGCTCTGCCAGATGGAACTACCGTGGCTATAAAAAGGCTTAGCTTCAATATAGGTAGCTCTTTGTTGTAGTAGTGCAGAATTCAGCAAATCTATTTTACAAGGAGAGAGTTTTCATCCTAGATCCTACACTCAGCCTTTAGAGGAAAGCATGGCCGAAAGTCTGATTCATCATAAAAGGGTTACAATATAAATCTGAAGAGAGTGGCAACAATACAATTTGTAACATACTCTTTCAGTTATGAGCATGCCTTGTACATATTAAATGAGAAGGTACTTGATTTGTTTTTTCATATAATGGTTTTACCTTCTGATTGAAAAAATAAAATATGCCAGTTGAGTTAGGCTCAACCTATGTATATATAATCTTGTTATAAAGAATCAATTAACAGGGTGAAGCAAGAGTTCAAATCGAACCTGAACAACTATTTTAACTGAAATAGTTGAAATATAATTTTTTATATATTTTATTGTTTTATATTTTTTTGTGGACATTTTTATTGTTGTTGTTTGATATGTACCAACTGTCTAACAAAAAAGGAATTTGATTTTTAAAGAAGTCTTGTTCCACTTCCAAGGATAATTGCCCTTATTAGGGAAGTCTACCCCACCTATTCACAAAAGTCAAACATTACTTAAAAGGCGTAAAGCCGTAAACTAAACGTCATTGGATCGAGTAATGAATGGTTAAGCTTAATAAACAAAGTCATATAAACTTTTTAGTGATAATGTGATTATCAAATTATTTTTAATTTTCAATCATCCATGTATGTTTACATAACTGATATTTAATAAAACTAGCTAAAAACTGAAAAATTAGTTGGAAGTCGAAGACTAGCTAAAAATTTTTAAGTTAACTTGTTGAATTGTAAGTGTTTAAGTAAAATTAGTTGACGTAGTTAAAAATGTACAAGAACATATTTGAAAAAAATAACAAGAAAATTGAATAAATATTTTAAGGATAAAAGAAAATAAAATATAAAAAATTAAAAGTTAGCGTTTTAAAAAATACTACTTGAAGCGGCGTTTTAAAAAAAGTTAGAAAATACTAATAAAATGTTAGAAACTACTAAAGAAATGATTTACTAAACAGTCAAACAAATTTTTCAACTAATAAATAAAATTAGAAATTAACTAAAGTGACTTACTAAAAATAACAATAATCTAGATGTACTTCTTTTATTCCGGTAGAAAGAATAATTTCAAATTCTCTAATTCTCTCGATATCCTTCTTGTCATTGAATTTTATCATATTTGTCAACATTTTATCTTTGAACCTACTCCTACTTGATTATACTAAAATGAACCCTAATCATTTTATAATTTTAAAAATGTATCATTAAGTTGTGCGACTTTCATTAAATTCTCTCCTTTCTAATACTCAAATCAATATTTTATAAGTGACCTGAAATAAATATTTTGATGGGTTCAAGTCAACCTTTGACCCAACCCAACTTGACCGAATTATATTGAATTAAGTCTTCTAAGTTTTTGGATTAAATCCGACTCAGTCCAGTTAAGATCCAATCATATGTGAGTTGGGTAAGAACATCTTTAATGCTGAATCTTGGGAATAGATCTTCAACTGAAGATCTAACCTTCCTCAGATCCAACAATAAATAAGTCATCAAGATCTCCATGTTGGAGATCTCATTCTTCCACAAGAACTATGAAGATCTGTACAGATTTCAAAAAATAAAAATAAAATTTATTCATCAAAAGGCGGGAGGCAACAAATCCAATAGGAAAAAAAAGTGAAAAAAGAACTTAGCAGGGGGAGGAGGGTCGCATGCGCAAAGGAGAAGGGATTGGCCGCAGCGGAGGGGAAAGAAGAAAAATGAGCGTGAGGAAAGGAGAGGGAGGAGAAAAAAAGAAAAAAGGAGGTTCTGGAAGCTGAGGCATAAAGAGAGAAGGAAAAAAAAAAGGAGAGGAAAACCAACGTTGAGGAGGAGAAAATAAAATTGAAAAAAAATTTTAAAGTGAAGTCTATGTGAGATTCATTAAAAATTATCTAAGATCTAAAAATGATGTCTACCACTAAATAATAAAAATGAAAGATATTTTGAGAGATTTTCATTTCTATATGTGAACCTAAGATTTGAATTAAGAATCTACCACTAAAGATATTCTAACAAATTCTATTTTTTCAATCCAATCCAACTCGATCAACCCAAACCATATAATTAAATTTATTATATAAATTAATTATTAAATACAAAATACATTATTTTTTTAGCTCACATAATTTATTAAATTATCATCCATATTATTTTTTTCTTTATTAAGTTGTTGTTTTTATCTCCTGTCTTGACTTTGTTTATGTTTTCTCATACCAATACAATACTTTATTTCTACCTAAAATAAAAATATCATATTAATATTGAAATCATTAATTGTATTAGTCAAATATTGTCATAATTTGGTCTCTTTTAAATATATTTTGTTATTATATACTTACAAATTTTAGACACAAATAAATTATTATTCTAAAAAAATATTATTTACAAAATATAAAATAATTTTAAAATATTCAAACTCAAATCCGACCTAATCCAACACGTGAACACCCCTAAATAAATATTATCTCCAATCTTATATAAAAGAGATAGTTGTACTATATTTTATACTGTAATTTGTTTCTTATACAGGAACAAAGCTAATATTTTAATGTTCCCCCCTCCCTTGCTCTTATCTTTCTCTATAGTCCTATTTTTTACTTGGGTCAAAAATTATAAATGTCTCTTAATTCACTTAATCACATACCAAACTTGTTCACAGTGTATGATCGTTATTAACCTAATTTTATTTTTTAAAATGTGGATTTTTGTGATCCTGTTCTCCAATGTGTGAACACATAAGAGAGATCTTATACTGTTAATATTATGCATTTTTTTCTCTATGGTTATAAATACAATCGCATATATATTTATTTAATTATATTATATATACGGGGGGAATTGAAACCATGAAGATGCAGGGCAAGACAGTAATTGCCGAGGATATTCATGTCTTGGAAACTGGAGACTGATTCAAAGGTAGGACCATGTTACAGCGTAGCTACACTGCACTGCACTCACGTCACACTCTTTTTTTCAACGAATTGAATTCTAAGCATGGAAACAAAACACTTCAAAATTTTCAAAGTTTCAACCAGCAAGTTGTTACGACCCTACAATACCATATTATTATTCTTGCTTGACTCGTTTACATGAGTCTCTTTTATCTCAAACCTCATTGTCCCAATAAAATCAATCTTCACCTCCCCGTTCCCATTCCATAACTCCATTCTCTCACACAACTAACTTCAATTCAATTCAATTCCCATTTGCCAGTGCTTCTTCTTCTTCTTCTTTGCTGCAGAGCAAAGCAAAGGTAAGAGCTAAGGACTTTCTCCAAAACTTCAAATAAAATATTTTTATGTGTAACAATATTTGCCTCGTGATCATATCGTGAAACAAACTAAGCGACATGCTATGCACAAGCGTTATTATTATTATTACCCTGATCACTCTTTGTTGTTTTTCTTTCTGGAAACCGTGTTTATGTTTTTGATCACTGGTTTGGTTCCTGTGGCGAAGACATGTGGGTTGTTGGCACGTGTGGGGCCCGTTCTCTATTGATAATAAATGGGGTAGCTTTTCTTGTGGGGAAAGGTTTTTATTCCAACACTGGCTTTTTCTTTTCTTTTTTTTTCTAGAAGCTTTTATTTTCATTAGCAAACAAAATAGAAAGGCAAATTACACAACTGTTGTTTTTCACCATGTTACATATACATGTGAAATATTTTCTACTTGAACCAGCGAAATATTTTCCCTATTTTATTAGAATGATATTAGATTATTTTATAATTAATATAATTATTATCTTAAATTAACATGTTTTTTAATTATTGTGAAGAAACTTATGAAATTTCATTTTGAAGAGGTTAGAGTTCATACTTTATTCTCTTATTGCTTTTTTTCTTTCTAAAAAATAGTTTATAAATTAATTTCACACTATTCAACCATCAATTTGTCGTTCAAAATCTATTGAGTTTGGAAGATTATTTTGTAAACAAGTGTTTTAAAAAGTAAAAAACATAAATAACTATTTTTTTCTATTTTAATCTTCTTTAACCTCTTCCTCGTTTCTATACTCTACTTTGTGTCTTGCACCACCTCCACCAATTATCTGAACAAATTTATTTCTCTCACTACCTTTGCCACCGGGTGATAATGATAAGTTAGAGGTTAACAGTGTGTTACTTGGGTAATTCAATGATATCTTACCTTTCTAAGCAAAATAACATGATTACTCCTGCTAATTGATACTCTATTAACTTATGTAGACATCACTAATCTGGAGAATGGAGAAGTGATGGTTATTAATCCAGAGTGGGGTCTGGAGTGGGGTTGTGGGGTCTGGAGTGGGGTAGGGGTGGCTTCTATTCTGCACCTCATTTTTGAAACACTTGGTTTGATACTTAAAAAATTTCAGCACCATTCATACCTCATGAAAGTGTGAGCAATTTTAAAACTAGAGCTTTTTTTACTGATGTATAATAAACAAGGGAAAAGAAACAAAATCTACCTTTCTAATAATGATTGCCAAAGCAGAAGTACTTTCTTTCATTCTTTGTGACTTCAAGGATGGCAACATAAAAGGTAAGTACTGACTTGAGTTTCTGCCCTCTTCCCTTCACATGTTAGAGGTTACTTTAGGAATGTTTTATTTTCTGCCAGAAGCCCATCTTTGTCTTCAACTTGCCTTTCTTCTCACGAACAGAAAAGTTTTGGAATTCAATTCACATCATATGGCATGAAATTTGAGCTATAATGATGGTCTCCAACAATAGGTATTACTGTAGTATTACCTCATAAGGTAGCTTGAGTTGAAACATGTTGTGACCATTTTAGCGTAAGCATAACAAGCAGTTGTACCAAATAGATAAACTTGCTACTTGTTTTGATTTTGATTCACTAACAAAACTCAAAGACATGGAACATGGAATGACCTTCTTTTATCAGACATAGCTAACCAAAGATTCTAAACCCTCCTTTTTTTCCACAGTTCCTTGTGAATAGCCTACCAGAGAAAGTGATTTAGATCGGATCGTCCCAAAAATGATGAAACTAGTCTCTCTTGTCTCTTTTCATTGCAAATTGTTCCTTCTCATCAAGTTACTGCTACTATCAAAGAGTGTAATAGCAGAACCAAGGGCCAAGACAGTCCTAACAACATGTGGGCATGAAGTAGAGCACAATACTACTATCTTTGTTCCAAATTTTGTTGCAACTATGGAGAAGATCAGTGATGAGATGCGCAAAACTGGCTTTGGCACAGCAATTGTAGGGACAGGACCTGATACTAACTATGGCCTTGCCCAGTGTTATGGAGATCTTTCATTACTTGACTGTGTATTATGCTATGCTGAGGCACGCACGGTTCTTCCTCAGTGCTTCCCTTATAATTCTGGTCGAATTTTCCTTGATGGTTGTTTCATGAGGGCTGAGAATTATAGTTTCTTTAATGAGTATACGGGACCGGGAGACAGAGCTGTATGTGGGAACACAACAAGGAAGAACTCAAGTTTTCAAGCAGCGGCAAGGCAGGCAGTTCTAAGAGCAGTTCAAGATGCACCTAACAACAAAGGATATTCCAAAGGGAATGTTGCTGTTGCAGGAACAACTAACCAATCTGCTTATGTTCTGGCTGATTGTTGGAGGACTTTGGACAAAAGGTCTTGCAAAGCATGTCTTGAGAATGCATCCTCTTCCATATTGGGATGCTTGCCTTGGTCAGAAGGGAGAGCGCTCAAC
>PYAF01001225.1:3732025-3783454 GCA_007407185.1 Glycine tomentella | reverse complement strand
AAGAGCAGTTCAAGATGCACCTAACAACAAAGGATATTCCAAAGGGAATGTTGCTGTTGCAGGAACAACTAACCAATCTGCTTATGTTCTGGCTGATTGTTGGAGGACTTTGGACAAAAGGTCTTGCAAAGCATGTCTTGAGAATGCATCCTCTTCCATATTGGGATGCTTGCCTTGGTCAGAAGGGAGAGCGCTCAACACCGGTTGCTTCATGAGGTACTCAGACACAGATTTTCTTAACAAGGAGCAGGAAAATGGGAGTTCGTCAGGTAAATAAACTGCAGTTTTTTTCAGTTTACAGTTGAGTATCAAATTGTGGTAGGATTCAAAATCCTGCATTAAAAAATTTAAGAGAGTAATGGTGAATCTTGATTATAGATCATTTGATGACTTGTGCAGGTAATGTGGTAGTGATAGTGATTGCAGTAGTCAGTTCAGTAATTGTTTCGGTGGTTGGAGTAACTATTGGAGTTTATATATGGAAACAAAGATACATTCAAAAGAAACGTAGAGGTAATTGACATATCTAATAACCTAACTCTTAGCTTCTGAGAATGAGAAACCTATAATATCTCTTCCTTCATCCCCCCCCCCCCAAAAAAAAAAAATCTGAAACCAATAATGTCTACCAGAAAATTTTTAGTTTAAGCCAATTTGAGCCAAGTGAACTCACTTGAAACAAGGTTTTGTGGGTGCTTATTTTCTTCATTCACAAAATTCAAACCTTAAACCTTGCTTTACTAAGTACCTTGCCACTTAGACCACCAAACATTGGTTGTTTCTGTTGCATATTATATGATAGTCCCTGTCCTCTGAATCATAAATTTTGTATATGAATTCTTTTATCTTTTGAAGAGCTTCACCTTGTCCTATAAAAAAATTGAGGAACCATCACGAGATACAGCGCAACAACATTAAGGATATTTACTGATCTCAATCTTCATTCTGGTTTTCAGGCTCAAATGATGCAGAAAAGTTGGCAAAAACACTCCAGAACAATAACTTGAACTTCAAGTACTCTACATTGGACAAGGCTACTGAATCTTTTCATGAAAATAACAAGTTAGGGCAAGGAGGATTTGGAACAGTTTATAAAGTAGTTCTCTTCTCTGAAGACCTACATCTCTATCATTCTACACGTCAAAGCAATCTTACAATTTGCTATTGCAGGGAGTTCTAGCTGATGGAAGAGAGATTGCTGTGAAGAGATTATTTTTCAACAACAGACATAGAGTAGCAGATTTCTACAATGAAGTCAACATAATTAGTAGTGTGGAACACAAGAATCTAGTCAGACTGTTAGGATGCTGTTGTTCAGGACCTGAAAGCCTTCTTGTATATGAATTTCTACCCAACAGAAGTCTTGATCGCTACATTTTCGGTCATTACTGAACTGATGCAGTCGACTTGACTGCTATTTTCACCTATAACACCTCATTCTGAATACTATAAGTGATGATCAATTCATCATAATGTGAACTAAATATAATATTTCTCAATTTATACATGGCAGATAAAAACAAGGCCAAAGAATTGAACTGGGAAAAGAGATATGAAATTATCATTGGAACAGCCGAAGGATTAGTTTATCTGCATGAGAACTCCAAAACAAGGATAATTCACAGAGATATAAAAGCCAGCAACATCTTATTGGATGCAAAGCTTCGTGCTAAAATTGCAGATTTTGGTTTGGCCAGGTCCTTTCAAGAGGACAAGAGCCACATAAGTACAGCTATTGCAGGAACTTTGTAAGTATCTTTTCATAAATCATAACATTCTTTTGAACAAATCACAGTAGGAGGCAAAGAGGCAAGTGCTATTGCAGGAAACTGCAGTGTAGTATATCTGAAATAACCATTTACTCTTGGAACTGCAGGGGGTATATGGCTCCTGAATACCTAGCTCATGGTCAGTTAACAGAAAAGGCAGACGTATATAGTTTTGGAGTTTTGCTGCTAGAGATAGTCACTGCTAGACAGAACAACAGGAGCAAAGCATCAGAATATTCAGACAGCTTAGTTACAGTGGTCAGTTGCAGATTCCCTTGGTTGTTTTGTTCTGATCGTTGTTCAGCTGTACATTGTTTGTGGTTAAGATAAGATAAATTACTAACGAAACAATTCTGTTCTTTCTTTTAACCGATATATTCGTATAACATCAGGCATGGAAGCATTTTCAGGCAGGGACTGCTGAACAATTATTTGATCCAAACCTAGACTTGCAGGAAGACCACAATAGCAATGTTAATGTTAAGGATGAGATTTTAAGAGTGCTTCACATAGGACTTCTATGCACCCAAGAGGTCCCTTCTTTACGACCAAGCATGTCAAAGGCACTGCAAATGCTAACAAAGAAACAGGAGGATCTTGTTGCTCCCTCAAATCCACCCTTCCTTGATGAGAATACCTTGGAACTTCACGACACAAGTGGTGACCCATTTTATCCTCTTACTGCACCTGATTCAATTGCCACCATGTCCCATAGCTCTTTTTATCCCAGGTGACCAAGAGAATGCAGAGAAAATCCCTGACATGACATCTCAGCAGCACAGCTTGTGATTGGCAAATAACCTGGTCTGCCTCAGAAGTCAGACCTATGTCACTTAAGGTTGTTAACAAACCATTCCATCCTTTGCCATTTAAAATACATACTTCAGACAAGGGGAGATTTTGAGCCAAATGTCCAATACGGTTATGGGAAGCAAACAATGTATACTGTATAGTTCCATGATTAACATTATTAAACAATTTTAGATTAATCTGATATATGTAAAAACTCATAAATACTACGTTTGGATGCAACTATTAATTCATCTGCGCAAGAATAGTTTTCAATGGGAAAAATATAAAGCAATGATTGTAAGCTTTTAATATTTTGTTCTTTAATGAGTCCAAATCCAATGAGACAAAATGATTAACCACTAGCATACTCGGAACGTTATCAAGAGGAACAAGGGGCTTTGAATGACAATGTACTGAAACATAGCAGTTCATAATATGATAGAACCAACATTTGAGAAAGATCATGTGAAAAAAAATGAAAACATGACTGGAGCATTCCCTTGGAACATTTATCAAATAAAATTAACAAAATGCTGAGCAATAGCTCACCTACTGTTAATTAAATAGTAATTAACAACAGGTTTTATGTTTTTACAACCAGAATACAGTCCACATGGTATTTGGCGGGGGGGGGTGGAATCTGTTAATAGAAAAGATAAATCCATAAATCCCATCTAACGCTTAGCTACCAAACACCCCATGAGGCCTCCACCAATCTCATAATGACTAGCAGCAGAAAATCCTACTTCCAAGGCAAGTTTCTCCAATTCCTTACCTGCATCACAGGAGTATTCTTAAATTAGGCAATCAATCAAGACAAAGTTCTACCTTCAATGGACATAATTTACTCTTCCCATTCGTATAAAGGGAATGTCGGTGTATATTTTTCAAAAATTAAAAGGGAGTTAGTGTAGGAATAGATTAAAGCTCGGGAATTTACTCAATAATTTATATCAAGTAAAACAAGTCAAGCTCGAACCTTAGGAAACATGCCAGTTTTTAAGGTAAAGCATAGCCCTATATTAGACTAGCAGAAACAAAGGCAAGGCAAGTCATACCACCAAAGAACCAAGACAGATAGCAAAACTCCTGTCATTCTATAGCAGAGAGAATATATCATCTATAAATTAAGTCCTAAATATATCTAAGGTATGGAGAAAACAGGTGAGAGGACACAATTAAATAATCCTATAGAACAACTTCATAAAATATAATTAAGAGCGTTGAATTAAAAGTTAGATCTGATAAAAACTTTCACTTGAAAACAAACCTGTTAAAAATTCTCTTATTGAACTTTTGAGGTATCTGTATTCCTCTGAAAGACCATAAACAGTGGCAACAGGGGCAACAATATTGTCAATCATCCATTCCTAGCATAAGTAAATACGTGGGGGTTACCTTCAGTGCAACCACAAAATTGAAATTACAACAGAAAATTTATATATAGAAAAAAAGGTGTAGAATATGTGATATGATAATGGAGTTATAAAGTTGGTCTAGTGGTGAAGGGAGGGGGTGAGAGGTCCCGGGTTCAACTCCTCCCATTAACAATTAACATTTTTTGATTAAAAAAATAAAAAAATATGATATGATAATATTCATTTACACATGTGGACTGTAAGTTTTCCTCTAAACATAGCAGAGCCAAACATGAATACATCAGTCCGGTCAAACAGATGAACTCAAAGGCATTGCTGAAAAGAATAAATTTATTTTCCTTTCACATATCTTTGACTTTCAACCTCAAGCCAAGCCTTCCAATTTACTAAGAAGATCAGAAGAGTGACTATACTTATTCATAATGGAGCACTGCTGTAGCAATTATTATTATGAGTCTGTTTGGATGTAAGTTTCTCTAGAAGCACTTCTAAAAGAAGAAAGTAAGAAAAAAAATGAAATGAACTTCTTCATAAGCTAAAATGAGTTTTTCATTAGTTCATTTGTAGATGTCATCTCATCTTTTAGAGAAGCTATATTGGTGAGCTTCTAAAAAAAGTTAATGGAGAGTTTATTTTTGCTTATGGAAAAGCTCATCTCATTTTTTTCTTTTTATTTTCTTCTTTTAGAAGTACTTCTAAAGAAGCTTACCCAAACAGACCTATATCTAATATAAAGCAACTAGTAAGGCTAAGATATACCGTAAATGCAGAAGTTAGCAACTCATTGCTTTTATTAAAGTCCAGGATAGACACTGTAGATCCTATAAAGCAAAATAAACCATAGGATGTGTCAAATTTGTATAAACATCAATCTTTATATTAATGGGTTGAGATACAAAACCTACCAGTTTTTAGGACACGGAAAATTTCTTGCATGGCCTTTTGCTTATCAACCACATTTCGAAGACCATAGCCCATAGTGATAGCATCAAACCAACCATCAGAAAATGGCAAGTCAAGAGCATCACCTTCAACCCACCTATGTTGCAACAAACCATTATACCTTCCCATATCACCAATGGTACTATGATACAACACAATCACAAAAGGACTCTACTATAAACACTGCTAATAGCTTTGTAATACACACAAAAATGTTGAAGAATCAAATGTGGACAAAGAGTTAAAAAATTTCTCCAACTTATATAACCTAGTGTCTGCATACTGCGAAATTTACCCCTGCTCACTCGATATTTGTGAAGCAACTCTTTGAAAGCGATTGCTGCCGAGATGAGGCAAACAATAGCTGATCCTTCGAGAAATCAAGACCAAACACCTACACCCGAAAACATTTGCACAATCATACTTTCACTACAATCGCTATATAATAATAGAATTTAATTTAAATGTACCAACAGATTACAGTGTAAAAGGTTTTTCCAGTCATTCAACCACAATGTAATCATAAGTTTGTTAACGTAATAGAGTAAATAGTCTGTCTACCCACAGTTATTAAATAGTTTTACACTATCATCCAATCACAAATCACAAGTTATTAAATAGTTTTATATAGTTTTATGCTATCATCCAATCACAAATCACAATGTGCTAAGTTTGACTTTTATAATAGGTTTAATTACTTATATGATCCTTGTAGTTAACAATTTTATCGCTATGTCAGGGATGATGATGATGATAATAATAATAAATAAATAAATAAAAATGAACTGTCAGTGTTTTTACAGTGTAAATTAATTATAAATCTTGCTATGTAGTATGACTTTTATCTTAATTAAAAAAATAATAATTGGTAGAGAACCTTGCCATGAGAGCCAACTTTGTCGAACAAGAGAAAGGACAAATCCCCACTTCCACAGCACACATCCAACACACGGTCTCCCATTTTCGCTCTACACGAAATTAAGAAATAAAAAATAAATAAATTTTGAAGAGAATGAAAATGTGGATAGCAATAGCATACCCAGTCCAGGACACTGCCATTCGCTTCCAAATCCGGTGTTGGCCAAGGCTCAACAAATCATTCAGCTATCCAAACACAAACAGAAACGGCGTAAGTTATCAAGAGATTATAGCAGAAAAGAAGAAACGGATTAATAGTGGCGCAAGTTATCATAGACCGGAGCAATGCGGCTAAACAGCGCCCGCCGCTGTTGGAGTTGGCGCAGCGAATCAACGTCGGTCGGAAACTGGAAGAAGTTGAAGGAACAAACGTCATCGCCATGTGGCATTTGCTGCAGTTTCCACATCGATTGGGAATCACTAATTTAAACTCTTCATCTAATCGCACGTGTGATGTGTTGTGTTACCCAACAACTTAACAGGCTTCGTGCCCCGACCCATGAGCCTATGGTATGGATTGGGTTAAATTACCTTTCTTTCCAACCAAAACTTGTCTTTTACATTGTCCAAATTGTATGCTTGCTTATTTTTATTTTTATTACTCCTTCAGTTTTAGATTACATATTCTAAAATCATTGGATGGAGTATATTAAAATTTTAGGGAATTTAAAATTTAAAAAAATTAAAATGTATTAATTAAAATTTTTGAATTTTTAAAATTTTTTGTTTGAATAAATCAATTTAAATTTCCTTTAATTTTAATTTTCTTGTTTTAATAAAATAATTTAAATTTTTTATATTTTGCATTTTTTAATTAAATAATTTAATTTATTATATTTCATTTTTTTGATCTAATTATATTTTAAAAATATAAATGATGATATAAATAAAAATTGTTATTTTTATAGTAATTGTTTTAAAAATTTATATATATATATATATATATTATTCAATTATATTTTAAAAATATAAATTTAGAATTAAAACATAAAAAATATTGTTTAAAAAATAATTGTTATTGGGTCGCAAATTTTTTCCGTTTAAATATTGTTATATTGTATTGCTTTGTTTTATTGTTCAGAAAACAAATATAGTAGAAGTATTTTGGTTTTCGTCAAACAATGAGGAAGATGATATGGTGGTTAGCAATGTCTATAATTTTATTTTATTTTATCTCATGAACTTCTTTCCGCAACGACCTCCCTATGCATTCTCCACTAGCCGCAGCGAAACCCTCTAGTCTCTACATGAGCAAAGCTGCAATGAAAAACGACAATAGCAGATCCAGTGATAATGAATTTGTTCAAAGTGGCACCATTTTGAGAGGGAGTCGCTGCTTCACACAGTGGAGAGTGCAGGAGTGGCGAAGGGAGCATCGGCCGATGAGTCAGAGGGAGTTAGAGGAGGAGATGGTGGAAAGTCGACGACGATCGGTGAAGGAGAGAGAGTGTTCACCGTCGAAGCGGGAGGAGAGGACGACGGTGACTCGACAGAGGGAGTAACTGTTGCCAATGAAGACTTATATGAGAAGAGTGTGAGCAAGCATGAGTCAGAGAGAATTTCATTTTAGTGAGAAATTAGAATTTTTTAATTTTAATTAATTTAAATTTGAAAATCTTTTAAATAAAATATTCAAATATTGAATTTTATTTTAAAAAATTTAATTCCTATTTAAATTATTTTTCTCATTTTAAATACTTCATCCAAACATACTCTTAAGATTTTACTATAACATAGATATTTAAGAATATAATTAATTTATTACATTTCAAAAAAAAATTCTAATATATTATTTATTTCTCTAATTAATAGCTTATTTATTCTTCCTATATACTATTTCCACTAAATATTAATTAAAAGTAATCTTGGAAAACAAAAAAATATTTAATACAACATTAATTTTATAAAAAAACATTATTTTGCAAAAAGTAATTCCCTAAAATGTCATGTAATTCGAAACGGAGGAAGTACCTTTCAAAGAAAGCTTAAACAATGGTTGATTGTTGATAATGTTCCATGATGTGTAGCAAGTAATAATTAACATTTATGGCATTCAATATTTTGGTGGCTTTCATCTATTAGTATTGAATTAGAATTAACATGAAGTATTTACTAATTAGAAAAGAGAGTGTCACAATAAAAAAAGGTATAAAAATTATTTACTCTTAATATTACCTATTTCCGCTCACATTGATTGGCACAATTTTTTACAATTCTAATTTCTAATGGAAATAAAACTTTCACCTTCAGATTTGAACTTGGATTCAAATTCTCTAAAAGTTGACTAAAACTTTCACCGCTAATATTTCTTTTATTATTTGCAGTCTCATATTTTTAATCATCAATATTAGTCCTTAGAGGGATTAAATATAGGCAATAGCTCTTAGGAGGAACTAATACTGATGAATATAAATAAATAAAAGACTAAATATGGTCAAAAAACTTTATAAGGACTAAAAACAAAATCTTCACAAATTCAATAGTTGACTTGCTGCAAATTTCGTACTAACTTTGCAGTTTAATTGCTGATCTACCTATAAACATTTTAAAGTATTAATACTTTTCTGGGTACATTGTTCATGTTTTTCTACATAAAATAGTAATACTTTGATTGCTTTCACACATAATATGCTTTTCAAACATTAGTTTAGATATCCACAAAAATCCAGTTAACCAAAAACTATCTATTGATACACCGAAAAATGCAAAGTGACAAATTAATTAATGCAACAGCAATGAGCTAGTATGGGAGTAGGACCTTGAACCAAAGTATAAGCGTTCATTCACAATGTCAGTAGTTATTTATCAAGAATACTATTATGATCATTTCCCTTTTCCTTCATGGGAAAGTAATAAGCATTTTACTGTCAGTGGTCTGCTTTTAATTTAGAATTTACAAAAAAGAAAATACAAGCAATAATTAATCGGGATATACATTTGAAAATATCATGTACATGCACCTCATTCATTCATCAGCAAGGAACCGTCCGTTAAGATTTTCCATGATAGAAAACTGCATATTCTCAGATGGTTTCCAATGACGTTTTCTTTGGTTAATAAACCAATTGTTAATTTGCTTCTGGTCCAGCCCTGTTGACTTAGCCAGTTCAATCTTATCAGCTTCCTATACATGATCAAGTAAAACAAAAACACAAGTTTAATAATACTAAAAAATGATATTTGTATAATAATTCATACAATAATTTATACAACTAACATTTATTATGATTATCTTTTTCCTACACATCATTTGTTACATGTTTTAATGATGAATAGAAATAGACGCAAAAAGTGATGTTATACAAATTGTTGCATGAATTTATTGTATGTATATCATATCTCAATAATATACCGTTGATATATATGAAAATTATATTCACCATTTTGCAGGGGAAAATAAAACACAAGAATTGAAATATTTACCGTAGGGTAAGGCCATTTGTAGTGAACATTCCACCATTGAAGCAATGCTTGTCTTGCTTCCTTTGGAAGCTTACCCTTCTTTTTCTTCTTTGAAAACTCGAGTTTCAAAGTACCGATGTGACTCCCAAACTTTCGTAAAAGCCTATCCTTGAGCTCACGATCTTCACCCTTTAATTGGCCATCTTGAGCATCACCATCTCCGGTACTCAAATCTTCGTCCGAAGACACACCCCCATCATCTAGCCAAATAATCGCAAAATCAAATCATTCAAGTGATACGACTTAGGATTTACAATAATATAAAAATTTAAATTAATTGTTGTAAAATAAAAATTAGTTAAAAAATGCAAAATATAACAATTATAAAAAAAAAAAAAATAGACAATCCTATATGAAATTATGATGAATAAATATAACATATAGTAGATAAACTTAACATCTTGAACATTTTTACAATATCATTCCATCACAGATTGTTATATATGATAAATTTTATTAACATTTATAATATCTTAAAAGACATATTAACGATAATTTTTAATTAATTGGTGATGTAAATTTTTTGCATTAGTACATTCAACTCAAAACGTAACATAACAGCATACAAGTTTAAAATGAAATTTAATAACAGAAGGTACAAGGTATTATTTTATAATAATATCAATATAAAGTTAGGGTACAAGGTTTTACGTTTTAATAAAATAAACTAAGCTACAAGGTTTTCTTTTATAATAGTACTATAAATATAAACTAAGTAATAATAGGTCAAATCCCTCGTCAAAACTTATTAACTTACTTCAAGTTAGCCTAAGTCAAACCTTAAGTGAGTATTTTATGTTATTCGAAAAACCTTTTAATCAAGCTATATGCTGGTCCAAATGAAAAGGCTCTTCATTATCCTTAGCTAAGTCTATATTAAAGGGGGGAAAAACACTCAGACTGAGTAAGCAGTGGATTTGACTCAAATTAGATACGATCCATTGAACTTTTGAGATACTTAGAACATCTTTAATAAAAATTATTGAGCTGGACTCTTGAGTTCAAGAATTTATGTCCATCAAATCTACTACTATTTTTACTCAAGAGTTATCCATTCTGGAAATTAAATTCCAGGGAAGAACTCTCAAGAACTTCACTTTGGTAAAAAAAAATTATTGTTTCTAATGTCATTTGAGATAAAAGAAAATATTGTTTTTAATGTCATTTGAGATAAAAGAAAGGTTATGTTTTTGTTATTCTATACAAGTAAAATCCAAGAACCCAAATTCAATTCTACCACTAGAATAAAAATGACAAATTCTTGCATCCTATATAATATCGTGAGAAACCCAAAAAATGATCCAAGAACCCAAAATGGACTCTTCCATAAAAAATGCTCTAATCTTTAAGGAGAGTTCTTGAACTCGAGCCTCTATCCACTAGATCTATTACTGTTATTGCTCAAAAGTTCTTTATACTGAAGGTTGGATTCCTGAGGAAGAACTCCCAAGAATTATACTTCTAAAAATATTGTTTTTTAAATGCAATTTGGTAGAAAAAAGAGGTTCTATTTTTTTGTGTAAATAAAATTCAAGAACTCAAATTGGATTTAACCACTAAAGCAAAAAGGAAAAAATCCTTGCATCTTATATGACATCAAGTGACACAAAAAACTATCCAAAAATCCAAAATGGATTCTTCCATTAAAGTTGTTCTTATGATTCCAAAAGATTTATTTTAAACCTAACAAAATCTGCATAAAAAAACCTAACAAATTGTCGTATTTGAATAAATAATAATATTATCATTATAATAAAATCTTACTACAACAATATTTGGAATTTATATATTTATGAATCTATTAAAACATGAAGCAAGTTGATTTACACATATTTACATTTATCAACCTATCTATAAAAACAAGCTTCTATTACAAAATAGTTTTTTAATTAAACATTAAGAAATAAGTAAAGTAAATTTTAAAAAATATTACACAATAGTTTTTAATTAAACATTAAAAATACTGGATTTTTAAAAAATTTCAAATTAAACCTTAGATCAAATAATTAAGACCCAAACCTTTAAATTTAAAAAATACTTAAAACCTTATAAACCAAACCTGTTCCATTTCCATCATTAATTATCTCATTTCCATCCTGAACATAAATTAAATTAATCTTGAGAGAAACTTTTGTCACTCATGATTTCTTCTGAGCAGGTTATCTCAAAGGCGATCGAATAATGGTTAAGTAAAGGGCTAGTAGCCCACGAGTGCCCACCCACAAATTGCTTTTGAGACCCCCTCAATCCGACAAGGATTTGACCATCGCATGAGAGTACACTGTACACACCAGACCAGATCAGAGCAGAGCAGACCTAGGTTGGAAAGAAATAAAATAAAAGAAAGTAAAGAAAAACATCAATGTCAGTGCCCAGTTCCATCCATTGTCACTATGGCCCTAACCAGAGAGAGACTCAAAGTTTCCAACGAGGCACACCGTACGGCATCATCACAGCCCCAGTTATTACACTTCAGTCTCCTTAATTACCCATTTCATAACCCTTCACATCTTAATCTTTTCTCTTTGTTCATACAATTTTTGTTATTCCTACTAATCAAATTCGAGTTACAACAACTCACAGCTCTGGTATGATTTTCAAACAATCAATCAAACTAAGTTTATCTTTCTCTCTTTATTCATACATTACATTTGAGTAATAATAAAAACCTTCCTATGGCTTGTAGCCCCAAAACAAATGTCCAATACCAACAAGATATTGGCAGATTGCAGAATTTCTAGAGAGTATAGTAGAGATTCAACTCTAGCTATGTGTACGAAAAAAGACTTTGTTAAGTGATCTCTCCGTCTCGAAAAGAAATTAGTGTCCCTACTATTGAGAATATCCTTGATTAATAAGAAAAACGCCCAAGGAACACACTACTAAGTACCAACGAGAGAATTAAGTCTCAGCTTTAACTAAGCATAATAATAGGGTTGCTTTGTTCACAAAGAGGGACCCCATTTATAAAAAAGATGAGGTATTTGGGGATGGAAAAGTGTTACGCATCATCCAAATGACCAAAGGGTCAATGGCAGAGGCCCACAATGGGGTGCAAGAGAACAAAATATCGGAGAATGGCAAGAGCAGTGGGGAAGGTATATACTTATTACATACATGGCAATGACATGAACGTTCTATCTTGAAAGAGAAAAAAAAAAAGCTGTAGCAAAAATCGCAGCGAATTCTGCGGGAGTGCATGTGAAAGCTATAACTCATTGATCACCCGCTGCACACGGGATTTTTCTAAAAGGTCCTAATTAATATTTCATCAGAAACCACCAGCTTCCAACTCTTTCCCTCACATTCTCCATGCTTATTATATGTAGTTATCAAAATCCTAAGATTTGGAAGAAAGAAATAAAGAAACCATAACGTACAAAATGAAAAAAAGTCCAAATTATTTTGGAGACGCGAGAACTTGAGTCCTTCCAGAACCACCATTATAATAATGTGTTTTATATATGAACATCATAAAGAAGCTAAATGCCCTTCGTGTAATAGATACCACCTATCCAGCAGCATGATATTTTGCATATGATTTTCTGCATCACTGTAATTTAGGCACCCGCAAAGAAGCAAATCCTCTAGGGTTACCAATTCCTTAACTTTAATCTTTCAGAATATAAATAAATATTAACTTAGAAGGCAAATTAAATCATAACAAGACAATGTTGCACTACGTAGACACAAAACAGGGAGACGCTATGCTTATGATCTTATCATATCTCTTGGACTTAAAAAGTCAAAACATCCAAGCCGCTAAACACGGTCCAATATAAATACATACATGATAGCACTACTTGTGGTTTTGAAAGTACTAAATTATAATTAACACGTGTGAAATAAAATTTCTCTATTTCACAAAATTTCCAAAATGAACAATGCCACCAATACACTTTTTAGTTGGTGAAAAATTCATGTTAGATCCACTAAATCATGCAAGACTCATTCCCTATTTTAACACGTCCAACATAAAATTCAATACTCCAATTCCCTAACATCCGATGCACTCACAATTTTACACCTGCCATAGATTCACCTGATGATTGAGGACGGAGCAACAGTGAACTTTTCTCCACTATAACATAAATAATGAACACACGACGGAAGTGCAAAGAAACCTACTAATAGTAGGCTATCAACAGTTATTAAGTATTTTTATCTTTACTATAGCATACTAAATTCATGATTAAGCAGTTATGTGATTGAAAAAGATCATAAAATAAGACGGAGGACATGAATGAATAACTAATATTTCCATTCCTTTTCATTTCAACCCACTATTTCCTTCATATCCAACTCTTAATCTAAAGCAATGACTTTAATTCTGCTAAAACCTGGAGGTATTAGAATTTTTTAGCACTTTACTGATGCCTTCAGTCAGGGGAAAAAAACCTTCGGTTAATTACACACTTCAATGACATTATGAGCAACCAAAAACATCCATTCAACCGTATTCTAAAAAAACACAAATTAGAGTGTAAAATATCACAATGTTCATGCCCATTTAGAGGCCTAATTGAGTAAAAAAATTATTTAAATGGATCATTTAGGAATCACACTAGATATTCAAGTTGAATGGGACAATCTGGAAAAGGCATACATTAAAAAGCACAGCATAATCAACCATGATAGAGGTCAACACCATAGGAAGAATTTAAAAAATTTGTTGCAATTACTATGTTTCTCCTGTATTTGGTCTATTTTACTACATAGGAATGGAATTATCTTCAAGAATTATACTATAAATTAATTGGAACATAGTGTTGGAATTAATCAAAGTTGAAGCTGGAGTTGGATCAAGTCAAAAGTTTCAGGTTCTTCATCTTTTGTCGGGTGATATTTAAACCAAATGAGCCATTTTTTTTATCTATGGCTAGGAGGTCAAAGAGTTTAGGAAATATATCAATGTAAATTATTGTCGACGTTCTATTTAAAAGTGGCTGGGAGAACCTTTTATACTCCTTCCCAATAAGATTTTGACTAATAAAAGAAATAAACCAAAGCCAACAATGCCTCACTAATGCAAAGAATAAACATAAGTTTGTCACAAGTACATGTCAATCCAAGAACCTGAAAACTTGCTTCTAAGAAAATACCAGATCCAATTTGACATAGTGATTGCAGTAAGTGGACAAGAAAAAATAAAATCAAAAGAAAAAGTAGAAAGAAGAAATTTAGAAGCAAAGGATTTCACATCCTGTCAACTTTGCTTTTGAGGCAATCGCTAAAGGAATATAGGTTGGCAAAAAGCATAATGAAGAAGAATACATCAAATTAAGGATGCAACACAAAGCAACTTACAAATTAAAACATCAACCCTGAAAAGGTAATCTGTACTTCCAGGTATAAATAATAATATTTGCCAACCTTAACCAACCTGATGACCAATGACCACCCTTTTTAACATTAAAAAATAGCAAAATATAGTATTAGAATCCACACTGCATTCAAGCCTCCACAATTAGCAAAACGGTATGGGAATTATAACTGATCTTCTTTCTGACGGGGATAAAATTCAGCAACCAAAATAAAACTCTACAATAATAAAGTTGACAACCCCAAAATAAATATTTGACACATGCGTATGTTCAAGTTCAACATAGGGTACAATATTATATAAAGAAACACGATCACGGATTGAACAGAGAATGAGAGAGAACAAGATCTGAAAGAAATTGAAGTAAAACATCAATTTATAATCAGTTGAGTCCTTTACATTAAAACCTTATTTTACAGTAAATTCTCAAAATTAATTTTCTTCAACAAAAGCATGAACAAACAGGAGGATAATCTAACTTCAATAATGTTGAGCTCATTCTTCTTTCTAATTTTACTAACCAACAAGATAACCAAAAGCAACTAAATTCCGATTATTTTAAGAAAAATCTGACATTACTTTAGCTTCGGACAGACTATCAGCCCTTAGACAATTCCCAATGAGCAATTTTTTAACATGCATCACCTGTGCTCTAGTGGAACTCGATACATTAATAAAGTATGAAAGCAGAATCATTGCATGCTATTACAGTCAGATCATGTGTAAATCTAATCCAAAATGGGTACATTAGAAGATTATACTAATATTTAAATTACGTTATTATCATAATAAGTCTTTGAAACGTGTACGTTTCATGTGTGCTGGAAGAAAGAAGAAAGTAGTCCATCTCAAGCAATGAGCATTTGGATGCCGAATCACTAATTCACACATGAATCACAACACATATCATATACTAGTACTATATCATATAATTTCTAGTTTCCGATACTACAAATTATAGATAGCATTTCTGCCATATTCCACAATAAAATATTAAGCCTGAGCGTATATTTTTTTAGACTCTAATGTTCATGATAAATAAAAGAACATAAGTTTGACAGATGATTATTAGATACCAATTTGAATTTAATATGTAACAAAAAATAATCCTTATAAATAAAATTTAGGTGTCAAAGCAAGTAAAACCACGGTCTTCAAAATATTCACTACCAGCATTTGTTTCTGAGTTGAATAGCTAGCTAGGGAAGCAAAAAGAAAACAAACCTTTTATCAGGAGAAATGTTCTCTAACAATTAGAGAACCAAAATATTCAACTGGAGAATATCGATCACAACAGCGGGCATAAACATTACTCGAATGAATTTTCTGTGGAAGATTTTCAAACAGAAAGTTGTTCAAAATACGCATGCACTTACAAGCCTATACATATTGGGGAGCTCAATGGGGCGTCAAAAGGACCAAAGTAGTAAGAAAAAACATTTAAACTTAAGGGTGTTTGAAAAATCAACAATCATCTATTGTTTGGTCAGTGTCTTAAATCGAGGCCACTATTTGAGATGTCACTTAAGAACATCTGCATTCTGCAATGTCAAAATTGAAGAGCCAAATGCAGAAGACCGTTGCTCGTCAAACTTGACACATTCGCGAGCAGGAAAAGCATAAAAGAAAAATAGAATGAGATTAAAAAAAATAGTAGAAACTAAGAAAAGCGTGCGGAGAGAACAACTCCAAGGACAAACAAAACAAACCACACAAGTCCTTAGAAGCTAGCAATTAATTCGGAGACCCGTATAAAGAAGGAACTGAAAAAGGCGAAAGGCTCAAACAGCATTTACTACTACCCCGGAATGACCAAACAACCAAACTTTTTTCTCCTAATATGTCGAAAGAAGCCATGGATTACTGTCTAACAGTGAAAGCACACAAAGAAAGTTACATAAATTAACAGCGAGAAGCCAGCAGCAGCACAGTCGTGCATAAACACTAATCCATAGGAAAGAGAGAGAAGTGTTAGGGTTTCCCTTTCCTTTTTTTTTTTTCTTTCTAGTACACTCTTCGTAAAAAAGCTGTGTGTCATGTCTCAA
Source organism: Glycine tomentella (assembly GCA_007407185.1). Taxonomy (NCBI): domain Eukaryota; kingdom Viridiplantae; phylum Streptophyta; class Magnoliopsida; order Fabales; family Fabaceae; genus Glycine; species Glycine tomentella. The sequence continues at coordinate 3,766,824 of PYAF01001225.1, read as the reverse complement.
TCTCATTCTCACAAGCACATATTTGCTGCCAACTTATAAGACTATTTCTGTGAGGTTTATTCATGCATGTTCTCAGCCAATGGTTAAACAATCAAGAGATAAAGGACCAGGCACATCAAAGAAAGCAACCAAACATAAACATTGTTCATTGCTCCATGTGTCAAATGTACTTTTTTTTGTCCAAATCACATGTTCGAAACACGTATACTGAAAACTCAAACTCAAAGTTAAGATCATTGGTTAAAATGAAACAATTTTTTGTCCATTGATACATGCGTCATCGATGTGCCAACTGGTTATACTATTACTACTTAAGACCCAAAACTCGAGCTGCATATACCCTGAGCTTGAACTAGACCACTGGTTAAACTGAAATAAATTTGTAAATTGATCCACGCGCTTGATGTGTTAAGGTACTATTACTAGAACAGCTTCCCAGCTTTTATTAAAATTATATCGTTTTGTTTCTCTTTGTAAAAAGCAGCACAGATATCAACGAAGGAACATCGAGTTCCGAAATTATAATTAATAGCACTAGCAGTGAGCAAGAGCTTACAGCTAGTAAGACACTGAAGAGAAAGAGGGAGAGAGAAGAACAAACCAGAAACGTTGGAAACGGAAGCGCCAGTGCAGAGATGGCTGAGCTGCATTTCGATCTTGTTGAGGAAAGTGGTTGCTTCATCAAAAGGGCGAGCCAAGTCGGATTTATACTTCACCAGCATGTCGCAGTAGGTTTCCTGAAACCAGAAAAAAAAAAAAAAAAGGATAATCGGAAACACAATCTTGACGAAAGTTGTAATAATAATATATAGATTATAAATATATATATATATAAACATGTGTGTGTATATATATGTGTGTGTGTGTGTGTGCGTGCGTGTGCAGAGAGAAAGAAGGGGGGACCATGAACTCGTCAAGCTCGGGATCGGCTCCAAAGCACGTGGAAGAAGAAACGGCGTCGCTCTTGCACAGGTCGTTTTCTCGCCGGATTTCCTCCAACAAGCGCGCGATTTCCGGAGGCGCCCCAACCTGCAACAGCAGCAGCCGTAACAGAAAAAAAAAGTTTGTTATAATCGTTTTTTTTTTCTTCCTCCGAGAAACGTTTACAATTGTTGCAACTAATTTCAACGAGTTTGTTTTGCACCTTCTGACAGTCGATGTAAGCTTGGAGGAGGCGAGGGTAGTGAGGGTGAGAGGCGATTTTGGCCTTCATGACAGTGGTGGATGCTGCGTCATCTTCCTGCTGCCGGTGAATTCCGGCGGCGGAGGGCTCAGCGGAGGAGGAAAAGAGCTCGTCGGATCCGAACAGCGGAATCCGGCTGGCGGCTAGGAAGGCGTGGTGGTAGTCCGGTGGGAAAATCAGATTCTCTGTCGCCATGAGAGCCTTGTCGGCGTACTCCGCCGGCACTCCGTACATTCCATCCATAACCAGCAGCGACACGAAATGAAACGCAGCGTTTGCTTTGCTTCGTTCCTTACCAGAATTTCTGGAACTTTTTTCTGCTTCTGCTGCCACTGCCAGAGACAGCTAGTCTTCAAGGAGAAGGAAATAAGGAACACACATAAAATACATATAATAATATTAACATATTATTATTAACAAAAATTTACATTCATCAAAATTAGAATAGACTTCAAGCACATATAAATATATTTATAAATTATCAATAAAATGATAAAGTGAATCTGTTCATTAATAATTGGATCAACTTTTATCCGCTTATTATTATTAATTTATTTCACAAAAATGAACCAACCACTCACTCACTCGCATCGTCCTAACAAAGATGACGATGAAAGACCATATTTAAAAGTATATAATTGTATTAACAATAATTTAACTTTTGAAACGAGACACTAATTAAGTAATTAATAATTTATCTTTTATAAGATTTTAGTTTGGTTGAAATTACTAGAGTTTGGAGTTTGAGGAAAGAGAAGAGTGGGAATGGAGTTGAAGTAGGAACTAGGAAAGTCACTGTAGACTTACCTCTTGAGAGGTCAAGTGCTTTGGTTCATTCACTCTTTGTTTGCTTTGCTTTGCTTTCAATATTATTATTATTATTAAAATGATCAGGTGCGTGCGGGCTTACGACACTTCCCAAATGATGGAAACATGGTTTGGGTTGTCTAGGCCAACTAATATTACATACTAGTCTCTAGACCTCACCCCCTCCCCTCCTTTTGTGTATGAATGGTCACTTGTCAACACCTGTCCCATGCATTCAAAATTTAATGTGAAAATGCATATTTACATGGTAAGAATTAAGGCTCAATAGTTCGTGCCACTCATTTTCAAAGCTCAAAATGTCAAATATTCCCTCCCTTTTTTGGTTATATATTTATATAGCTATTTTATTTTTATTTGTTTGTCTATTGTAAATTTGAAATAGTATTAATCATTGTATGTTAGTTATGTTTTTAGCTATTTTTTGTTACAAACCACAGGATTTATCTGATAGAAGAATTTTTGTTTAAATTTTTTTTAGACAACAATAGTCATTAACACAATGAATAGGGAGATTAATCTTTGATCTAATAAATTAAAAGGCATGCATGATCCATGATCATAAAAAGTAATTAAATGATTTTATTTTTCAAAGATCCAATTTATATTTAAACCAATTATATGATTAATTATCCTAAAGACTTAATTTACAATTAGTGTTTTATGTAAACGAAAGTTCTAATGTCATATATCTGAAGTTTCAGCAACGACTGTAAAAGCATTTTATGAATAGAGCAAATGTCCCAGCAGGGTCTTAATTTCTGTCTTGAAATAATATCCGTATCAAATACAATGCTGAATACTTATTTTGATTTAATGTAAATTTTTGTAACACGTTTCTTATTCATCAAAACGTACGAAAGGTAAGGTAGTCAGGCTTGCACGACCCATAATCAAAACTCTACAAATGCACGAAAGTTTGGCAACTAAATTAACTAACACCTTCAAAATTAGTAAAAGGAATACAATCAAACTCATTTAAGCATACCATAAAATTGAATTCAAATTCCCGCATTAACTAATATAAACGAATCTTCGATTCCTTTGTTCGTTTATTTTGTGAATAAAATAGAGGAATCTTTACTCAGTTGTTCATAAAAAGGATTATATTCATTCATTCGAAGAATTGCACTCTTAATTTTTAAGTAAACAAACTGACATGAAAAGACCTAAAGAAAAAGGAAAAAAGGAAGGCACCTTGGCATATATATCGTAAATCTTCTAGTTGCTCTTCAACCTCATCCAATATATTGCATATTTCTTGAAAAATGAAAAACAAAATAATTAAATTAAGGATCCATTTAATTATTCTAAGATTAAAAGTTTCTTTTATCACATATTGAAAAAATTGTTTTAAAAATATTATTTATTGTTTAAAAGGTATTAGAATTTTTACTTGAAAAATAAACTTACAAATTTATAGCATTTTTGAAAAATACAACTTCCATAAAAAAAATTCTAAAAACACGAACAAACTGACTAAGTTTAATAAATTTCTTAGAATCACTTATATTCTCTCACAGCATATCCTTATACAATAAAGCACTTACATTATCATTCCGTTAAGGAAGGAAATTTCAAGATTTTATTTTATCATATTGTATATTTAAATAGAGTTTAATAGTCATAAATAGTTTTATATCGTTATCTAATTATAAATCATTTTTATATGACTTTAAAGTAATTATCATAAAAATTAACAATCTTATAGTATATAATATATTGTGATCGGATGATAATATAAATTTTTTTATATTTTCTCTGTATAATTTTTTTCTCATTTAAATATTTGGCAAATCACCAAAGAGTGCGCAAAACTTCTAGTGTATGCTTTTTTGAATTGTGGTCGACATGATGGCTGACGATCGGATCACCTAGTTGATTAAGAGATTCACTAATTAAACAAGTAGAACTTAACTATATATGCTTATCTGCTGCTTTGTCTATTTTATTTTGCATCAAATCTATCCCAGGGGGACCAGAAAATTTAGGAATGATGAGATCGTATCTTATGTCGTGATGAAAGAAAAAAAGGGGTAATATAGACAAAATCATAGGCAACAAGACATAGAAGATAACTTAATACTATAATACTTGTTTTGGATTAGACATGAGACTCAATTTGTACAACATGACACAATAATGGAAAAAATTAACTCAATTCACCAGTTGTTGACTTCGATCAATGTTTTCTACTTAGGATTAAGAACACTACAAAACGTACTTAGGAACAAGAAAGTATATCTCGGCTTCGAGAGAAGTTATCCTATTGTTACAACATATAGTAAGATAATATATTTCCCTCCCTTGATAGTCCTTGAGCTTCACACCAAGAAATTTAGTGCATGTCAAACTCTTGCAAATATATAGTTAATCTTAATAGTGTTATGTATGTGTTTATTACACATTATTGTTTTAGCAAATTTGTCACTTACTTGACGTAAGCATCAGAATGTATTTTGCGAGTACTCACCTTTGGCCACAACATCTCAGTCGTGTTAGAATAAGAATCACTACTCGTACACTTCGGGTAGGAAGATAAGGTTAGAACCTCCGGCACCCACTGGCATTCTCTTTTGCAAAACAATGAGACACCTAACTGGCTCTCCATGCCCAATGAGGAGTGACAATTGTTTATAATTATCGTAATTGTTATAACCAATTTCAATTTTCAAGATGTTTGGTGATGAACAATGTCCCATTATGGGAATAAGAGTGTCAGTCCCTAGTGATGTGGTGATATATAATTTGGCAACGACTCATCCTTAACAACTTATAGAAAAGCATTTTGAGTCATTTAATTTTACGATACTTTTTTATTTTGGAATCTTTAAATTTTTTAGCTTCTGTGATATATTGCCAGGTTTTCACCAAATTCTGTGTTTTCTCTATCACATGTGGTCTTAGTGTGAGACAGAGTTGTACTCACATGGAATTTTCAATGAAGATTCACTCTAAGAACGGAGTTTTAATTGGGAGCTTCAAAGGATTCTTATGTGTCTCCTTATTATGCTAAGTTGTTATTTTCATTCATTTGGTAGTTGTAATGATTGAATTAATATTCTAAACCTTTAGCTTGTTTAATTAAGTTTTAATTACAGTCTTTATGCTTTTATTTCACCTCTCTATGATTAATGCTAAATGCTATTGGTGTGGTGGAAATCAGTTAATTTGAAAAATAGACTTTGAGCTGAGATTTGTGACGCATAATTTGCATAAGCTTTGAGAATGGAAGTGTGTGTAGGTTTTACATACTTTTTGAAATTCCTAAGCTTAATGCATAAGTGCTTAGTAAATGTGCCTTATTATTAATATTATTATTATTATTATTATTATTATTATTATTATTATTATTATTATTATTATTATTATTATTATTATTATTGATAGAGTTGGGTACTAAGGTACCACACCAGTGTCCATCAAATTTTGTGGGTATCCATCAGACACATTATTCATTGTCATCTCAAGTTATTATATTATTAATTGATAATGTTAAGGGACAATAGTGACTAAATATTTTTATTTAAAAAACATTATTTTAAAAAACTAAAACAAAAAGAGAATGTTTTATAAGGCTCAAATTGTTATTTAAGCTTATTTAGAATTTAGATCATAAATCTCTCTCTCCTTCCAAACAATGAGCTCTAGTTAAAAAAAAAAATGTTTTGAATGTCACGAATATTACAATTAAGAACTTATTTAAAACGAATCTGATAGTATAAATATTTAACCATAATTTGCTAGGTGAGGTAATTAAGGTTTTCAATTTTTTATATTACAAATTTTAAAATCATATCTAAAATATTTTTAATTGATTAACATAGTAATTTTTTTATATTAACAATATATTACAATTTTCAATTGATTTTATATAATTAATAAACAATGATTATAAAAATACATCGACAATTTAATCATGTCTTTCCATCAAGTCAGACAAAAGTTTTATCATCCCATCCGTCTTGGATCCCAAATTTAGTTATCCAATATCATCAAACGAATATACAGATTATTTACGTTTTTAAGGAAATGTATTTTTCATTGACTAAAAGATTGACCTAAAAATGGCTTTATCATGTACAGCATTCATCATAATTGAGTCTTGTGTAACAAGAGAAGGAAAATGGTGGGACAAAGTTCACGTGTGGAAGGACCTGGAAGTATAGTAAGTACATTTCCAAGATGCCAAAACCAGAGGCTACAAAGCAGCAGGTGAACCCTGCAACATTGGACCTCTAAGGTTGGACCAACCCTTTTTTTTTTTTTTACTCAAAACTTAAATTCGTTGCATAACATTAACATTTACATTTTGTTGGAAATTCAATTTATAGGTAATGTTATGTAAATTTTGTTTACATTATTGTTTCCCAAAAATGCATATAAATTCTTTAAATTACAACACACTGATTATAAAAATCCAATTATGTGTTTACCATTTAATGTCGCAATATATCCTTTTATTCAATTTTATGGATTTATAATAATCATCACAGTATATAATATCCTTCTTTTTTTTTTTGGTGGATAGTATATCATATCCTACTAAACCTAGCTTTTGTTAAATCTTTAGCTATCGTATATTTGTATGTGTTTTGTAAATTTTACATGAACGTGTACGTGTATTAACTTATTAAGATGTTCTTGGTTAATTAGGAATATGATCAGAGAGTTTCTTATATATGAAAGTTGGTCAATTCTCTCTCTTTAAATTGGTTTTTGAGATTTAGTCAGCCTCAATCCATATGTAAAAAAGTTAAAGTTCATTCCAAATCCTAACTACTTGTGTAAATTTGAATTGACACTTCAATCCATTTTTATTACAATATTAAAGTTTATATAATTACAGTAAAGATTTCCCAAAGAGTTATTTCACGTGAAATTGATGAGTCGCAGAAAAACGAATAATTTTTTTGAAACATTTATGAAATACATAAAAATGCAGTATTTTATAATAATTTTTAAATACATTCTTTTTTTTAATTGAAAACTATTGAAATTCACAAAATTTTGTGATTTATCATGTTATTTAACTATTTTTTTCATAATTTTATAATTCTTAATAAATTTTAATGAATAAAAAAACACGATAAGAGAAGTGTGTAAGAGAATCTAACAGTAAACACTTCTCAAATGTGGTTACGAAGATTGCGAAACAAAATCAATTAAATAAAAAAATATCTGAGGTAATATATGTGTACCCGATTACGGATCATATTTCCCTTGTCCATGTTTGTGTTGTGTGTTTACTGACTTGGCAAGCTGTCGTGTTGCTTATAAGTAACTGTTTGGTTCTTTTCAGTTTACAGGTTGATTGATTGATGGATGGCTGGATTGTTCAGTCTTCACTCCAGTCCTTTCTCTCTTTTATGAGTCACAATATTCACAACTCAATGCATTGTATTATGATTTGTATCATATTATATTTGTATTTTTCGTTAAAATATTTTTTTACTTATGTGAGAGATTATTAGTGTTTTTAAATTTATTAATTAAAAATTAATTTCAGTTTATGATATATATAATTATTGTTAGTCCAAAAAATTTTTATTCAACATGAATCAAACAAAAATTCTTTAACTAAATAAAAATTATTCTCACTCAGAACAAACTTTTACATTTACATCATTACATTAATTCTTTAAATTGATTAAAATACTTGTTTAATAGTAAAGTTACTATTATTTTCAATAAACTACCATATGAAAATACTCTAAACATGTTATTCTTAAAAAATTCGATTAGTGCAGACTCTTCCCTCAATTAACAAAAAAAATTGTTAAAAAATATTAAATATTAAATATGGACAGATTTTTTAGTGAAAACTTCACATACAATTATATATATATATATAATAAAATATAAAATACTTATGAGATAATAACTAAATATACTTTTTCTGTATAAATATTTTCACTCTCTTTGCATTTTTTGAAAACTTAAAATAATTAATTATATTTATCTCAATGTAAATTTTGGATATATGAATAAATGTATTTTGAATATGCATAAAAATAAAAGAGAGTGACTGATATGAATGTACGGATATCTTACTATTTTTTGTTAAACTACCATTTTTCTTTAGATAGTTGTGATTTATATATATTATGAGACTAATAAAATAAAATTATCCATTAAGAAATAATTCTTCAATCCATATAGATTTCTAATTAAACTCTTATCATATGTTTAAAGAATCTAAGTTATAAGTTATTTGTGTCACACCTTATAGATAAAGATAAATCTGATTTCACTATAATACGCATCTAGATTGTCAGTTTCGAAGTACGTTTACATCAGCCTCTATTTTCAAAAAGCATCACATTTCTTTCTTTTGTAGTGAATGTGTATTGGATTTTGTTTCACCACATTTAACCAGCAAAGCAGATACACTCATACTCAATCACCATTAATTATATAGTGTTTGTGTAGGCAGTGAACCAGACGCAATAAAAAAGCAACACCGTAGTTGTTTTGATGTTTTTGTTTTGAATTGTAGAATTTTTTCATTTAACATGAGAAGAATGCATTTTTGAACATATGTGTGTTTGGTTTGGTGGAAGGATTCAAAAGTATATTTGAGAAGAAAATAATTTTAAAATCATGTTTAGTTATTCTCTAACAGTCCAAACTCAATTTCGGAGAAATAACATTTAAGTACATGTTTATTTTATTGTTACAAACCGACTTTTGAGATAAAATAAGATTTACAAAAATATCCAAATCCTTCTTCTTACAAAATTGAATTTGTGAACTATTAGACTTTTCTTGATATTTGTACACAATATTTTAAACAAAAATCTAAACATAATTTAAAATATTTTTGTAAACTCAATTTACAAACTTAAAAGTTTGGAAACTTTACCGCAAACATGATGGTTCCGGTTCCTGGACTTCAAAACGAGCTGATATGAATTTCTCTGTTTTTATATTTTTTTTTTGTTATATCATCTACTATTATTTAATTACATTTTTATAGAAAGAAAAGAAATAAATTTAGCAAATAACTTAACTTATTTTTTCTCTTCTATCTGAATTCACATTCACCCTCACACTTGATTTCAAATATAATCACATCTATAATTTAAGCAGCTTATAAAAATATATACAAATAGCAGTACTAAAGATTTATGAATAACAAAGGAGACAGAAAATTGAACCCCAACACACGCCTCTTGTTATATATGAAACAGCGTACGTACCTGTGAAGGGGACAAGAAGTACTGCATATATGCTATTAGTTTGTGGCTAATTTGATTGATCTTGCCGTGCATCATGGTTCAACTTGTATATATAGTTATACTGTCTACACTTGAAACCAATCGCCGCTTCTATTCATAAATCAGAAGTTAATTGCCAAAAGTTTGTTTTTGTGGGATGTTACAAACAGGTGAGACAATTTGGTGAGAGACATGAGAAAATGAAAAGCTTCAGAAACAGGAATGGGAGAACAGTTCTTGACTGAAGTTGTTTCGGAAGAGTATGGGGATCTATGTTTCATTATATAGTTAACTACTACCTACGTCACAATGTAGCATAATTGATAAAAATAACTTTGTTTTTTAAATATTTGGTATGAGAATATGAGATTTGATTTCTAGTTTTATAAAATGATAAAAAAAACAATGACTCACTAGATCGTATAAGATTTGACTTTTAATTTGTGGTCCAAAAGAAGTGAATTTGATTCGTTCTAATATATCAAACAGGTCAGGCTGAATTAAAGAAATGTTAGAAAGAAAATCTAACAAATTTACTTGACTTGATATTTTTACTATAAAATACACATAAATTAATGAAAAAAGAAAAATAATCAATTTGCTTTATACAACAGACAAACAAGATAACAAATCAATGATCGTGTAAAAATTAAATAAAGTCAGGCCATTTTTAATTATGCTTTTAAATATCGACTTGAGTCAAATAGTTTATTTTGACAATTCTACACATATTCTTGTATATAAAAAATAATGTTAGAAGGCATCAAACCCTTAAATAAATTTTAATTTCTTAAAAGAACTAAAGATACCATAACTAAATAATAAACAAAAAATAGTAATCCTCAACATGAATTGAACTTAGGATTTGGGGCGGTGGAATATAGCTATAATGTATTAATGTTGATGCCAAATTCAAGAACGAGGATCCCCATTTTAATAAGTTATCATGTACACTGGAGATCTAGAATCCTAATCTGCTTGCAAATAGCTCACTTGTCTAGTTATCTTTCAGGATGAAACTTTTTCGAAATGCTTGGTTGATATTTGCTCACATTCTTATGACTTTGATCCTCCATTTTCCCCAGCACTGGATAATATATTTATTCTTATTGACCAATATTTATAAACTATTTTTATATTCCTCGATAATGTATAACTTTAAAGTAAATGATTAATTAGTAAGTGTGTGTTTGTTTTTACTTTTCACACCACTCAAACCGATGTTTCATTCACAGCCAATCTTTCTTATTATTTAGATGCAGTGGAACGTGCCCTAAAAAAAAGATGTAGTGCAACGTGTAACGACAAAGATAAACAAATCCACTGCTATTATTAATATGAGTCAATTTAAACTTAAGTATATTCATATTAGTATGTAATAAAAAATTTAATAAAAAAATATTATGTTTTATTTAAACAAATGTATTGGTAGGATTATTTCGGTAAATTAGTGCTATTTTTGAATGAAGACTATATTTTTTTTCCTTATTTACTTTTGTACTTAAACTTTTTATTATTTTTTTGAGTTAGAGCCTAATTTCGTTTGTGATGGTGATTGTTATGGACTCAAGATAATATCAAACTAGAAATTAACCTCAATAAAAATTCAAAATTTAGCTCATATTTTGTGAAAGATAAAAATAGGTCTTTCACATAAATTACATGTACAAGCTCAACCTAGGAGACAAAACCTAAAAATTTCAAAACTTCCAGTACTGAAGCAATTTAAACTAGCTTAATTCCTTGAAATTAAGCACCTTGAAATTCTATAATTCATTTTGATAAATCTGGAATTTTTAATCATGACAAGATTAGCTACAGTTAAAGACAATGACTCTGATTTCTAAATTAGGTTTGTTATGGTTAATCTTAATTAACTTAAATGAATTGTTCTTAAGTATAACAAATTAATTATTCTTAATCTTATAATTAGGTGTTATTAGGTATGATTAACATTAATTAGGGTTAAATTTATTAAATTATGATAATGATAATACGCTGAAATATGAACTGTTTAGCAAAACCTAAGCCTAATATCTATTTAACCATAGTCATTAGCAACCTAATTGCCTAAGTTAATCTAAACATTAATAATACTATATATTATAAACAATACTTTCACAAACACACTATGAATACATGTGTCTAAAAGTTATTGGTTGCATATCAATTAAGTTAAAAAAAAAATAATAAAGAACAAAATCTTTGACAGAAATCAAGGCGGATGCAGTTATATACATTTTTTGTACATATACGAATTTGTAAAAATAACATTTTCCTAATCTAAATATTCCATGAATAAGTAAATAATAATGGTTTAACACAAGAATATTCAACCAACTTTCCTAATCCGTAATTAAGGTGTACGAATTCAAGGAACTTGGAGATGCCTTAACATTGCAACTTGTTTAAGTCATAATTTTGGTCTTTCCACTTGCTAAGTTAGACTCTCACTGCAATGAATCCAGAAGTCAAACTTATAATACTTTTCTACAACATCCCAACTTGTATTTAAGGGACAAATTGGTTGCATAAGAACTAAACTAGGTCAATTAGACATTGGAATGTAAATAGGTGCAACTATTACTCTAAAGAATACTTATTCATTTATTCATCTAGTTGGATTAGGTGTATCCCATTATTCGTGAATAATCTTAGTAAAATATTGTGTCAAAGACTAGACATATAAGTCTAAAATAATAAGATGAACTAATATAAATACAATATGTTGACCTTTGTCTTCTTTACTTCTTTTATTTACTTTTCTAAATGGAGGGAGATTAAATTATGAAGCACATACTCTTACAAAAACCGATGAACTTTTTCAGAGCTATTTTTATTGCATTATCTCAAACTTGAGAAAATATGTTTTTCAAAAGTTGAGAACAATATTAATATTAGTAGTATTTTTTTTTACACAACTTCACGATAGTTGATTCACGTATTTTTGATTCACATATTTGATGGTTTAGAATAATGTTATCTTGTCTATTAACTTATTTTTAAATATAATAAAATATAATATAATGAATATTCTCATGCTTTGTAATTATTTGTTCAGTCTTATTAATTAAATTGCTGGTTAAAATGCATTAGTATTTTTTTCAATTATTTCGATGCATATTATTGTCACAAAAACCTAATATTGTTGGTAAATCCTATACTTATCGTCTAAAAAATTTAACAGAAAGCAACATTTTCGTTGGAGAAATTTATTTAATTTATATAAATTTAAAAAAAAATTGTAATTAGAAGAAAATAGAAAAAAGATAAGAATAAAATACAAAATGAGTAAATTGATGAAAATGAACAAAATAATTGAGTAAAAATAATATAACTTTTTTTCGTTAAACTCTTTTCTGACTCTCAGGCGTCCAATAAAAAACATTTATTTCTGCAACGTCTTAGTGCACGTGCATAGTTTCCCTTTCATCAGCCATCAATTTTCCAACCTTCTTTGTTTTCTTTAAGGATAAATAGATAACGGCTTAAATAATTAGCATTTTTAAGAGATATTATTATATGGATTTTTAAAGATATTTTACGGTTAATAAATAGATAACGGAAGTTGCTATTTTTTTTCTTATATGGATTTTTATCTCAAAAATTTTAAGTTAATTTCTGTCTTCTCTATTTTTCTATTAAAAAATAGAGGCATGAGAGTAGCATTTTAAAAAAGATGGTGTTAAAAATATTAACTCTCTTTGTTAATATAAGTGTATATATATTCACATAATGTGGTCCAAACTCCGCAATCCCGATTATTTAAAGGCTCAACGATGTGTTCAGTTGCTGATTTTTGTCCTCTATTTCCACAAAAGGGAAATCTTTTGACCTTTTTAAGTATTAATTTGGTCCCTTTTTGGATAACCTATTTTACACATGATCTGCTCTTACTTTCTACTCACTTTCTAATTTATTCAACTTTGTTGTATTCCCTTTTAGGATGGATTAAATAATGATAGATAATTTGCAAGTCAATTTAATGATATCCTTTCGTGATGTAACTGAGAACAAAAGAATCATCAATAAAACTTCTACTAGTTATAACGATTTATTATTTATATTTTTTAATTTTTGAAAGCTATATTTAATATCTATAATTCTACATACAATCTTCTTATTTTTTATAACATTTTTTTAGGGAATTCTTATTTTTAACACTTGATCTCTTTATATTTCTACTGAAATAATTTGAAGAACACTAATAGCTTTTTAAAATAACAACATTTTCTCACTCTTTTTCTTCTACTAATCAATAGGCGTTTACAAAACTTTACATGACATTTCATATTTTTTTTATGGAGACATTTTATAATTAAGTAGTGTTCAAAATACTTATCTTTATAGTTCTATTATTTTTTAGCTATATATGCATACGTATATAATTGCCAAAGAAACTTAATTCATAATTAAATGATGAGGATATATACTCCCAGTTTTCATTTTCTTCATGCATACCTATATATAATTCAGAAATTCTCTTAAAAATAGATGCATTATATGACTTAAAGAATGATTTAGCCACACGTGTTTATAACAGTAACCCGATTAGTGATCAAAGATCATTCATTATCATGATCTTTCTAATTAATAGATATTAAAAAGGTATAGCAAGAGATTACACTCGTCAGAGAAAAAAAAAAGATTCATAAACCACAACCTAAAACAGTTCATTGTGAGTGAGTAAAGAAACTTATCATCATCAAAAGTCAAACTCAAAAGCAAAAAAAAATAAATAAAAACAACCTGGTTGCTTCCAAAAAAATACCAGCTAGCAATGAAAATGAGGTCTAAATCTCTCTTATTAGTTGCTTTAGAAAACTTTGTTCTATAATTAATAAGATGCTTTTTCACTAGGATGCTCATAGCACAATATTATGCTACGTACATTCAAAAAGAGTCAAAAAAGATCGTTCGTGTAAAGTTTAAATTTTCAATGTACCTTATCAAGATTATGTAGCCGACAAGGGTGCTTGCGGTGCATAGCATTAATTGGTTAAACAATTTGACATGATAAGCTATGGTTGGCACATTAGCCCACTAATTGAATGGGAACTCTATGCCGTAGCTACTTGGTTCAACAATTGTGTTGAGTAACTATCCCAATTGCACGTTATGAAAATTCCAAACTATGTGCTTGACTTTAGGAAAACGATTGTTTGGGGTTGTAGGCTCTGAACTTTTAAACTTTCTGTTAATTTAATTGATACGTTTAGAATTTTGTCCAACTAAAGCACAACAACAAGAAGATGTGCATTATTATGGTTTTGTAAATTATTGTCATTGTCCTCTTGGGGTTTGGATTTGGAGGGTCGTCAAAAAAGAATTACAAAAAAAAATGATGAGAAGCTCAAGGAACTAGCTAATATTGGTTGAAGTGCTTTTACATGATGAATTTGTTATGTAGTTTGAGAGTGACCGTTAAAATGATGCTCAAATTCCCTTTAAAAAAAAAATACGTTTTTAGGATACAAGCCAGATGAATGGGTACATTTCTTTTTAATCATATGAATGGTACAACCTGGATACAACTTAACGAGAATCGTATGCAATCGAGGGAATGGTCAATTGTTTATCATAAATCAATTATACCTGTGTTTTTTTTTCCTTGTGAAAGCAAAATGACAATGTTATTAAAAAGTACCAATAGCACTCGAATAGTACTAAGTGGTTATACGTGATCAAGATCTATAAATCTTGATAGTCTCACTTCGTGACAATGGTGAAAATGGGAGGTATACTTGTAAGGACATTTCAATACCTATTTTGACCAAATTTAAGGGTGTTATGGATTATCTTGTTAATCCTATCCAATTCAATCTTGTTGCAAACAAACAAGGCAGGTATAATGGACTTGATTTTTCTTTTTTTTTTTTTTAAAAAAAAAAAAAAACTTATGATGGCAAGCTCAGTTGAGAGTTTGTTTGTGCACCTTGCATGTCATTTGTTTTCCAAAGAACATAATGAACTTGATTGGGATTTGGGATGTGTGTTTTCAGTTTTTCACTGCTGAGTGTTAATGGGGAGGCTCTTCAATTCAATAGTTCACTCTCTCAAAGTTACATTTTCTCCCCCCCCCCCCCCCCCCCCCCCCCTTTTATCTTTGTTTTTATGATTGGAAAGACTATCTCAGCTAATTGAGCATGTTGTAGAAAATAATTTCTAAAATGTTGATTTATATCTAACTTTATAAAAGAAATTTAATTGGTTTTGAATTAAATTAATTTGATCTAAAGAAACATTCAATAGTCAAAAATAATTTTACATTACAATTTAAATTATTTGTTATAAATCTAAAATATAAGTCTATTATATTTAAAAATTATTTATTATGAATTGAAATTAAAAAATAATTTATATATTAAAAATTAATACCTGTTACAATCTTTTTAATTATATAAAAATGAATATTTATCCAATATGCTAAAATACAAGTTAAATAAAATTTGAGTTACTCTCTTTATGGCCAATTTAACTTAAAAACTCAACTCTTATTTAAATTAACTTAAAAGTAAAATTTATAAATGCATGTTTAGTTTGATATATGAGAATTAGTTATGGGTTAAAATAACTTTGAGTAGTTTCTAAGTTGGATCCAAATTTTTGTATTGAATTTTACTCATAACTTAATTTTATAATAAAATATTCAAAAATAAATGACATCGCTTTAAAATCAAATTTACAAAATCAAAATTAATATGGCATCCTTGAGGCTTTCTATTTGATTGTATTGAAAGTTCCAATGAATTGAGATTTTCCTATTGGACCACGTCATTTCAGGACAAGCGAATCATTTATGACGAAGAAGATGAGCTTCAAAAGAATAATTCAGAATTCTTGTATAGTGAAACCATGTAGTACCAAACACAAGATAAATCTTCCAAAGAATGTGATTGTTTTTAACAAGCCAAATCATTTGGGATTCCACAAATCCACTCTTTTTCTTATTCAAATATTAGCCTTTTGTCTTTGTGTTTACACATAGACAATTCTTTATCGATATAGAAATGTCAAAGAAACTTCTTACTTCCTAAACAAGTCTTCTTAGATCTATATATAAATATTGATTTATCAAGAATACTCAAGAAAAATATTTTTTGGATGGTTGATTCATTGTTAGAGATAACTTATAATCAATAGTTCATTATTTAATAATAATATTCAAGAAAAAGAACCAATTATACGGGAAATACTTCAAGAAATTATGTAGAGACATCCCATATTACTAAAACTTTTTATTCCAATATTCTATTTAAGAATTATCAATATTTATCAAATTTATTTTTATCTAACAAAACGTTATTAAATCAAATGACAAAGACATTATTAACAAAAAGATAATTTTTCCAGAGTGTATCCAAACACCAAGTTGAATAAGATTCATTATGATCCTACTTTTAATTGTTGGTTAGCTGGCTACTACTTTTCTCTAGCCTCGTTGTTGTTGAAGCAGATTTCTCTCACAATAATGGTGGTTGTCTCTACTTTGCCTGTATTGTCCATTTGATATATATACATATTTTATGTCTGAACTATTTTATCTTTACTTCATTAGTTTGTATACATAAATTAATTTAATATTTTGCACATATTTGTGAAATTTATTTATTTTACATAGATTGATTTCAAACAATTATTGTTTATAAAATTAGTATGAAATCCAATTAATACAAATTATAAACGATAATAAGTTTCTAAAAAAAATGTGGACTCTCTTCTGCCACAACATATGTAGCAGACAAAAATGAAGAAAGAAGATATAGAATAAAAAGCGTGTGATTAAAGTTAAAAAGAAATAGAAGAGAGATATGGAAAATATTGAGAGTTAGAGAAAATAACTGTTGAGGAGGATTTGGATCTATATATAGAAATTAAAAATGTAAAGTCATATTACTAAAATCATTAAAATTCCATAATTTCTTTTGAACATACAACATAGAAATTCGACAGTTAGAAACATTTTAATGTGTATCATCTAATACAAATTGTGATTTTAGAGTTTTCAATCCTACAATGATCTAGAAGATATATGGCATATCATTAAGGATTATCACCGTTTCTATGTTAACCACTCATGGTGGAAGCTTAGGAAAAGCTCAATTCAATAATCCTTGGTTGGACCTTGTTTGTCAACCCCTGATATGATATGTAATATCCATCATTGATTATCAAATTGCAGAATCACGTTGGAAAGTGTTAGCTTGTTAAGGCCTCGTTTGGTCTCAGCCCTCATGTTGGATTGCTTCAATTTTGTATGTCTATGTCACTGTGTGAACGAAAAATCTGAAAGCTTCCTACTTTAGCTATGAGGTACCTAAATCTTTGGGCCCTCATGCTATCACGGGCCAGTTAAGTGTATCATTTGCAACTTCTAATCCATAGCCACGACAAAGTCCAAAAGCTATATATATAAACTAAAAATTCATGTACATTTTCAGTAATAAATGTATGTTGTATATTTTACTTGTATTAATTGTTAACATAATTGATAAAACAAAAGGCTGTACTCTCTCGCTTTTTCATTTAATGTATTACTTTTGCTTATTAAAAAACAATAAAATAATTGTTTTAAGGTTTTTTGAATTACTTTATTTATGATAACAAATTCAAACAAGTGTTTTAATTAAAAATCATCTTAACAAAACTCTAACAAACAAATGGGTCTTAATAAGTTTTAGAAACTTAACTATTTAATTTCTTTTCCTTTGTGTATAATAGTAATATTTTAGTAATAGCATAAATTTTATGCAAAAGTACTCAAATCTCTCTCACTATTTAGTCAATCCTAGTATGTTCTAATTATTTTCTTCTATTGATGAATGAGTTGTACTAAGATTGTTCACAGATTAGTTTGATTTTGATTTAAATCCAAAATCATCAAATTTAATTGAGTTTATTTTTTAGTTAATTATAATTTATTAGACTAAAAAATAATTATTATATTTTTAGGTTTTTATATCATTTTCAGTCCTATATATAAAAAATAAATACTTAAATTATCAAAATCAATAAAAATAGTTAAACAAATAGATTAAATTAAATTATTATTGATTTAAATTTTATTTTTAAAATATTCATAAAATAGTGATTAGATTAATAATTATTTTTTAGATATGTAGGCGGTGATTGTGAGATGTGATGGTAGAGGTGTCTTATTTGACAGTAGAGTGCAGCAGTGGCATGTAACATTGGGACTTGATCATAAGGGGTATTTCGACTTTTTACATATAACTTATCACCGTTAGGGAAGGTCAATATAATTTCCTCTAGATATTGGTATAATTTGCTCTAAATATAATGACACTACTCTCAATCTAAGAAAAACATATTTCAATCAATAAGAATGAATTATAATTTTAATAACTTAATAAATGCATCAACATTCATAAAAAATAATTGATATCTCGTTGATAGATTTCACAATAATCAAGGATATAAAAAAATACTAACAATCAATATATTTAAAAATAATCATATATTTCTTATAATTTAAAAAAAAATACCATAATTTGTTTCATACCTAAAGGACTATAGGTAATATTATTTATCGCATATGAAAAAAATTATTATACAAAACTTTAAATTTAATAAAACTATATATTATAAATAGGTTTTTTCTTTAATAACTTTAGACAAATAATTAATTTCAAGCACTAATATTAATTATAATTAATAAATAACTTTTTGGTATAACTATAAATCTATACATTTCATTAATACCTTTATCCATAATATCATAAAAAGGTTTAATATTTAATATAATAAAAAATACTTAATAGTATTATATAAGAATTTTAAAATAAATGGAAAAAAATAGAAGAAGGATCTAAATACTAAAGGTTAAACTATATGGATTTCGAAGGTTAAAATAAAAGATAAGTTGATTTGGGTTATAAAAGGAAAAATATAAGAACAGATAGTTTGAGTTTCAAGTAAAATAAACTAAATAGTTAAATCATTTCAAGTTGATTTAAATTATTATCGCGATTGAGTGAATTCAATCCATAAACACCTTAAAATATATTATAAAAATCGTCACTAAGGCACTAATTTTTTTCTTTCTTTAGTTGTCAGGTTTCCAATGTACAGAAAACATAGTTGTTAAGAAAAATATATCTTTTTCTCCTGAGATTCATTGGATTTCTACCGTAATGGTATCCACGTTCTTTAAGAAAAAGAGTTGAAAACTGAAACTCTATCAGAAGCAACCAAGGTGTGGTACCCTCCCTGCATACTTTGGGATTGTTACCTTACCTTAAATGCACGTTCGAATTGTGTAATAATTGGCATGCCTTCCAAAAATTGACTGGTAGGAAACTACTATTTTTATTTAACTTATATAACAAGTTTCCAACTCAAAAGTATAAGCTTTCTCAAAGTTTCTGGTGTGCAAAACTAAAGATGAAAGGCTGGTTTTGGAGAGGTGCTAAACCCCATTTACTTTTCTTTAATCATTATCTTAAAGATATAGATTAAAACATACGAAATACATCATTTTAACTACTTAAAATAATAAATAGTAAATGAGATTTACATTTTTCATACAATGCGTCTTTCTTTAGTAATCATCTTTTACTTTTGTTAACATCTGTCTTTTTTTTTTCTTTTAACAAATAAGATTTTTATTGATGAAGGTTCATAATTGAAAATACAAGTGCCTCCTCTACTAACTAACATAAAGAGATATACTCTCCTTGATAAATAATCTTATTTCTTAAATGTTAGAGATTCTATCTTCATGTTTATGTGCATAAAAAAATATTTATAGAAAAAATTAATTTCATAAATAAATTTTCATATATTAAGAGATTAATTTTTTATTTTCAAGTAATAAGAATAAAATGGATCAGATGAGACTTTATCTACATCTAACTTAATTACTATATGATTGACCTACTTTATAATTTTACAGCCCAAATCTAGACATGTTTTCTATGATCAGCCCATTTTTTCATGCTGACCTGTCATGTCAGCCTATTTAGAGGTCCATTAAGAAAAAAAAATCCCGAAATTTTAGCAAATTGAGACAAAAAAAGAAGAAGAAACAACCTTGCCAATTATCATAAATACATTCATTCATAAATACATTTAAGAAAAAAGAAACCCCCCCTGTATTCATATGATCTCCATCGCCTCTTAACAGTTCTTTGATCCCCGCAAAATCGACCAAGCCTTCAAAGACCACCGGTGTTACTACTGAATGCTTCTTGAATATGATTCTATTCTTATTTCAATGGGTTATTTTGTAATTTAAATAAAATATCTAAAATATTGTTGTCAAACGAGTAGGTCCATTAGGTTTAATATATTTTTTTAAGACCTATGGTCTGACATATAAACTCCTATTAGCTTGGAATAGTCTTGGTAAAAAAAATGCCTAATTCAGGTTCACCAATATGAGTCTTTAAAATCTCTATTTTGCTCCTTTTGAGACCTTAGGGGTTACAAATAACTGCAACTGACTTTCAGAAATTTGGGAATCTTCTCTTTACCACATGTAATATATGAAGAGCCACTTAAGAAAAAGTATAAATGTTATATTAAAAGATAGGGGCAACCAAGATTATGGCAATATAGATTTTGCACTGTGGGAAATTGGAATAGCATCACCTCCCAAATAAAGCTGGAGTGAAGAATGTTGAAGGCTATCTAGTACCTGCAATGGTTTATCTTTGACCAAAGATCTAGTGGGGGTGGCCACATATAAAAATTGTAAAAGAATATCACACCAGGAATATACAAGTACACGGTAAAGTAAGTCTTGATCTTGGACCGAAAATAATGAGAACAAGGGCCCCATAAGTTTGATTCCAAATTGAAACCACATCATGGAAAAGTCACTTGTCCTACAACTTCCCATGCCATGTGGAAAGTGGATGGCAACATTTATTATTACTACGATGATTACTGCTTGGTGAGTCATCCAAGTTTGAACGTTAATCGAACTGAACTCTTAGTAAAATTTGGAAATTTTGGATTATAAGGGACCCAAAAACTTGATTACAAATTGAAGCCAACTTAGAGATACTTACATTTTCGTTGGTCGTGGCTTGTCCAATTGAAAGTGGTGGACAATAATGATAGTTTCTATTATGATTTTAGAGTAAAAGTGATAGAACCGGAAGACACCTCTAATACTACTAGAGGGAACGTTAATAATATATTGGCAATCAGCAAATATCACTTAAAAGATTACACAGTCTGTCGAGACCGAAACTACAAACAATTGCACCTAATTACAATGTCTATTCTATTATGATTTACAATTAAGAAAACAACAAGGATCCAACTTACTTTTCAGCAAAAATAGAATTCATTTTTCATAATTTAGTTCTTCCATTTATCTTAGGGACTAATTTGATTTTTCACCCTTCTTTGACTAGGTTAATTAAATGGGTTTGTTGTTTCATAATGGCCACAAAGAAAAGTTCATAAAACAAGCTATGAATTGTGATCTCATATCCAGTGTAATATAATAGGCAATGCTGATGACATGTACAAATAATAAGTGGCTACCAACAGTAATAAATAAACAGCATAGAGAGATTCCAAAAGAGGACTTAAAAGCCATAAAAAATATATTGGTTTCTTGCTTGAAAAAGAGGCAAACCAAAAGGTTGAATGGATTGTCTAGCTGCTATGATTGTGTGCATATCTGAGAAGGAGATCACTGCAATGTTTCGTAAAATTCACCAAAGAGTGTTAAAGGAATTTTGGTTAATCTATAAAGCCGGCTAGGGAGAGAAAAATGACTCTTGGATATAAGTTCAAGCTATTATATTATTGACTGCTACTCTTTTTTTAAAAAAATATATAAAATAGAGAACTTCACTTCTTGGTGATGTGATGACTAATCACTCTTTAATTTCAAAAGGAAAGTTGAATTGGCCCCTAGAAATTATGAAAAGAAGACACATGATAGGGATCAATTAACAACTAAGCTAAACAGTTCAGTATGGCTACATACACGGCCAAGATTATTTTTAGCTCTGAAATCAAAATCATGGTATTTTGAAACATTATCATTAAAAAGAAGAAAACAAAGTGGTTTGCTGGCATGGCTGGTGAGAGAGAACGAAATTAGTGGATAGTAAGGAATTTAAAATAATATATCATTGATGTTATATTTCTTTTAACAAATCCTCGTAACATATTTCTAATTATTTCAAACAGAAAGTGTAAACGTGTTTAATTTCTTGGAGGCTAAAACATATGTGTTTAATATTTTTTTTATTCAATACTAGGAGGATTATTTAATTGGTTCATTAAGAATATATAAAATTATTTTTGAAAGCAAAGTGGGGTTTGAGTCTCATTAAGTGGATCCACTGCTGCAATAAAAGCCTCCTTCTATCAAAAGTCAAGCACGAATGAAAAAGTAAAGAGTGGGTGCCCATGTTTTAAAGTTTATATATATGACACTTTGACATTCATATCCTTTGTATTTCAATTAGATTAGATATCTTCTATGGACACTATTTAGTATTTAATTTCAAATTCCCTAAAATGCTTTTGTGAGCTAATATAATATGTAGTGTAGTGTAGTGTATGTCTTTGGTAAAAAAAACTAAGCTGAAATTTGGCGAGCACAAGACAGAAGTCACAAATTCAACATGAACATATTATAAACTAAGTACTGCTTAAATAGTAGAAAAACAGAATGAGATAATCAAATTAGGTTAGGGATCTCAAAACTTCATTCCCATGCAAACCAGTAGAAGAAAAAATGTGTAAAAGATACAATTAGGTCAGGTCTATGCTGGTTAGAGTTAAGATGAAGATTCAAGAAAAAAGTTAGGCCGGTAATTAGGTTAAGGTTTAGATTCAATAAACCAAATAAATGTTTATTGTAATCCATTTAATTATTTTAATGAGCACAGTACAATTTTCTGTATTGAATTTTCTACATTGAAACTTTTGATGATGGTTTTTTAAATGGAAAAAAATAACAAGTAAATGGATAATGAAAAGATGACGATAGCACTTCTTAGTTCTCAATCATCAACTATTTAAAACAATGGTCAGATGCTAACTTCTCCACTAGTTTTCTGTGTAGAGAGCTCTCTGGACAACACCCTATAAACCAATCAATCAAGTCCTGATTAATTTGGTGAGCATGGAGCTTTGTTGGCACACAACCATCCATGGTTCTTGAAGAAGCATGGAGAGAAAGGGGTGTGAGAGGAGAGGGTGCTCACCCTCACACTCCCTCACTTGAAACAGTTTGTTTTGGCTTAGCTTTGGCTTCTCTGATCAACAAGGGATGTGTTCTAACATTCTTTCTTGGGTGGCGGAAGCAGATACACATTCTTCGACGGAGGAGAGGCTTTGGCTACAGCCTCGCAAACCGGCAAGTCACAAAAAGGCAATGGACTCCAATGGGGTCTCTATGGCTATGTATTGCTCATGTAGTTCTTCTTTCTGTAGAATGTAATAATAAACAAAGTTGGTCTTCCTTTTGAGAAGTTACCAGCTTTTGCTGTCTAAAATTACTCAATTTGCAGCTGACTATAGAATTCCTTTCTCTCTTCAGTTTCTGCAGATGAGTAGGTAGGTAATTTGTGATCACTACCTTCCCTTCATGTCTTCTGTGTTCCCTTTTCCATGCTTGTTTGTGTTGTTAGTTATGACCTTATGAGGAAATAAAAGAATAGTACAATTCTAGTCCCTCGGAGTTTAGGATTGTATTCTATTGAACTTTATTAGAAAAAAGTTTCCTGAGTCCTCTTTCTAAGGTTGGAGTGAATAATGTTCATGACCCCTCACCCTTTCCCTTTATACTGCTGCATTTCTGATTTTGCTAACATTTGAAGTTGTTCAGGGGACTCAATGGTAAACTAGTTTCTTTATCCTCTTCATATAAAAGGCTTCCTAACAAACAAATATTTCATGTCTCAAAAGTGATAGAAAAGAGAAATGAACTTCTTACGTAGGAACGGTATACATAGACCAAGACACCGGATATATACATGTGGGTCTTATTAAAAGTACATTTATTTCTAAAAAGAATACTCTTTACTAACTTGTTTCTTATAAATAAGACAGGAAGTAGTATCCATTATTGATTTTTAGTACATATGATAAACCTTGCTAGCTTAAAGTTTATTCAAGTCTAGTCAAAACCATTTCAACCAAGGCCACGTTTCTGGTTATCATCATAAGAAACATGTTGAAGGTTTAATCCATTCATCTCAGTTAAACAAAAGAGTTGCTTCTACATTTTTACATTGGTAAGTGCGAATATCCGTTTAACCAACTTTTAAATGAGAACCCAAACGCGCATTTAGAAGTTACTGATGGTAGCAGTAGCAGATGTCTATTCAGCTTTATTTCTACTCAGTTTATTGGCTTAACGAGAAATGTAAAGTATTGGTTAAAGCAATGGCTAAGTTAAAAAGGTGTCAACCTTTCCATCTGGTGCTAACACTAACGCCACAATGGAAGCACATTCGCAATGCCATTGCAGCATGCAGAAAGATTGAAGGTTTAAAACAAATAAATGGATAGTCCTTTCATTTTTTTTAATCTGTAGGAGTTGAACACGGTAATAGGAGATTTATAATACTCACAACTGAACTAAACCCCCTTAATATTTTCATTTTAAAAACATTTGTTTTATTTTGTCATTTACTACTTTACCTCGCTCCAAAGTATCAAAAGGAATCACCTTCACACGTTTGATCCTTCATTTTCTTTAACTAATCAAGGCAAAGAATAAAATCAATCTATAAATTTTACAGCTTTCGCGGTATTCATTCATTATAACAATTGTACTACCAGTAAGATGTTGTATACAGAAAATACACATAAACTTGTCACTCTAGTCAATCATCTTCAGCACAAACTATACTCAAGAGACCCTTTGTGATGGACATCTATATGTGGGAAATCGATGAATATACATTTGTTGAATATGTATAAAGAATCAGAAATCGGCTGTGGAGTTTTGCTCAGCTTTTCCAATGGCCTTTACCATATTTCAAGAGAGAAACATACAGTAATTCATTCCAAGTATCAGGTACTCCAGGCAAACACCAATGACTGCAATCTTGATGTTGTTCAGCAGCGGTCCGTTCTTCTGCTGTCTTATACTCCATTCTGTATATAGAAGGATGTCCATCTTTTCTGTAATCTGTAAGCCTACTAATGTTCATATATATCACTGGGGTTTTCATCTTTGGTATGACCACATGCTCAAAAGCCCTCATTTTTTAGGGATACTTGCGTAAGTGCTTTCCATTAGATATTGGCTCAGTTTCTTTGTGGCACTTTCCGCCTGAATTCCATTGCCCACCCCTGAAACCATGTCAGGCAGCATTAGAATATATATTGATCAAGGCATACTAGATGAATATGAATCAGCATATCATACATTCATATTAACAATTAATAATGCATAGTAAAATTAAGATCACCACCTAGGACAATGGAGTCTGCATTATTGCTTGTAGCTAGGTCAAATTGTAAGTGGTTGGTTAATTTTATTGATATGATAACTTAAATGGTAAGAGAGTAACGTGTATCAAAACATTCTATTAATATGACAGTACATTGATAATGTACACCAATACTAATCTGGACTTAAATGTATACTACCACATGGCTCCATAGTCCCATCCTTGCAACAAAAGACATGTTCAATAATATGTAAAAACGACTTGCAGGTGGGTGAGTGAACACCGTGATAGTGAATAGCAAAATGATAGGAATTTAGCCGGTTTGCATGCCTAGATCTAAATAATAACACATAAATTTCCAGCCATAAAGTTACTTCAACTAATTTTAGAGCCTATGTAAGGGAGGCAAACAATAGCAAGTCCAGAGTCTAAACATTTGGCAGCCATGTAAAAGACCAATACCTGAAATGGGTTACTGAATATCCTCTGAAGAAAACCTGAGTTTGATTGGCGTCAATATTTTTGTCAACCCATCTAGCCCAAGTGGTCAATGCCCTTGTATATGCATCCAGAACTTTGAGTCTGGGGTATACATGGTTGCCTACTTGATAATAGTCTTCTCTGTAACAGTACCAGATGACAGAAAAATCAAAAACCTTATTGCTTATGAGGATCACAAATGGTAAGCATTATGTGGCTGAAAATATATAGTTAAGATGACAAGCGAGATTAAAATCTTGGCTAAAAAAGCAATCTCAAGTGACAAAGTTGGAAGCATGGTATGCAAGAGCTTTAATTAAATATCATGCCAAAATTCTGTTATAATTTACAAACAGTAAGCACTATAAGCCACAAAAATTAGAGGTGTGAAGAAAACAATATATTAAAGTTTTGATTGGAAAAGCAGTCTCACATGACAATAGTAAGCATGTGGTATATAGAAGGTTGAATCAAATATCATGCTAAAATTCTGTAATTCATCTTCAAGTAGCACCATTCTAATCTACAGATTTCAAGGCCACTTTGAAGCATAGAACCATAGAGGCATAGACAATTTGAAGGCAATAATACATAAAAAAACAGCCTGAACTCACCCCCTCGATGTTTTCTCATGGGTCCACCAATGGCCTGTATTGAAGACTATGATATCAGCATCATGATAGGTAGCACTTGTCTGGTCCATCAAATCCAATCTTAATGTCTCAAAGGACCCATTTATGCCTTTGAAATTTGACTCTTGAACAATGAATGGTGAACTGACAAAATCTACTGAACAATTATAATCCTATAAACATAGCCAAAAAAAAAAAAAAATCAATGAGATATCATTACAAGATATATACTTAGGAAAATCTCATGGATGTACCAGAAACTTGCCTCAAATCTAAAAGCATAGACACCTTTCTTCTTAAATTCTGTTTTTCCTGAAATTTCAAAAACACGTTTCTTGTCCTTGACACTTTGACGTAGGATACACACCATGGACTCCCACATGTTCCTGTTCAGTGAATCCCCCACAAAAACCAGCTTCTGTCCTCGCAACTTTTCCAGAAAATCAGTTGCATTCAAACTGAGATGACATCGGTAATTAACAAACATAAGCAACAAGCAATGATATATTGTATGGTTTAAAATGGCTGTCACAGGTTTGATAATTGAAGTGCCTGTAAACCAAAACTAAGGTTAAAACACTGAACTACCCCAAAAGTAAGAAAAATAAACTAGGTTGTAAAGATCCCAAATCACCCCCCTCCCCTGCCCTGGTTTCATAGACTCTGATTGCAGATTATTTCATATTACCTGTATGTATATCACCAGATCCCATAATCCGACCTGCTAAATCATATAATCCTAAGCCAACTGAACATTATTAATAATTCAAAAGAGAATTTTAGAGTGATGAAGGGAGAGTATGAGAAACAATTCCCCCGAGCTAACTTTTTGTTCCCCTCCAAATGGTGGTTAATGAAGGGGAATAGCCTTTTTCTCTCAATTTAAAATCTTGTCAGATATATGTTATAACCTATATTGAACTACTTAATTTTTTTTACAAAGATTATATAGTAATTTTACACGAGTAAACAAGCATTGTGGTCCTTGACAATGTACCTCACAATTTTGTCCCTTATCTAACAAACTTGTTTAACTTACTCATTTTGATATCTCTCTTGTCCGGAGTAATGTGAAATGACTTTGTAATATAAAGACAGAATTGCACACATCATTTCAATGAGGCACATTTCCAGTGACCAAAGTACCATTTCACAACTTAACACCTATAATCTTTTACCTCTCCCTTCTCCCCTCAATAAAAATCCATACATATGAAACGTAACTATTTTCCCCTTCTGTCCCTTCTTTTCTATGTTATCCCATCCCCTCTCTTTACATTTACCATCTTAAAATCTTTCAATTCCAAGCATTTATAATAAGGAAGACCAAGCTTCTGTTATGTAACTTCCAAGTATTCATACACAGGAAATGTAACTTCCAAGCATCATAGTAATTATTCACCAGCAAACTTTCATTCATCTTTTAATTTATCATTACCATTACCTTAAACCTCCCTCACTCCATATTCACACTCACAAAAACACATACAAAAATTGTCTTTTCCACATGTTTTCTTTTCCATTCTAAATTAACAACATTTCTCAATTGGTAACGAAAAAACAGCAAGAAGCATCACCATACCTTGGAATGTCACACCCATTCGGCTGCCATTTCCACTTCACATACTCACTATCAGGCCTTCCATTAAGATGGCAATCAAAATCCCTATCAACATGAGGACAAGACCCCAATGGATAGTAAGGCTTCGATTCATCCCTCACCCATTTCCCATCAAAGATGTCACATTCCCCAAGTAAACCACTAACACTAACACTGATACTATCATTATTATTACTTTCCTTAATCAACAACCCATCTTCACACTTTCCCACACCACTACCACCAACATTGCATGACGAATTTCCCACGTGCAAATTTTCCTTCACCGCCAAAGTAACATTCTTCAAAGAACAACAATGTTCATCATCTTCCTCATGCCCATCATGCAAGCTTGCATTTTTCTGATCCCCACTGAGATTCCCCAAAAGGGTTTCCTCCGAACTTTTCTCCGAACCCTCACTTGACGACACGTTCACTTCAACCCTATGCAGAGGACTCACGGAAGCGTTGGAAGAAAGAGTGGTTGTGAAGGGAAAACGCCACGAGAACGAAGAGGAAGAGGAATTGGAATCGGATCCTTGGAGAAACACTTGAACCTTGGGAACGGAGAGGGAAGTGTTGTTGAGCAAGATGAGAGTGAGGAAAAGGAGAGAAACTCCAACGCCCAAACTGAACCCAGAAATCACCTTTCTCCTCTGTGACATAAAGGGTTCCGAGAATGCAAGTCTCTTAGAACAAGAGTCCATGGTGGTGAACAAAGCCAAGAAGGCATAGATGGAAGAAAACGTGTTTTGTGGTTCACACTTCACAGATCAGTGTTGTTTTGAATGAGAAAACAGTGTTGAGATGTGATAAGGGAAAAAAGGGGCTTTCACAGTTTCACTGAACGTGGGCATGGACAGAGAGAAAATGTGTAGTGTGCTCCTTTATAGGGTGTAATGTTTATTTTACAGTTAGAATTACTACCACCGATTCAATACAGTGTAAATATAATTGATAAAAATACAATTAACATAAAAGTAAAGATTTGCTTGATCTGTTGGCAATTTTTTTTTTTAATTCGAACGTAATTTTGTAACGAATTTTTAAATATGCTCTTAAATATATATTGAAGAAGACATTTGAAGTGTTCCTTCGTCATGGTGCATTATGTTCTACATTTTCATTTTCGGAGTGTTTTTTCTAAAGACTATTACACCAATAATTACACGTTAAAAAAGCAAAATTAAATGTGACAAATGCCTTTGACTGAATTTAACTGAAAGTGATTGGAATGTTTAGATTTGGTTTCTAAATAAATACGGTAAAAATAAAAAAGAATTGGGTTATCAATTTTAAAAAAGCAACTTTGCCAAATTGAAACCTTACCCTACGGGACAATTTGTTTACTCTTGGTTCACATTAAGTTGTTTCTTTGGCCCCCAAAATGGTAAAGTTGGTAACGGTGCATAAATGTAGGCAGGTTGAGAGTGAGGGGTAGTTTCATAAATGCAGAAAAAGGCCCCGCCAGCATTGGTTTTTCCTCCGACACGACGAAGTATGTGAGACGTGGCTTCACCGAAAAGGTACCAAAATATCGAGGGAGGCCACGTGGTGATGGTGGTGAGCAGTGTAGCACCGACGAAGTGCATGCAATGTGAAGGTCACACGTGATGAATGTGGGGGCAATCAGCGTCAAGATTTTTGGACTTTGGGCATGGGAGCATGAGCACACTCATGTGGTCCCACTGTTGGATATGACTCATCTTTCGCAGTCAGATGACAACTCTTTTTGTTGGCGGGGTCAACAGAAAGTCAACTGGGGTTCCGCTGCGGGGTCCGGGGAAGCCGCTCCGACGGGGTCCGGGGGGCAGCGCCCCAGGCCCGTAAAGGCTAGGTACTGTTGTGGGCCTCTGATTATTTGTAATATTTTACTTTTATTAGTAGTTTGGGCTAGGGCCCATGAATAGCTGCTATTAGGGTTTCTTTTAATCTTATTTATATTCCCCTTATAAACCGTGTGACTTGTAACGAGTGACGGTGAGGTGATTATAGTACAGACAAGCTAGACGTAGCCTACATTGGATGAACCAGGGTAAATTACTGTGTCATATCTCTCTTCCCTATTCTCTTTTCTGTTTTTCGATTTGTGTGTGTGATTGTTGATTTCTAACACTTTGGTCCTAGCATAGTGTGATGACGATCATGATGGGGACTTCAATCGCATCTTGGACTATTCACCCCACTTGGAATCATCAGATATGATGCTTCAATTATCTCCTTGCAATTCTAGTGTGTGATGCATCCCATAGTGCCAGAGGAGAAGCAAATACCGGCAAAGGGCATGCGTTATTGGCGTCGAATCGTAGGTGGTGAAGGGGGTTTGCTGAGTAAACTTGAAGGAAGAACCAAGCAGATTTGTGGGTGCGATGGTGAAGATAAAGGAGGGATGCGATGAAGGAAAAGGTAAAGATAAAGGAAGCATATGTTGCTTGGAAACTAAACTCCAGTGATATATTTCCAGTAAGGGTAATTTTAGAATATAAGAGATTAAGGGGTGCAGAAGTAGAAATGGGTGCAAATAGTAACATCCTTCAATTTATAAATTGATGGTCCATCCTAACTTCACACAATATGCCAGTTTCTCGGCCAGATCCTCTAATTTGTATTTTCTTCGTTTATGCGTACGGTTAAAGTCTAATTATTAATTATAAATAAATTATTTAATTAACTTGTATTAAAACTTAGATTATCTTAGAGTGAGTATTTTAAAATCTATTTTTCCTTAATTTAAAAATTACAAAAACAATAT
Source organism: Glycine tomentella (assembly GCA_007407185.1). Lineage (NCBI taxonomy): Eukaryota > Viridiplantae > Streptophyta > Magnoliopsida > Fabales > Fabaceae > Glycine > Glycine tomentella. The sequence continues at coordinate 3,735,732 of PYAF01001225.1, read as the reverse complement.
TTTCGTCAATTAAGTTTGATTTAGATGCCATTTTTATCCTCTAACGTATCTTTTTCTTCAATGTTTTCCTCAGTGTTATCTTTGTCTTTCAAGCTTATAGAGATACATAAAAAAGATTATTACGATTAATTGAGTCAAAAAAAATTTTTTTTACAATAGTAGCAATAAAGTTAAAATATAAAGTTCATACAAACCTCCTCAACTCACATCATTTAGCATACTAATTAGTGCATCTTTGGATAAATTTTTCTAAAATTACTGATATTAAATAAAATAAGATGGAATTATCAAATTAGTTTCGCTATAAACTAAAACTAGTTTATATATAAGTTAAAAATTAACTTTAAAAAATATTAATATGAGAGAATTTTTATAAATTATATTTTTTTAATCCGGAATACATGTATTTTTTATTGGATACAATCTTGTACTTATGAATTATGTATAAACTAATTATATCTTATGAAAAAAATTATTTTATTTTTTACTTTTATTTTCTTCTACTATAGTATATTTGGATACGTACTTTTAGTTATTATTATTTTTTACTCTCTAATTTTCCTTTTTCCATTTTCCAATTGTTGCCGCCCCCTTTTATTTTTCACCCCCACATAACCTCATCCATAAACCATCACTAATAATGCCCTTTGCAATTATGGTGTTAAGATGTGGATGATGGTTTCAAGCTAAGTGATGACAGTTTTGTTTGGGCATAAATGACGGAGGCATATAGCGTGTGGAGGCACATGTTTAAGGTGCTTATGTTATTTATTGATTAAGGTTGTTTAGTAGTGGAGTGTGGGTTGGGAATCTATTTGAGTGTGGAGGTTAGTTTAGCACAAGGGAAGACAATCATGTTACATGGAAGTTGGTGGTTCAACATAGTAATGATTAAGGAGATTCACATGTTTCATGATGATCGAAAAAAGAGTTTAGGGTTAGACAAAATTTGACAAAAAAAATAGCATTCAAATGACAAATATAACAAGAATAAGGGAAGGCGGAGGTTCCACAATTGTGGTGCAATAGTCAGAAAAAGAAAAATAATTGGTGAGATGAGATGGAAAGAAGGTGAAGAATGATGAGAAAAAAGAATGAACCTTAATTAAAACAACATTTTCAAACTCAATTAAAAATGTTAAACGTTATTATATATGATCCATTCCTCGTGCATTTTTCTTTTTCTCTCTTTTTTTTAAGTTGCTTATTCCAAAGCCTGAGCTTGCCACAAGTCTTATGGTAACCTACCAATGAAATATATATTGGAGTTTATGATGAAGATGAGCTAAAGACCATTTTACTCTCTAGGAGATTGCTCAGCCACCAAGACCAACAACAAGAACATGTTAAGTGCAACTACATACAATTTTCTAACATTGATTCAAAATTTTTCTGAAGCAACTAAATCAACATTCCAACAAAGAAGATACTTATACATGACTTTCCTTCTTTTTTTTCTTTTTACAGATGAATACGAGCATTACATAGCTATTGACACTAATGACAATGTCATATTTAACATTTAAACTACACCTTTTAAACAAGGAGCTATAGTGGAAAACCAAGATGCTTGTTTGTCACCTAGGGCCAGAAAGCTCCATGGCTTCAACAATGAGTGAAGATTCCTCTATTAAATCTGAATATCTTTGAGGCTCACAAGACCGAAACCTTGGTGTTTCGATCCTCTGTGAGGCCTCCCATCTCTCAGCTAAGCCATCCCCTTCCAACATCTTTAATACTTCTGACATCTTGGGGCGGTGTGAAGGATTGAATTGTGTACACAAGAGTGCAACCTGAACCATTTCTTCTAGTTCAATCAGATCAAAGTCGCCCTTTAGATCTTTGTCTACCATTTGACTCAATCTTCCATCCTGGTGGAGCTTCTTAACCTGAAAGTTGTTTGATTCAGCAAATTGAACAAAAGAGTGGTGATTGAAGAGATAGAAAATTTATCTTTTAGACCCAATTACTATGAGCAAAAAAATCAATAAATTGCATCTTAAGTGGCCAATTCTTTTAACATATTTGTTAGTATCAACCCTTATGATTTTTTTTGGAGGACTGACCCATCCTATTGGGGGCTCAAGTCGATCAGGATCCTTAAAGGTACTAAAACCCTCCCTACATTTTTTTTAATCCAATTGCATCCTGAGAACTCGAATTCAAGACCACCAGCTAGGCTAAAATAGTTCCCAGCTAGCTAATCAATGCACTAAAGGCTGATTTTAAACAGCTCAAAATGTAAGGTTTTTATTAAAATAACATTTATATTATACTTTTGTATTTGTTATGCAATAAATGATTTCTTTCCCTATAAAAACCTTTCAATTTTAGTTGCTTAGAATCAGACCTAGTGATTATTAATGTTACCAAAACTGTTTTATTAATACCAGCTCCTGTTAAGAAGAGAAATTACTCAAGTACTCTTTCCATAAAATTCAAGGAAGACAAATTTTGCATTTAAGAAGAAAGTTGTTCCTAGTGCCAACAAATCATTCATGGTAAGTTGTGGAAATAATAATATTGCTAGAACTTGTAAAAAGCTTGATATTTTTTAACAGGGTAAAAAGCTTGATATGCTAACAAAAGGAGAAAAGAGATGTTGAATAAAGTGAAAGTCTGGAGAGCTTACCCAATCAAGCATTACACCTTTCTGGTTTGCCGCTCGCCCAAAATCTAGAGCCTTATGACCTGTGATCAGTTCAAGTAGCAAGATTCCAAACCCAAACACATCAGTTTTTTCTGATGATTGGCCAGTGGATAGATACTCTGGAGCAATGTGACCGACAGTGCCACGCACAGCAGTGGTCACATGCGAATCTCTATGATCCAAAAGCTTAGCTAAACCAAAATCACCAACAACAGCTTCAAAGTCTTCATCTAGCAATATGTTGGCTGCTTTGACATCGCGGTGAATAATTTTAGGGTCACATTGCTCATGCAAGTAAACCAACCCTCTTGCTGTACCTAAAGCTATTCTCTTTCGCCTCGTCCAATCTAAAGCTGGCCGACCGTGAATGTGATCTGGTACATAAATCCAAAACCAAAGACAAATAAGGTAGAGTTCAAAATGATCTTGAGGATTTAGAGTATAAATATCAACCTCAACCATGAGCAGCTTAATCAAAAATTCAATGAGCTAACCTTTTAATCTAGAGGCTACACTGCCATTAGACATGTAGGGATAAACAAGGAGCCTTTCATGCTGAGTACTGCAAAACCCTGAAAGCCGCAGAAGATTCCGGTGGACAGCCAAACTTATGGTCTCAACTTCTGTCTGAAATTGGATCTCACCACCGGCTGCATTATAGTCCTTTAACCTTTTGACAGCCACAACAGACCCATCATTCAAGCATGCCTTGTAAACTATTCCAAAGCCACCTCTTCCTAGAATATTCTTTGAATTGAAATGGTCTGTTGCAGCTCGAAGCTCTTTGAATGAAAACCTTTTTAAATGACCAAGACGCACCTCTGGATCATAATGTTCTGCCAAATAACGGATTTTACTGAATATGCGTAACTTATAGAGAAGCCAAAGAATAAACACACACAAGTTTAAATTGAACATCAGAGAAGAGAACGGAATAAGGAACTCCAGAACGCATGGTATATTGGTACAGGAACACAACATAAGCTTAGAACACACAGGGGAAGTAGATTTATAATTATATCGTGTTCAACTATAAAATGCACACAACATGCCAATG
>PYAF01001225.1:3704514-3724204 GCA_007407185.1 Glycine tomentella | reverse complement strand
CTTGTGTAAAATACATATTAACATACTAGTTCAAATTATAATTATCAAACCATTTCATCGAAGGAAGGATTAAATCTCGTTTGTTTTGATATTGAAAAATCAATTCTTACATTTTTAATAAAAAAAATAGATAATATAATATAAATTTATAGTTTATACACATTTTACCAATTTAAAATTAATTTTATCCGATTTAAAATATAAAGGAAATCCTAAATACCCTTTCTCATACGAGCAACATTTTTTTGGCAAAAATTCAAAACATATTTGTCAAAGTATATCCAAATTTACAATTAACTTATCTAATTCTTAGAGGCTAGAGGCGCGTTTGACATGATTTATGAGAATTATGAATTTTGAAAATCATAATTTTTAAGAATAAATAAATTTCATTTGGTTAGATATAACTATTTTTTAAAATATTCAAATAAGTTTTTTGGAATTAAAGAATTATATATTATTTTTATCAGTCACTTTAATTATTTATCATATAAAATAATCAAATAAAAATAAAAAGATATTTTTATCTAAAGTAAAAAAATTAACTCGATAAATTAAAATTTTCATCTCTACCCATAAAATTATTTTTTATGGGAAACCTATATAAAAACATCATCGAGAAATTTTCTTTTCCAGAAATTCCGTAAAACCTTTTTTCTCATGAATATTATTCTTTAAAAAAGGATACTAAACGTAAGAAACAAATATTCTCAAATTAAAATTTCCAGAAAATTGAAAATTCTTCACTACCGAAAGCTTCCTGAAAACTAAAATAATTTTATCTATAATTTATCGGAAAGGTTTGCTATTTTTAGTTCTTGTGAGTTTTTCAAAGACCAAAAAATTGTGACCTAGGGTGAGTTGGATCCCTCTTAGTGGACCGTTCAAAATTTTTGGCCCCACTGACTGCGATGTATGTACAACTATTATTATTCTTGTTTAAGAACATGGTGCGGATCAAATGTGACTATTTATCTTGTTATTCCAACAATTATTATTTGAGATTCGTTAATCTTCAATAAAAGAAAAAAGGAGTTCCCGTCAATCAAAAGGCAAATCCCAAATGTCGGAACTCAATCATTGAATCATCACGTAGGGTCCACCTCCTTCCTTTCCATCATTCCCTTAAACTATAGTTTTTAAAAAAAATGACTTACTACTTATTATATTACATGCAAGTATTTAATACACTTATATCATTTTCTCCAAAATTATACTTAAATAAACTTTCATAATGTTTTTAATTAACGTTATGACTCTGATACGTAGGGTGAATTAAAATCCAAGTATAGGCTAGATTTGTTTATATCACAAAATATTCTTCAATAATTAAACTATAAGCTTGTGATTTATTACCACATATATAACATGTTTTCCAGCACGAACCAATTTTTATTATTTAGTGTTATGTGAACATTTACTTGCTAGCTAGTTAAATAATAATTAATAGGTTTGCTTTACTTCTATTGTGTCTTTACTCCTTATAGCTAGTCCAACCCACCCCATTATATATGAATTATTTTCTGCCCAGTTAGATACTTCAAATCTTCTAATTCAGCAAAATATAGGAAAATGAATAAATGAAAAATGAAAAAAGGGTGCAAAGTTGAGACGTAGCTTTTGTCATTGCCTTTAGTTTTGGGTTATCCTTTCATGATTAGAGGTAGTAAAAAGGGAGAGACAATGAACCTGCCTTTGTTGCCCATGGTTTCTCTCTGGCCCAGAGGCCAATTGACACCCCAACTTGATTCCTAACACTATTAGGTTTTAAAAATTTGTTAGTAAATTTTTTGAATGATTTGCCTCCGTATTCAATATCGAAAAGAGTTTAATTTTTAATTTAATTGGTAAAACTTTGATGATCATTTTTTTTGGGTACATAGGTAACTTAATTTGTTGAACACAAGTTATCATAACAAAACAGGTTTCTGATGATGGACCCAACACAACCCATTTTCACACCAAACTCATTAGCAGCTGACCAGAATACAATAAGATGATCAACATTCATCTTTTATATATAACAAACCCACCTTGATTCCATAGCTACCCCAACAAAAAAAATGTTACATTTTGGTACTTTAAGCACAATTTGACAATTATAGAAGGGGTTGGGAGAGCTGAAAGTGAAAGAGTATCCCCATTGGCCATTGGCCATTGACTCTTGTTCAATAGAATGGACTTGATAGTCCACTTTTTAAGTTTTTTTATAAATTTTTAGGAACCGTACTTGTATATAAGTGCATTTTAAAAAATTATTTATTTATTATATTTATATGTTCATTTTGTTTTCAAATTATTTAGAATATATTTGAAAGAGGGATTTAGAAAATAGAAGGTGGATTTTTATTTTTAAATTAAGAGTTTTATATAATGTTTATAACAATAAATAAAAGATTACATTATCAAACTCATACAGATTTATTATAAAAACTAGTATTTCAGCAATTAGCGTGTTCAATACACTAGGTAAATTTTATTTTTATACAACATAAAATAAATCATGCTATAATAATTAAAATTCATAGTAAAAAATATTTTTAAATATTTAAATTATATTGTGATACAAAGATATTTTAATTATTAGCAAATTTTTAAAGTATTTATTGAAATTTAATTTAAAAATGACATATTGAAAGAGATAAACGCTTAAGAAAATAAGTATATAAATAAAGACAAAAAATAGTTTTGGTTGGTTAGAATTTTTTTTGTACTAGTTGTTAAATCAAATTAAAATTAAATTAATAACAATATTTTAAAAATATAAAGAAATTAAGGCTTATTATATATAATTAAAATAAAACAAGTGACTCAACAAATTTTTAAGATCACCAAAAGAATAAATATTTTTGATATATATATATATATATATATCATTTGTTGAGATAGTATTAGTCAGGTTATCATTCACTTAACCGATAATAAGGCACTAAAACAAAAATTTAAATATAAGAAAAATTTGATATAATGAAAATTTTTAGACAAAAATATAAATTAATAACTTATTAGAAATTTAAGATATATTTAAATTTTATTAAATTATAAAACATTTCTTGAAAATCTCACTCTCGAAGACATCTTTATCAAATGGAGTGCTTCTCCATCATTCGTACTCCTACTGACTGGCGTGGCCTACCAGTGTCGAGCTCTATGACATTATTGAGCAATTCCAAAACCATTCCGAACATAAAGTAAGCGAAAAGAATACTTTTCCAGAGACAATAACACACAAAAATTACAAGAGAGAAATTTTTACTTAAACCATGATTTGACATCTTTAAACATAAAGCTGAACACTTGTAGTGGTATAGAGTAGAGGTTGTAGATTAAACTATCAACAAAATTAAGATATAGTTACATTTTTTCATAGGCATTAAGATACCCTTTTATATGACTAATCATAAACAAGAGCTAAATATCAAGAAAGTTAAGGTTATTGGTGAGAATTAAATTAATGAATACATGTATTTGTTATGAAACTTGTGTGTACAATATTGTTCTGTGACAACATTAGTTTTACAATGTTTTGAAACAATGAATGTCCTGCTGAGAAACACGAAAAAGGGGAAGAAATATATCGTTAACTTGATTCCACCATGGTGAGGATTTAGGAATAACATAATTATAAGTGGGGGGATTGTTAAAACAAGGAGCATCTATTTGCTAGATAGCATGTTAGGGATATTATTAATGATGAAATCCCTTTGGATCCTAACAAAGCATTTTTTATTTTTTATTTTTAGGAGAGTGGTGGGGTGGGGACAGGGATGAAGTCATAGAATGGAATGGAAGCCCCATTGTCAATGTGGTCCAAAGGATCAGATATGACCAGCTTTGGCATTAGTTCCCATTCCATAATGTATCATTCAAGAATTCAAAGATCTCATTCCTCTCTTTCAATCAGTTTATCCTTTTTTATTTGATTCTTCCAACTAAATTCATGACTCTTTGCTCAATTGTCCTTGAGACGTATTTGATCCTGATGCTTCCCAAATTGGGTTTGACCTTTCTCATTTCATTTGTTCAATCAAGACTTCAAGGCCACACAACAATCCACTAACCACTCCACTACCACAACGCAACGCACATTTTTTTGTTTCTTTTGGGATGTTGTTCCTTCCTAACCTCTCTACCATAGAGACTTGTTTAATTTAGTTTATGCCATTGAGTTTCAACATCGTCATCATTTTTTTACTCCATTATAAGTTATGTTTCCTCTATTAATATTGTGAATGTAACTATATATATATATATATATATATATATATATATATATATAAAGTTTCCATAGTGCAAATTGAGTGGATTGGTATTTTTAAAGTCAAGAATGACTCTATGCTAGTTTCCTAGCTAATTGATATTTTATTACTTTCTTAGAATGATGCACTTGCTTTTTAGTTTTGTTAAATATTTGTGAACTTTGGATGTAACACTTCAACAGTAATCATATATTAATTTTAACTACACCAAAGGACAAAAACCAAATTATTTAGTCGTGTTCGAGGATATCATATGATTTTTAACCATGATTTTATCCATAACGCAGATTCTTATCACCAATCCAAACATACTATCAATCATATTGTTGGAACTCGATTTCACCAAATCAAGCACTAGATTCCAACAAAAACCCATTGGATACACTGATATTGGTTGTTCATATTTGTTAGGCCATTTTTCCATACTGTAACAAGTTCGTTTTCAAAAAGACCAAGTCAAGTATCCGTTGGGCTAGTTTATTGGGCTTGCAGTAGAACTCTAGCATCAGGATGGCTGTTGCTTACTGCAATTCCAATATTGGTTCCTGCACTTCTCATTACATTTTGGAATGCAAATTGTATTCCGTAATAAACTTTCTAAAATTCAATAGAAAGTGTCTGACTCTGAAGTAATAATAAGAGTGTAGGAAGTTTTACCCCATTAGGCTTTGGTAGTTGGGATTCCGACAAATTTACAAGAGTAGGGTAATTTTTTAAAAAAATTATAGGAATGAATAGATTTTAAAAATACTAAAGGTTATGAGTAAGTTGTGTTTTAAAATACAACTTTAGAATTGTAATTATTTTTAAGAAAATACTGATGAAGTTGTGTTTTAAAACCCGACTTCAAATATTTTATATTTTTAAAAAACAAAATCATGAAGTTGTATTTTGAATCATAACTTCAAGTATTTATATGTATATTTTAAAAAATTATGATGTTTTAAAATACAATTTTTTTATATGAAGTAGTATTTTAAAAATGACTTACGCATACTTATAATATTTTTTAAATTTATCAATTTCAGTTAAAAAAAAAATTAACCCACTTTTATAAATTTGCCTTGGAATTCCTCATTGACCCAAATAGCACAATTTTACATGTAAGCGACACCAATTATTCGTGATTGACCAAAATCAATAAAAAAAAAAATCATTACAATACTAAAACTTACTCAATTATACATGCACAGACTAATATTTTATTTTATTTACAAATTAAAATGGTAAGAAAATTGGGAGAAATTCTATATAAATATGAGCCAGTTTTAAATACTTTTTAATAACAAAAAAATTTGAAATGATAATAGAGAAGGTTGATTGATGAGAAAAAAAAAGTTAGAAGACATTCAAAACAATAAATATTAAACACTAAATGTGCGTCATGGTTCATCACAAGGAATGTGACAGCTTTTAAGAAATATAGATAGTTTGTGGCGATTCCATTCACTTTAGAAAATTAGAAATAATGTACTGGCAGCCTGGCAGAAGAAGCACATGCTCTGTAGCAGGATTTTGTCATCTACTGATCTACCAGAATAGGTTCGAGTTGTGTTCAAAGTTTAAACTGCTATATTCTGTCATCATTTGAAAGGGGTTCCACACTTCCTATAGATGTAGCTATATTTCTCTTTAGAAAATCAAATTTGACTCAAAAATAATAGTATAAGCAATAAAAATAGAAAAGAAATCACTTTTAAGTTCAATTAGCAACATAAAAAAGTTATTAAAACAAAAATTAATCTATCATACTTTTACTTTTGATAAAACTTAAATTTGGAAAATTTAATAAGTGTTAAATAAATTATTTTTCCTTAAAGAGTTTTAGATTTTGAGTTTTAATCTCTTTATAACCTTTTTTTCCAATTTTAATCCTCATTCAATTTTATTCCTCATAATCAGTTGTCATGATTAGGTAAATTTTTTTCTTTTGTTGTCAATTTTTTTGTCTTTCCAAGGACTAATTTATAAACAATAAAATAAATGAAAAATAAAAAATGTGCAAGAAATTTAAAGAAACTAAAACTCAAAATCTGAAATTTGACAGAAACCAAAAACTTATTTGATCCTTAAATTAATTCAAAACCTTTTGCGAATCATAGTTTTTTTTTTCATATGTGGGCATAGAAATCAGGGAAAGGGATCCAAATGGAGAGCTACTATTCTCACCACCATTTTTGCTAGTTTGACTACCAGCATTGTCAAAAAGACATCCATGACCTTATTTGTTTATCTGCAAACACCTTCCCGTTTCCCTCTTTTTGTTTAGAGACTCTCTTCTCACCCCAACTTTCCATTTTCATTTTCTCACCCAAAAAACTCCACCGAGCATCACAGTGCCACACCACCTCCCCTGTCCTAAACCGAGCATCCACTAGTGTCGATGTCCAGATCCAAGATTGTGGCAGTGAGGGACACTAGTGAGAGACATTATACAAAGGAATCATATTTTCATTGTTTTTCATCCCTTTAGTCAACAACAGAATCACAATTTTGTTGTAAAGTTCATTGTACACTGTACAATAGAATTGAATCTTATTTTCATTGTTTTATTTTTGTCATCTCCCATGTGTGCACCAAAAACACAATTTTATTATACAAGTCTACAATGAAATTTTGTTTATGTGGGAAAGGTAATTTTGGAATAACATGAAAATCCACACACAGGGGTAGTTTAAATAGCACTTCTGGTAGTGCCAATAGTAGCTCCGATCCAAATGCCTTTGAAGAAATGAATCCGTCTACTATTTTTGGAGATAGCTTTGTATGTGCCCAAGACTTTGGATGATGTACTAGACTTTTCTTATAATTATTAAATTTTAGATTGTAATATGAAGTTATTATAATTATTAAAATTAAATTTAGAGACAGAGATAAAAATGATAAATTTAAAACACACACACATATATATAATTAATAAGATTAAATATATAGAAAAAATAAAAAGATAGTAGTTCAAAATGTAAGAGATTATTTTTTTTCTGACTAACTACAGGAGTAATATGTGAAATGCAAATTCAAGTGAAGAGGAGAGAATATTAAAAATGTCTACTTCATAAAATGAAAAAAAATTAAAGTCTAACTTTTACAAGTTGTTTAATCTTATTTGTGTGACAAAACAATATTTGTCATTTATAGAGTTCAAAATATGGTTAGGATTGTTTTCCTTTTTCTTTTAATTGGCCATGACATGTTATAGAAGTGTGTATTTGAATGAATATTTGTAAAAATGATTTTAAATGAATTTAATGTTGATTCAAATAATTTTTTGAATGAAGTAATTTATGTTTGACTGTTCTTGTTCTAAAAGAAAATTTATTTCAAAACTTAGTGTAAATATTTTAATCCAACACAACACAAAAGATACTTTATTTCTATCATTTATAATCAAACACAAATTTGAGGCAAAATCAATTTTATCTAACAATAATTAAATATTTATAATTTTATAAAATCAAGTTTGGCCACAATCAGAATTAATTCTCATTATTTTTATTATGAAAACAAGCACATTTGCCATTTATAGAGTTCAAAAAGTAGTTGGAATTTGTCTCCCTATTTTTATTTTTCCATAACAAGTTATAGAAGTAGATTTTTCATTTATAGAGTTCAAAAAGTGGCTGTGATTCGTTTTCCTTATCTTTTAATTCATCATATTCATAACAGATAATTTATCAACATGATTAATCTATATAAAAAAAATTTAAGCTCACTTTTACTGAGATTTTTTTATTTTGTTCTCATTCATAAGAATTTAATTTAAAATTTTATTTAAAAAAATGGAATTAAATTTCACTCGTAAGATGAAGATAACAGCCAGCTAAACAGTTTCTTTGTTAGTTCATTTACTCAACCCTTGACACTATTTTCTTTAGTAAAGGGCTACAATCCAAGGATGAAATCTGGGTGAAAAGCAGGACTAAGAGTCCCTTTCTTTGTTAATTATCCTCTCACTAGACACGACGTAATTGAGTGGACGTTATTTGCTGACCTGAGTACCAAATGAAAACCACAAAGATAGAGTGCAGCAATTAATCAACACAAAAATGTGGGCCTCTCCGGTAGACAAATTCAAGTAGATATTGTCTACACAGATTGTCTAGATTAATTATTATTTTATAATTTATACTAAATAATTATACAATTTTTTATGGTAAACATTATTAATTAGTTGAACAATGTAGCATATGTACATTGAGAGTGATTATTATTATTATTATTATATATTTTGATGTGTCTACTGTAAATTTGTAACTTATTTTAAATTTATAGTTTTTTAAATTATTAGTTTAATTAACGATGAAGAAAAAGGATATTTTTAAAACAAATATTATCTAAATAAAACTGACAATGAACGCATGAGAGTACCAATAATAAACACTCAAATTAGATTACCAAAAAAAAAAAAAAACACTCAAATTATGTTTACGAAAGTAACTTGGTTTGTTTCTTGTTCTCGTACCTTTTTATTGGAAAAGGCAAAAGTAAGACTATAAGAGGATAAAGAAAAAAAAATGAATAGAGGAGAAAGAAGGAAAATGGTAAGGATGCAGTATCTATATATATGTGTGTGTGTTCAATGGAATATCTATCTATATATGTGTGTGTGTTCAATGGAATATCTATCTATATATATGTATGTGTGTGTGTGTTCAATGGAATCAAAGAGGAGATGAAGGTAAGAAACAAAAAGAAAAGATGGGTAGAAGTAAGAAAAATGAAGCAAGAGAAAAAGACCTCTCAAAATGAAGACTGCACTTGCCAGGCTTCAATAGACCCACTTTCATTATGACAAATTACGAGTTTACAAGCTCTAAGCTGCAAACAAACATATCCACTCCACGTCAGATTTTCCTTATCATGATTCTTCCCACAGTACTTTCTTTTTCTTCCTTTTTTGTAGTCATCCACTATTTTTATCTATGCCAAATTAATATCCCATTCACTTTCTCATTCAGCAACACACGACATTTTCTTATTAGGATATATAAGGGCTCTTGTAGGTAAATTTATACTGTAAATTATTATAATGGGTAGATTTTAAAATTTATAAAATAGGTAAAAATACGATTTTACTTTGAATAAATGGTATTTCAAAACATAAATTTACTTTTCTAAAAAGTTTTACACTGAAATCATATATTATCATATCATTTCAGTTTTTTTTAAATTAAATGTTAAAATCGCATTTCAACTTATGATTTCAACATGTTTATTTTTTTTTATTAAAAAGAATTGAAATCGTATTTTCGTATACGATTTCAGTTTTCACAGTTTTTTTAAATAAGTAAAAAGTAAAATCGTATTTTATATATGATTTTTTATATTATCATATCGATTTTTGTAATTTATCCGATATATAAGATTTGTTTTTTGGTCTAAAGGAAAAAGGTTATACTTGAAATTTCTTTTATTGGATTTTAATAATAATAATAATAATAATAATAATTCATATTTATCGATAAAAAAAATATAATTTTTTTATTATTTTTTCCTTTTAAATAATCAAACATAATCAAACAAAAAAGTTATTAAAAAATTGAAAAACTTGTCTGCCAATTTAACGAAAATGATTCCAATCATTCCATACATTCCCAATCCCAATATCTAAAAGCATTTTAATTTATTAAAAAAAAGTATCACAAGGATTATTTATTGCAAGCCATTGATCACACTTTTTTATCATTACTGTTATTATGTCCAATTCACACTTGTTTCATGGAAAATGTGGGATTCTCCGACGTCACCGCCCGCTGCAGATCCTCCAGGCACACATCGCCGCCGCAAAACACCATCCTCGCGCCACATCTAAAGGCGGCATTCCGTACACTCCGCCACTCGCACCCAACCCCATTCAAATGATTCAATACTTCACACAACACCAGCTCCTCCGGTTCGAAAGTGTTCCTTACGTAAACAAAGTCCCCAATCCACGTTACCTCCACCGAATCTAACTCCGAACCACTGAAAAACTTCCGAACCATCTCCTTCGGCATCTCACCCACTTCCTCCATCCCCCAACCCACCCGAACCTCCCACAGCTTCACGCCTTTCACGTTCCCAACTTCCCACACCACCCCCGCCACCATCAATCTCTCTCCTAGGGTTCCGGTGACGCAGTGAAAAACACGCTCATGAGGCCTCAAATTAAACGGTCCTTTCCACGTTTTCGAAACAGTGTCGAACGAGTACGTCAGGCCGGAGTGTTTCTCCGTCACGTGCATGATTTCTCCGGTGACTGCCACCGACAGCCACGACGACGCCGTCGAGCCTTTCAGCAGTGCCGGCATGGAGGGACACGCCTCCCAGGATTGGCTCTTTAAGTCGTACATCTCCACCGCGAGCGGATCGTCCTCGAACTCGCACGCACCGCCGGCCACTACCACGCGCGTCCCCACGCGCACCACCACGGGGTCGGTGCGCCACACGCGCGGGGATGGCGCGTGGTGCCAGTTCAGGTGCAGCGCGTGGAGGGAGAAGGCAAACGCGGATGGGGTGAGCGTGTAGAAGAGCGTCGAGTGTGAGGATCGCACGGGGGAGGTGTGACAGTGTGTTGTGTTATTGATTTGGAGCCACACGTGCGAGCGGGGGTCGTAGGCGTGGAGGGTTGCCACGTGCGAGGCGCGGAGGCTCTGGGTGAGGACTATTAACCAAGGCTTGATTGGTCTGACGTGGGCGAGGGAGGAGGACACCGCACGCTTCCAGGAATTCGACACGTGAGAGGCGGGCACAAGGTGGATGAGTGGCACGTGCGAGAATATGGCCTCTAAGATATCGCCGTGGATGGGTGCTTCTTCTGTTGCCATTGGTATAAGAATGAATATCTTTGTGTGTGTTTGTGTTTCTGTCACTATGTTTTTTTTTGGATAGTAGAGTGAGAGGGAAACGGGAATGAAGGGGTTTATATAGAAGGTGTAAAAGGATAATGAACAAAGAGATCCCATGTTATCCAATGCTTGTGTGCCACCTCATTAGTGTCAGAATGTGAATTTGGTGACAGATGGGGACCTCTACCCTGAATCCTCACCAACAATTTCGTCCCGGTTAGTGTATATTGGGAATCCTGTTGGTAGCACAATCAAATTTATAAAAGTATTTTTACCCTTCCTTTTATGTTTAATTTGTGACGGATCATTAGATCTAGTTTAAAAATTCATACACAACAAGTTGAATTGAAAATAAAACATGTTCTTAATCGGTATTTGCCACGATTAATCTATTTGTGAACTGTGTAAATTGTAACTTGACACGAGAGGGATTACTGTCATGCTTTCTTTGGTTGACACAAATGAGTTTTTATAGAAATTATTTGTATATGTAATTATAGGAAGTTTTTTTATGGGCAAGTAATTATAGGAAGTGAAAGTTAGGTTAGTTTTTTAAAATTATATTATTAATAAAGAATCTATTAGAAGCTGATAAGATAGAATTGAAACTAAATTTTTGTTTATTTGTAAATTTTCAAAAATATTAAAACAAATTTAAATACAACTATCCAGAAAAAAGATCTTTTTTTTGGGATATTCCTAGACGTACAACGTTAAAACTCAACTATTACCCATTTCTTTCAGAAAAGAGGCAGGGCCATATGTTCAGTGTTGCATCGGCAACATTGTACTTATATAATTAGTCAATAATTCTGAAATAAACATGAAATTGTAAAAACAAAAATAGCAACTCTTGACAGTTAAAAGAATTAAAAGAGATGCTACTTAAACTTTAGTTTAATTGACTCTTATTGATGTTATATTTCTATGCCTTCTAAAAAATATAAATTTTTATCATATCAAGATCGCACTCAACTATGTTCACGCTATGGTGATGATAGCATTTTGTTAATAACGTAATATTATGACAAATGTTCCGCACTAGTTGTGGTGGACGCTGTTATCAATACTCAATATAGCAAAGCTTTAGTTTGTGATTATGTACTGGTAAGTTGTCGCGACGATGAAGATGGGCGATGACGATGAGTGCTCTAATTTTGGGTTAAATAAATGCTTTCTTTTCTCTCGCAATATTTAAAAAATTGATTTTACCCTTTATAAAAATGCAATACATTTTTAGTTTTTATATTTATAAAATGGTATAATTTTAGTCTTTCATTAGGGATTAAAAACACATATTTTTTGTTCAGATGTAGGAATTAAATTATATATTAATTTTTTGTAACACGTAATAATATTTATCAGTGATTAAAATTAAGAAATAAATAAATAAATGTAAATGATATAAGTATGCATAATCATAATATATTCAGCAAAAAAATCATAATATTGAGTTTTTTAATTAAAAAATAAAAAAATTCCAGCAAACTGGTTCAAACTAATTTTGGTTTATTTGGATTAATGAGTCCAAATTTAGATCAATTTAACTAGTTTCACAGCAGCTCTTTGTAAACCCCATTTAATGACTGATTCCTAATTCAACTGACCGACCGACCAACTCAATTTAGTTCTAACAACATTATTGTATCCTAAAAAAAGTTGAAATTTATTTATATGTATTGCCCATAGTAGCCAACTATCTAATTCTTTTGAAGAAAAGCAGCACACATGTTTACTTCGGTAGCATTGTGCTTACATCAATGGTCAATAATATTCTTGAAATTAATAAACTTGAAATTGTCAAAACAATATTAGGTAATAATATGAATTACTCAATTGACATTTTCTTTATATTTTAATATTTTATATATCAATAATTGTCATTACAGGTTATTCCTTAAATTTTAATTTAACTCATATCTATGTTAACTGTTAGGATAAAATTCTTTGATATTCTCTATAATTTGGTGAAATTTTATACAATATTTTTTAACGTAAATGTTAATACTCCTTAATTATTTGAACCATTCATGTTTCACTAAAAAAAATAAGTTATACCGTATATTCCTATAAACAGGGATCCATTAAAAAATTATGATGCATGTAAAAATTATAAGAAAGCATAAGAAGTGTTAAGAATAATTTGCACTAACTTTTATAATTTAGATCACACTCATTTGTAGTTGAGCCCGCTGACGTACCGATAGTTTTTTTTTATATATATATTTTATTTTAGTTAACCCGATGACTGATAGCGCAATAATTATTTCGAACCAACTTGTGGTGTCAATGTGTCATAGTTGTACGGAGTATATAGTAACAATAATTTTATTGATTATAGTTCTCACCGTGGGGATGAATGATGATATTGATGGGAGATTTTTTGTTTTTTATACGTAGTAATAAGAATATAAGTATTAAAAGTTTTATAGTAATTTATGTCAATTATTCAATTAATTAATTGATTTTTTATAATAATGAGAGGTGTGTCATATTAATTCTTAATCCTTAAATTAAATATAAAAATATTAATATTATGAGTTTAATTTGCAGAGAAAAATCAAATAATTTTGTATTATTATTCAATTATAAATTATAGAGATTATAATTTTATTAAGTTTTATAATGATTATTTTTATGGTTATAATAATTATATTTTTTAATGAAAAATGTTAATGTAATTCTTTTTACATAGATAGTACATAAAGATTTATTCTTTGTGCATTGTCTATATTTAAATGGTTAATTAATAAAAAAAAACTATCATTGTATTGGAACTAAAATTGTGTGTCAATGTAAGTATGTCAATCAACACTAGATAACTGGTAGATAGTTGATTGCAAAATGATTATTTTTAGCCGACAACGGATAGGAAGGGTAACTTTGGTATAAGATACAAGGATGAGGCCCATGATCTGAAATACAATTGTTTTATGGAATATAGGCACATCGTTTTCACAAAAGATAATCACGTAAGACGTTAAGATCATGTAATTCATTATCACCCTAAAATTTAGAATAGTGGTTAGTAATTGGTAGTGTATCAAACTATCAAGAATGACCAATGGCTTGAAATTGTCTTTTGTTTTACAAATTCGATAAAGTCATATGTAATTATGGGGACAACCATCATCAATCAAAATCATCTTCTTTTTACTTTTAGATTTCTTACTTTCGCTCATTACTTTCTTGTTTTTACCACTTTTTAATCGCTTTCATTTACTTTCCCATAATTTGAATTAGTTGTTTACAATGTTCTTTTATCGCAATTTTATATGAATAGTTTAACATAAAAACATTGAATTTCCAAAAACAACTTTTTGGAGTAGACCAAAAAAACCTGATTAAGGAATATAGTCTTTTTACTTGAATCAATCACTTAAGTGTGAATCGATTGGTGTTAGTCTACACAATGGCAGATAATATTTCACACCAACATATTGATATAATTTTAAAGATAATTATTATAAAAATTAATAAATTTTTCATAAATGGGAATTTTAAAAGTAAAAGATATTTTAAAACTATAAATATATAAACTATTTAGTGGTGGGAGTTTGGGTGATATGTAATTATGTATGATATTATAATTTATTATTTATTATTATTATATTAATATTTTCACAGTATTTAGAATAATATTTGTTTTATTTAATAATTTAATTCGTTTAATTCATTTTAAGTTTATTAAATTATCCAGTGACATATATGTTATTTGTTTTAAAAAATTAATGTAAAATATTTTTCAGACAAAGTTACAAAATAAAGTCAAGTCTTAAAAATGGGTCTTTCTCAAGTGAATAGGTTAATAGAACTTAAATTTGACAATTCAAGATAAAATCTAATTAGATGACTCATTTCTTTTCTATTCTCACCAGACTTGGAAACAAATGCAACTGTAACATCGATGAGTACAATATACTGTAGTATTAGCTACAATTGACAACAATTAAGAAAATAAAAATATATTTTTTCTTCAGAGAAAAAGAGGTCATATAAAGGAAACAAATGATTGGATTCCAGTATGTAGAGTGCATATATTTTAAATATAATTCATTTTAATGGATTTTTATATTTTATAAATTTAAAAAATCCTCAACAAGCACACAATTAAAGTCCATATCAGTAGGCATGGTAATAGGATTCTCATCTAGAACATAAAAAATTGTAATAATTGAGAATTACTCATATTGATAGTTAAAATGAACTGATAATTGTATTTATTTTAATTATAATTCTTCTTAGGAATTTGGATAGTATAGTTGAATCTAGAAGGGGAACCTTCTTTTCCGGTTCGTTTTAAAATTCTTACCTAAATTAAACTTGCTAGTTGTTACGTCAACTAAAAAGCTAAACACATGCAATTTCCTTTTTGACCGTATTAACGAAATTCAAACATCGGAGTCTTGCAGGAAATCTTCACCAGAAATGTGTTAAACTCTCAGAGTCCAGGCACCACATGAGGGAGTTGAAAAAAAAATAGATGGATCATGGATGTGTAATGTATTTCGCGGTGTAGGTTTTATGGTTGGAACAAAACACACATAGAAAATACGTACCAAAAAAATGAACACCACCCATAAACAAAACATATATCATCGTCAACAAAGGAACTATTCATGTTAAGTATGAGTCATTAATTAGTAGTGGAAGACAAATATGATGACCTAGAAATCACTGATAACCTATCCATCACCTACCCTAATACCCCTAATATGGTGCTTTTGCTACTATGTTAATTATGTTGATGTCATTTTGTTGGGAAGACGGTGCCAACCATACCCTAATAAAGTAATCATTCCCCTTATGGGACCGTCATATGTTCAGGAGCAAACACAATTCCTATTACAATCACTTGTTTATAATTACTGAAAAATAAAAAATAAAACACTTTAATTATATATCCAAGTTATCTTATTTAAAGCGAAGATTTGTGCCACGACAAAACAAAGCTGTCTATAATTTTTTAACTTGTGTTTATATTTAGTGAGGAATCAAATTAAAAATAAGCAACCTCATCATTTCTAAGATTATTTCTTTTCTGGAAGGTTTAGATGCACCAACAGGCAACAGTGTTTTTGACCTAGATAGAAACAGAGTAGACGGCAAGGGCCACTGCCTTAACGTGTCACACAAAGTCGCGGTTTTCGCACCTCTCTGTTTGTCAACGGCGTGAAATATGGGACAAAAAGTCACAGTTTGGATTCTAGAAAAGGAGGAAAATTTTTCCCCAATTTGTTTATAACAACATAAAACAATGTATTTAACAATGATATTTTATAATGACATAATCTTTCAGCCGATTTAGTAGCTGTATTTGACTTGATAATAACAAAAATTAATTAAGTTTTTATTTACTTAATTTTTTTCACATTTTAATTTTTAGTTCTCAAAATTTATCAAACAAGTTTTAGTTTTCTATTAAGTTTCTGTCAGTATTTTTAGTTTCATTTTTTATCTATTTATAATCTTTAATTTATTTTTATTACTTAAAAATTAATTTAAATATATAAAAATGAAGGACTAAAAATGCATAATGCTGAAAATGAATAGAATGAAACTGATGAAAATTAACGGATACTTAAAATTTGTTATAAATGAATAAAAAATAAAATTTTAAAAAAATTAAGAAACTAAAAATTTATTTAATCCTAAAAAAACATAGTTCGGAGGATTTAAAAGCTGATTAAGTCGGTAAAAAAGTGGAGATCAGTCTTTCAAATTTCAATTATTTTGATTGACGTAAGACTTACTTTTATTTAGAGTTATTGGTTGTGAGTTTGGATGTATTTTAATCAAATTCAAATTTAAATTAATCAAATTTGATTAATTTGGTTTAGTTAATTTTTATAACTTTTTTAAATTCAACCTAATTTAACCAATTCATGAACAATTTGATTTGGATTGGGTCAACAGATTATCCATTTAAGTTTGATTTTTTTTTTCTTTCTAAATTACTATTTTATATCATGATTTATTCAAATATCCAATATAATTAATATAATATTATCAAATGTATAAAAGTAGTAAAATTGATTTATTTAATACCATCAATATAATATTTTAAAATAAATTAATGCATATTAAAACAAAATATTCTTCAATAAGATTTATTATAATAGTCCGAATCACAATTATTTCTTACCAACTAATTTCTTACAATAAGCTTTGTTACAATCAAATTTATTGTAACCAAATTTGCTTAAACAAAGGAACAAAATATGATTCATTAATATTATAAATATGATAGAAAAAAATGTGAAATAAATAACAAATGTACCTGGAAATAATAACTTAAGAAGTTTCAACAATAGTAGTCCCAATATTACCAGTATTTAAAGTCAAATCAAATAACTCTAAAAATCTAAACACAACCTCATTTGTCCAAAAATTAATTGATATTTTATACAAATATAAAAAATGGAATAAGAGATTACACACCTGATACAATATTTTCTGCTTCATTTGTTTCAACTTGCAAGTCATTAATATTTTGCTTTGCAGATCTAAGCCAATTTTGGACACAAATGAGAGCTTCAACAATAATGAGACTCAAGAAACTATGAAATAAATATAGAATTCCGTCCCTTATACTAAATAGAGAGTTAGATGATATAATAAATACATGAGTGACCAATATATTTTTAATCATACAGAAAAAAAATATAATATTTAAATGTTTTCAATTTTCACTAATTCAAAATGTCAAACTGAGGATCATCCTCTAAATACTCATCTAACTCATTTTTGCACCTCATCATATTTTTTCTTCATTTTCATTCTAAATTCATTTTTTTTAGTTTTTAATATATATATATATAAAATAAAATTTATATTTTAATTACATGTTTATGAATCAGATCAATGGATTAATGGATTAATGGATTTATAAATCTAAATCCATGATCCAACCGATACATAAATGATTTTGATCGATTCAATTCGATTTGATTTTAACTCAAATATATAATCTATTCTAAACTCATTTAGTTTGGATCTCTAAAGGTATAATTTATCTTTCATTTGGTTCAAAATTTAAAATTACGTGATTTAAGTGATAATGTTAATATTTTATTTAATCTCAACTTTGAAATGGAAATATTGTATTAATAAAAATTTACTAAAAGATTAAGATTTCATGTCTCTATAAAATATCCATTCCAGCAGGTGAGAGTAACATCCAACATTCCTCGTTCTAAAAAAGAAAAATCTTACATTCCTACACACACATATCATATATATATATATATATATATATATATATATAGTAATTATATATAGATATAGTGTTTAAAAAAAGTAACGGATTTTCCCAATACATACCGAATGGTAGGTAAGAGTTAGGCATTCAGGAAATAAATCTAAATACTCTGGACAAGCTTGTTTCACGGGTAAATTTATTAATACAGAAATATAAAAGGGAAAGTTTTATCTCTTATTTATTACAAAGTTATAAAATAATTAATCTCAAATATATTTTATTTTTGGTAAGCAATAATCTTTAATATTTAAAACACACATATACCCTCTTTTTTAATTACTTAATGTTCCTTTATGTACATTTATATTTTTCTCATTCCCACAAATTTAGTTTTTATGCCAATTTTATGTATGTTGTTCACAATAGTTTTTTTGCTTTCCCTTCAATGCTTCTCCACAATAACAGACAATTTTTCTCCGTTCTCAACCGGAACCGCTGAAGGAGGAGTCTGATTTTCTCTTTCAACATGCATGCAATACGTGTATCCATCTATTTGAAAAATTAGAGTTTTTTTTTTTACAGTGTTTGAAAAATTTGAGTTAAAAATCAATTTTTTTCTAAGTCGCAAATCACTTTTCATATATTCACCGGTCATATTGTTTCGTCTCTGCACAAATATATTGTTTGCCTCAACGAGTCTTCCTTTTTTTTTTTTTCAAGAAATTTTAACAATAGTGATATTTCAGTAAATTTAGGAGATGTATTAGATTAAGATTTTAGAAGACTATTTTAACATAAAATATCTTGTAAACTTATTAAAAAACTTTATAAAAATGTAATGATTTAAGATTTTTTAAAAGAATTTTATAATTAAGACTTTGTATTTCAGATTTAAATGTATTAACAAAGCATAGATTCATAAGATTTGAAATGGTATTATGGATTTTTACAATTTTAAAGTCTTAGGATTTTTTTTTTGTTTTTACAAATTTAAAGTTGTTAAAGTTTTTCTAATTTTTTTATAATTCTATTTTTTTCTTTTATTTTTTTATAGGGTTAACTCTATTTTTTAAAAAATTGTAAATAATTTTTAATTTAATTATTTAATAAATAAATAAATTTTAAATTTTTTAGTTTTACTTAATATTTTGTATATATTTTTTATGGTTTTATTTAATATTTTTTTATTTAACATATCTTATATATTTTTATATGTTTTCTAAAAAAATTAAAAACAACTTTGATGTCATGAAATGAAAATAAAAACTTTAACCAATCGTGAAAAAAAAATTTAAAATAACTTTGAAGTTGTAAAAAAATAATTAATCTTACAATTTCAAGTCATAAATTAAAAAAATTAATTGAAGTCATAAAATATTTTTATGACTTCAATTTTGTTAAAA
>PYAF01001225.1:3641520-3704414 GCA_007407185.1 Glycine tomentella | reverse complement strand
AATAAAAAAATAGTGTCAATAATATGTTATTAAAACACTTTTTAATTTATAGCCCAATCAATTCAATCTATTTATTTATTTTGTTTAAGAATATGTATCTTTCATAAAGAAAATCATGTTTAAATTAGATAAAATTACTATGACTATAAATAATAATAAAAATCTCCAAATATTTAACATAATTACATAAGACTTAATTATGGGATCACAATATATTTGAGATAACTGAAAAAATTAAATTATTTTAATAATTAATTATATGATTGAAATCAATTTTTGTTTGGTAAATTTGTTGAAAAGTGATTTCAAGTTACTAATTAGGTCAGAATAACCCATATCAATTTTTCTATTGGTAGTAAGTTATATATAAGTTAATCCAATTTAATATATACTATCAAATTATATAATAATATTTTAGTAAATTAAACCTAACCGTTTGTATATGGGAAAATACATTTGAAGAAAATGAAAAATGATCACTTATAGATCTATTCAACGTAGTTAAGAAACTATGCAAATTTTATTTCATTTGTTAGATTTTCGTTGATAATTGTGTCACCTCTTAACTACATTAACATTACAAACATACTCAGTCTAATTAGTGCAAATTGAATTAATTTGCTGACTAACTCGTCGAAAAGACTTTTAGCGTAGAGGTTCTTCAAATGGTTCCTAATCCCATAGAAATTTCTTTGCTTTTTCATGCTTATCAAATGAAGATTAATGAAAAAAACTAAAATATCATTTTTCTTCATTATGTCTTTTTAGTCATTTTTAAAAAAAAAGTTCCATTGGATTTGTTATGTTTGTGAATAATCATTTCTTAAATAACGATGTAGCTTTAATTTTATAATTTTTTTACAGTTTATTTTGTTATGGTTCAAAAATATCAAATTTTGCTTATATGAAACATTTAGTAGGTATTAAATAATTTAATATCAATAGAATTAAATATGATATATAAATTGTTATAATTTTTTCAATATTTATCTATAATTCTCACATAAAAAATAATTTAATTGAAATTGAGCAATATCAATTTCTGACAATTTTTAACGGAAATAAATGATTTAGTAAATTGTATTTATTAAACACTTTAGACAAACATTTTTTTTTGACAAATTAGAATAGCCATCAATTAATAGATGAAAATATATTTTATCCTAAAAATATTGTTATTCTGTTTTGGTTTTTTGGAACATAATTATTTTATTATAATTACAACAATATCCATCAATTATTGAACAACCAGTAATATAATTGTCGTTGAGTTTATAGGCTGCCCATTGCCGTGTGGTGTGGGTCACAATTCACAATTCAATAAATTAATTAGATGGATTAGGAACCCACACAGAAAAACATGGATAAGAAAATGCATAAGTCATTTCTAGTCTAAATAAGGCCTATTCATGATGGGACTATAATAGTTTGACTTTTTTCAATTATAAAATTATTTTTTACATTAAAGCTATTTTTTTACCATGTTACAAGAATTTATCTTCGTCCATAATTTCTTTTTTTAAAAAAAACGTGTTTGAGTTTTTTTAGTGGAGATTGCCCAATTCATTTCATTAAAAAAATGTAATTTGATAAAAATAATAATAATAATAATAATAAAACTGATAGAAATCGAATTACTTTAGTTTTGTTTTGGGTTATTGTTTTTCCGCATAATTGATCAGTTTGGATTGATTGCAATTGATGTTTGCAACAATAAAAATAAAAAATCCTTGGAAAGAGACTTTGCTTGGGGTACATTATACTTATATGTCTCCCTTTTAGTCCAATCTTGAGCTGACAATTACTTAATGCATCTTATTTTCGTTTGGTACATCCCATAATTTTAAATATATTACAAGAGAGGGGATCATTTTACACCGGTATAAAACTTTATAGTTTTACATCATTCAATAATTTTTTACTGGATAAGTATTTTACAAAATCTATCGTTAGATTGAAAGCTTATATCATGTAGATCATATGTCTCAAATTTCACAAAAATCTGAAATCATTTGGAATGTAATCAAATAATCTAATTTTTACACATTTTAAAAATACATATATCGTTAATTTTTATATATATCAATTAGGTTTCATATTTATTATAACTTCATACTGTGTCACCTTATTTCTTCCAATTCAACAACTCCCTGCACCCCATTCTTCTTCATTGTGACCCCATTAAGGTATCGTGGTTCATAAAGTGTTATGAAATTCATGTTACAAAGTTATGGATTAAGCAATCCAAAACAAATACATATTAAAGATTGTTCAATTCATAATTATTTAAGAATAAGTATGAAATGATTGATCCATATTTCTTCTAATTCAATTACGGATTGAACAACATGTAATGTATATTATGTTTTAAATTGTCTAATTGATAATTGTATTTGAAGAATTATAGAATGACTAATCTGTAAGTCATCTAATACAATTGTGTTTTGAACAATGTAGACCATAATATACATTATGGATTATTCTGTTCGTAATTGTATTAGAAGAAGCACAGATCAATCATTCCATTATTGTATGTGTGGTGCCTTCTCCAGCTATACTTAGGTCATTAGATGGCAGAATGGGCATGAGTTTGGATAGTCACAAAGGTTCCACAAGGTGTGACAGTTGCCTTGAAAAGGGATGGAGATGACAACACAACAGAGAAAAGAAGGCAATCAGGTGCTAGAGTTGAGGGAGAGAAGAAATGGTGCAATATAGGGAATGAAGGACATTTACGTCCATTTGGGGTCTTAATTTTTAATTATTGGGTGCACCAAACAAAATGTAGGTGCATCAAATAATTGCCTCTTGAGGCTTGAGCCACTGGATCAGTTTAAATCTTTGGGCACACAAAGCCCATAATGTTCTAGTTCTCGCTTGTTTTGACTTTATTATGTTATTATCTTTTTATTACAGTTATTGTGTATTTTTTTTACAATAAATTTCAACTTAAAATTTTGATAACTTATACTTGTATTTATTATGTTATTATATTTTTATTACAGTTAATCTGTATTTTTATTTTTAATAAATTTCAACTTAAAATTTTGATAATTTGTACTTGTATTTATATTTTATATTATTACAAACCAATCTTTCATTTTTCTTATTGATACTCCCTCCCCCGTAATTTATAATATAAGATTTTTCCTCCATATTATGGAAACTATTTTCTAACCTGTAATAGAGTACCAAAACTCATTTCAAATTACACGCACCATAGAATGACACAGTATCATGATACAAATATGCCATAAACCGTCAGCTTGATGGTCATTACTCATTGGTGTACGTATGATCTTCTTTCTCTGTTTTCCCACTCCAAATAATTTTTTTCTTTCTTTTTTCCAAAAAGAAAAAATAGTGTGAATAATATTTTATTAACACTCTTTAATTTATAACCCAATCAATCCAATATTTTAATCTGTTTATTTGTTTATTTTGTTTAAGACTCTGTATCTTTTATGAAAAATAATCATGTCCAAAGTAAATGAAATCACTATGACTATAAATGATATAACTGTTTTTGAATATTTGACATAAATACACACTTAAGACTTAATTTTGTGATCACGATGTGTTTGAGACAGTTGAAAATATTAGATTATTTCACTAATCGATTATATGTATAATCTAATAGGTCAGAAAATTAGATTAATGAAAGCTTGGGTTGTATTGATTTTAACTTTTAAATAAAAAAAATATTTAGAGATGGAGGGAGTATAATCAAGTTATTCTCCCAACTTTTCTCTTCTGAAATTTGCTAATTTACATATTTGTTCTCAAATACGTGAACTGAACTCATTTATTCAAAATCTACCAATGAAAAAAATAATCATATTTTACTAAAGTTAGAAGTTTTTAAAAAATTATCTTTAAAAGCTTAACTTCACACCGTAAAATCTTAAAATTTGATAAATATTTTAACTTCTAAACCTTTTAAACCATTTTGTATAGCAAATTCATCCTAAACCTTTTGAATTGTGTTTCTCAAGCTTGTGTTGAAGTCTTGTGCTCATCCACAGAAGCATGTATAAATTCATGAAAATGATTTCTTAAATTAGACACGAAGCTCCCATTCTCAGATTCTTAGACTCTTGAGTCCCATCCAATTTATTTATTACCATAAAATATGGTTAGAAACTTAGGCGATATCTTCATTAAGACCGAAAGAGCCAACCAGTATCTTATCTTCACTTGAGTCGAGATAGGACTTTTCTAAGGCCAAGTTCCATCCCATTTATTACCACAAAATATTCTTTAGTCGATATCTTCATTAAGAACGAAACCCAACCAATATCTAACTAATTAAATTTTGACCATACTAAAACTACGGCAAAGTGCAAACCATTCATTTGAGAGACTAAAAATATAATTAAAACTAATTGGAATCTGAATTGAGCGCAGTCGAAGATTAGTTGGAAGTTGGAACCACGATAAGTAGTTACTCACACCCTAGAGCAGCCTCCTATGATGGAGAAATTATTACATGATCTGGAACTGAGACTATATAATCCCAGTCAATTTCTAACCATATATTTTAATTTACGAAAAGAAAAAATAGTGTATCATATGAAAATTAGTTGGGGTCGGAATTTTTGACAATTAAAGTTGGAATGTTTCAGTTGAACACAAACATGAATCCCACAGTTTCCAAGTTGCCTTGGTGTGGAGAACTTAGAAGGAAAAACTTACATCTACTAGAGTTCATTTGAAGCCTCAAAAGATCCAAAACCCATATCTCTTACCCTTCACTTCTTTCACATTAAGGTTAGGTTGTAGAATATGAACGTAGAATATTTAAAAAGTTTTAGCATAATCAAATGTGAGATGTTGTATTTTGTATATTAAAATATGCACGAAGAACATTGTTTAGAGGGGGGGCAAGAAAGCCTAAGAAAACTGATCAAAACGCAGTTAAAAGTTGTAACAGTCAAATGAAAGACACTCTTTATTGTGTCAAGACAGCGCCATCAGAATTCTACAAAAACAATGTGACAACAATCCTGGCCACTCTTTCTTGGATGGTTTGATTTCATAAACATATACTCTAACTAAATTTCCAAATTCCAGGAATGGAAAAGGAAATTAAGAATCAACGTTCACTTCAGACTCACCATGAAAATACTAAAACTGAAGGTGTTGTTGACCTTAAGCGGCAGCAGTAATGAACTGTATTGCCTCTTTGCATATACCAGTCATTGTGGCTTCGGGTCCATAAACCTATAAATAAGATAGATAACCAAAAAGATTAAAGATTGTTCCTCAAGGCAAATATTCCTAACAGCATAAATTGGTTGTTCAATACTTCAATACAATCAATAATAAAGGCATGAGTTAGGTTACCTCAATGGGGATGCCAATCTCCTCTCCAAGTGCTCGCATCAAAGCTAGACCCTTCTGGTAGTTGGGACCCCCTCTCCTCACAAAGATGTGCATCCTTGCTGCTTTCAATTTCGATTCCTGAATTGCAATAGCTCAACACTCAATTAACTACTACAAGAAGATTCTCATCATACATCTGAACCAAGCTCCATTGATCATAGACTTACCTTCTCCTTCAATGCCCGAATTATACCACTAAATGTGGCAGCAACATCAGTAAAGTTGGCAATGCCTCCTCCTATCACAAGAGCTCTCTTCTGGCCATCAGGGTTTGCAGTTGCACACTGGAAAGATAAATGGAAGTTATAATAGATACAAAATACCAATGGTATCAGGTGCAAAGTTAGTATGCATATCATAAAAGCTATATTTGAACAATTCGGACAAGGACATTCTGATCATGTAAGCATGAATGCTAAATCTCTAAATTGATATTTAGACCAAAAACAAAACAGAGATATAGGTTAATTACATCAATTACAACTCTGGCATACTGTAAGACCTCCTCTTCTTTGGGTGCACCGCTATATTCAGCATAGTTTCCAAGCTCAGATGCAAAGCCAAGATCTCCTACCTGTTTTAATATTGTACCACATAAGTTATCACTTAATGTTACCAATGTTTTAGCTATGAATTTGGTGTTAAAATCAGAGAAACACACCGTATCAGCATAGATGACACTAGCACCTCCCCCAGCTACCATTGTCCAAATTCGGCCCTTTGGGTTCAACACTGTGAATTTTAAGGATGCACTTGTCTGCAAATAGTAAATAAACAAACAAATTAAGTATCAAAATTACAACTATAAGAAATAGTATTATTGCATTCTTCAATACATTACTGATGACTGCTGTTAGAGAAGCATGAGCATTAAGAGCAGGTGATACTGAGAACCTAAAAGGATTAGGGTACATTCAATTAAGCTCTTATCTAATAAGCTTTAATTACATGAGAGCTTATATCATAAATTTGCCACAATACTTGTTGAAATAAGCTACGAAGAGCTAATACAAAATAAGCTTCTTATTACCTATAAGCTCTCTCAAACACCCCCTAAGACCTAAATCATTTTTATTTCCCAAGATTCCGCCATGCAGTTTCAGAATAATAGCAGGTTTAACTCAATTATAGTTTTCACCCTCGGAAGGAGAAAAAACAATGTATGTGCTATGTAAAGTACACAAACAGGCACAGGCACAGTCAAACAAAACACAGACACACATCTTCTAGACATAGTTTTATCGAATAAGATTGTAAATGCAGGGCAAAGTTATATTTGTGCACCTTTTCATCTAATCCATGAATGAAAGACTCGGTGGCACTCATAACCCTTCCAAATGGCAGTGGAAATTCAATGTCTCCCCACCTACAAGAAATTCAACCCCATGTTAATTTAAAAATATTAACAGCAAAATATCCACTAGTTTTACATTATGAAATAGAAAGATAATATTCTATCCTTGAAAATAACACTTGGCATTTACTAGAGGGAAAAAACCCACTTCTTGAAGTTCTTGAAAGCAGCAGTGTCATCTAGCTCGCCTCTCATATCCAAAGGATAAGGCTTTCCATCAACCAATGTGAAAGGATTCATCTCTAAGAAAGTAAAATCCAGGTCTAACACAAAAGAAACATAAATAAATACATAAATGCATATAATAAAGGAAAATGACAATTTAAATATTAACTGTTAATAAAGTTGATTGCAGAAGCCCATCTAGTGGTGTTTTGATAACTTGATATATATATATATATATATATATATATATATATATTGTATACCTTGAAACAGAGTGAAAACCACTTTGAGAAATTCCTCAATTTCTCTCTTGATCTGTAGAAAAAGTACAGGATTCAATCACGTGGTCCGATTCATTTACATCATGAATCAAAGTAATATACATAAACACAAGTATGGTAAAAACTCCAAATTTAATCTGTTCATAAAATAACAAATTAGCAATTAAACTGAATTTACCTCCAAGGGAAGGGTTGCAACAAGTGGGGCAACGATTTCTGACGTAAGAGACATTCCTGTTGGAACAAATGCAGTCTTAACCTGAAATATGAATAAACCACATTGTAACATATATAAGGGGAAATTTCACGTGCACAAAAAATATAGATTACTTAATTTGAAAGGTGAAAAATATGTATTTTAGTACCTTATCCCAGTTGTCTTCAATATCAATTCCTCCACATTCTGAAAAGCTTATGCTGTTCCCAAGTCTCTCGGAGACAATGTTAAGGTAAAACTCTTCATTGTGTGGGATGAAAGGTTCAACAATGAAAGTTGTTATGGGTCCTTTGCATCCACTCATCTCAACCTATATATTAGAGAAAGACATAAATAAATACATCAAGGGTGGAAAGGGAAACACCCTGAACAACTAAAAAAATAAAGAGGGAAAACCACGAGGATAAAGCACCTCTTTTCCAAGACGCTCCTTCACAAATGAAACAACTTGTGCAAAATCCAAATTCAAGGCAACCAAACCACTTTTGCCACGCTTTCCAAATAACATGTCAGGTTTCACAACCAATTTAGAAGATGAAAGCCAGGGTTCCTTCTCTTGTAGCTCAGTGAAATCAGTTGATGCAGTAATCTAGAAACAAAAACAGAAACAAATTCATTAATCATTACTCGAGTTTGATATACACCATGCTACATGAGCCACGTGTAGAGTGTTAAAAGATTGTGAATTTTAGTTAAAACGTACTAACATTGTAAAGATTTTTTTACACTATCTTCCAATGGCAGATTGTCAAGTATGGTAAGTTTGTTGACTTTTACAATAACTACTTTGAAAGTCACACTTGTATAGGTTAATTACATTGACAATACATGAAAATTAAACTCAAAGATTATTGATTTCTAAAAACTAGATTTTTTTTTTCATCTGCATTCCCATTATAAAGCAGAATAAACAATACATGCACTGACAGTGTAAAATGTCTTTTACACTACATTCAATCACAAACCATCATGCAGAGTAATGGCTTAATGACCAATTAAACTCTATAAAGTAAGTAACATAGCTTAAATAAACAAGTTAAAGTTTCTCATAGAAGTGAAGCTGAACTTATCCGAGTGTTAAACTAACTTTAGCTGTCTGATCATAAGATCTTCTGCATTATGCACACATTAATGTTTCTACCAATCAACTCATGATAAGAGTACTACTCACTTGTGCAGACTTGATCGGCAACTCCTTGCCAGAGAGTCTCTTAAAGTGCTCCTTCAACAACCTCTTTGAGTCATACTCTCTGATCTTCTTACGCGCCATTTTTTCCTCACTCTATTTCATCAACAAAACAACTCAATAATCAATTATTCATCGTAACAGATCTGAACAACAACAACCACACATGCAACAAACTCAAACACCAAATCCCATTTACAATAAATAAAAAATAGAAAGACCCCATCTCAAATTCGCTTCAGGGAGGCTCAAAATTCAGATCAAAATCGAAGCTTTATGGCTCAGAACATTGTACGGAACACGCAGAAACAAGAAACAAAGCGGAACAAGGAGAAGAAATGCATGGAATTACCGTTAGAAGGAGAAAGGGGGTAAGTGGTTGTTAGATCTAACGAACGGGTGGACGAATGGTTAAAGTGTGTGATGGGTGTATTTATAGGTGAAGGCTTTGATTATTTTAATTTAAATTTAATTTGTTTGGAGAAGGAAAAAGGTGAAAAGAAAATGATGGGGTTGTTGGGTTGGTGAAGTGTAAGAGGGAGATTGAAAGAGGAAATGAATTAGCAAAGAACAGATACCCACCTACTACTCTTTCCTTTGAACCAACGTCTAAGTTTCTGCTTTCATTCAACCCAATCCCAATGGACACAAATATTTGGACGTGTTTTTTATTATTATTATTATTATGGACACAAATATTTGGACGTGTTTATTATTATTATTATTATTCTTTAAATTAAATATCTTTTTTGACTTTTTACAATTTAATCTTAACTGTTTTAAGAATTAAAAATAAAACATATGTAATAACCAAAAATAAATAAAAAATTATAAGGATGAAAAAAATTATAAGAATTAAAAAGATATTTTAAATTCTTTTAATCGACAAATATCAATTATCTGTTTATGAATTTTTGTTAATATTAAAAAAATGTAATATATTTGGATCTTTGTTTTTTAATGAAAAAGGAAAAGAAATATAATACTCTCTTTTTTCCTGTATAGTATATACTCCTTTATTTGGTTTTGATAGTAATAAATTTATTTTAAATTTATATATTTTTAAATTATTATTATCATTAATACTTTTTTTTAAAGAAAATTAATACCTCCCTTTTTTAATGATTTGTTAATACTTTTTTTTAATGATGGATATTTCTAATTTAAAAATAATTAATATTAAAAATATTATAATTGAGTTTTATAAAAAAAATATTTTAAATTTAAATTTTATAAATAAGAATAAAGAAAGTAAAAATGTGATTAAAAAGAAGAAAATAAATAAAAGGAAGAAAGTATATATAAAAGTAATATACGGGAAAATGTATAAAGAACAAATAAAATTGTGTTTACATAATGAAATTTTGATATCCTTGAATTTTTTTATAAAAAGAGTACATTTCTTTACAGCAAAGTCTTTAAGTGATGATTAAATTTAATTTTTTCTATTTTCTATTTTCCTATTTCCTATTTTTGGGGTCGAGCATAGCCTAAGTGTAGTGTAAGTCATTATTTTGTCCCCTGTGGTTTATTTAATGAGAAAAAAAAAATTATAATTCACACTCATTCAATCACGATCTATTATATATATATATATATATATATATATGATAAATTTATTAATTTTTAAAATAATTGTTTTAAAAAATTCAATTATGATTTATAATTGAAAGATAACATAAAATAATTTTATATTTTAAGTATATAAATACTAAACTCTTATTTCTTATTTAATTGTGTTTTACTACTGGTAACTGATTGATGTAGGATGTGACTAATCATTACAATGATTAATTAATTAGAAATTAGAAATAATTATTAAAGTCATGTTCACAAAGGTAAAACTAATGCAATTTTTCGCCTGCACTAACCTGATTTATTGTACGTCCATTGTTATACTAATCTTGCTCAATTATGTCTACAATCCATATATAATACCCAATTTGGTACTTAAAAAGAAAATACGAAAATAAATTTGGAAGGGATAGAAAAGGAAAGCAACTAACCAAGAGTGTGGATTGCAGCAAATTTTAATCATTTAGTACATGCAAAATAAGTGAGAAACTTTTTAAATTATTGTGGGACTTATTTATGCAGCATTTCTGCTCTCAAATAAATAGAAAGGAGTGGAAATTGTCAATATTATAACACCTTACAGCATTATTCTTTATTTCCTCATGAGTCTTGTAAAAACTCGAAGCTCTTTTAAAGTCAACGTTATTATCAAAACTCATAATATAAAGCACGAACGAACACACTAGCTACGTCTGACACATTTTTCAACACGAACATACGACGGTCATATGTCAAACATATTTTTGTAGTATCTAACTATCTAAATTATATATGAATATATAACGTGTTCTTGTGTCTTATGTTTTAAACTTAAGTTATGTTTTAATGTCTCGGTCGAAGTTCGTACTTACACCTTCGTACTTACATAGGATTCGAAACCGATTATGCTTTTGTGCTATAAGCATAAACGATTATATGTTTGCATGCATAATCAGTTATATTATGAAAATATAAAATAACCAAGTATGCATATAACTATAAGCATATACAATTTTCACTGCACTTGTTTGCATGATTGATTAATTGCAAGTTTATTCTTAGTAGGTTGGAACTTGAAAGTAGCATACTTGTTGAGTAAAGTAACTTATTTTAATAACCCATAACATTTTTTGAGACAATTTTCTAAAGCAGTCTGGATGTTTATGTTTGAGGTAAAAGTTTTGTATATTTTATTTATGTTATTTTGTATATTTCCTAATTTACCTTTTAAAAAATAAACAATGGGGATATGTCATAACATTCCAAAGCAACAAGTAATGAGACTGCGTAGTATTTGTGAGTATTATCAAAAGAAAGAATATGCAGATCCATACAAAGCAAAAAAATATACTATGCAAACCAACGCAAAAACAACTCTTAGAGTGTGCAACATATATATCAATGGATAACCATAATTCACTAAACAACCATGTAGAAAAACTATTTCAAAAAAGTAAAACAGATTGATCATTAATTGGCTGCAACTTGGTCCTTCTTTATTCCTTGACCCTTCTTTGTCCAGAGGTAGCTGCCACCAAATATATGATCAGTAATTGTAATTAACTGGTGAATGAAATTGAATTGGAGGGCCATAATATTCTTATTGATAATGGACAAGACTCTGGTTTCATGGAGTGCATGTAGCATGACTGTAACTATGCAGTTTTCAACTCACTATTCTGGTTTTATAGAGAGACAAAAAAATCCACTAGCTCAAAATAGGTAATTCTTTATTTATTCCTTTGAGTTATAATTTTATTCTGCTGCATATTCACGTATTCTAGCTTCAAACAAAAGTGCATCACAAACTATTTCGTTCTTCTATTTCAGTTGAAATATGTGTTTGGTTTTGCGCTTGCGTAGTGAAAACATATGCATTGCAAATAATATGAAGTTGGAAGTTAATATTACAATTTTCTGCATTAAACACAAAATGACATAATTTTATAGCCAAATTGACATAAATCTAAACCAAATTGGCAAAACTATTCTTGGTCTTACCCTTTCATTGTAATTGCGGGATTTTAATTTCTATCTTCTTTCATTTTCAACATTGGTAATTATCTTTCCGAGGTTACAAAAAGGGGGTTACGCCTAATTGTTATTGTGAGTACGTATTTCTCTGTTTTTTTTTTTTTTTTTTTTTTTTTTTTTTTTTTTTTTTTTTTTTTTTTTTTTTTTTTTTTTTGTCACAGCTATTTATCAACTAGTAAACTCAGCAAGAAAATAAAAGGTACCCGTTGAGTTCGATGCTGCTACTATGCTAGTTAATATGGAAGTATCACAATCAATTTGAACACCATACATAAACGAAAAACCCACGTGACATAAACAGTTTTGATTGTGACCAATTTATCATGGCAAATAAATAGTTTAAAAATCCATGTCCAGCTGAGAAGTTTCAATTGATATATGAAGAAGACAAAGTGATAAGAATTGAAGCAGCTAGCCCTCCTCGTTTGAAGTCAATACATTAGAGTATAATTAAACTATAAAGGCATGCACGAGTTATTATTTGCCCAGATTTGAATTTGGAAAATGAGTCACTTACCTCTAACATACGAAGCAAAAGTTGACTCAACATATAATAAAATTATTTGTCGATCAACAATGGCAACCTTGGGTTTAGCGAAGAATTACAAAGTACTACTATATTTTCACTGGGCTATGGATCCTTGGAGTTCAAATATAAATTTTACCCCGTACAATTTGGATCGAATTGTTTCTATAATTACCCGAGAGTAATGTAAGAGTAAAGATCCATGCAGTTTGTAATAATAATAATAAGATCCATGCAGTTTGAAAAACAACTACTGAGGATCTGAATATATTTTTTTATTGCTTTTTATCTTTCACTTACCAATTGATTGCTTTTTATCTTTCACTTAGCAATTGATATGTATAAGGAATTTGTCTGATAAATTACAGTAAGGAGTTATAATAATTATTGATCACATTTTTTTTATTATCGTAAACTAAGACTTAAATTCGTATTTCTTTTAGAATGACAAGGAGGCATGACCAAAGAGATAAAAAATAAGTATACTGAGAAATTGTAACTTGTTAAACATTATGAAACTTTGTAGAGATTAATAATTTAAAAACTTATATACCAAAAATGGTCATTCTATGTTAAATTAAACTCTTTGTTATGATACTTACATGAAAATATCTTATATCTTGCTCTTTATATAAAAAGTTTATGAATCAATCCAATTTCCTAAAGTTACAACAGTTTTAAATTGATAAAACTAAATTATTATTTATTCAAAATAAATTAAATTAAACATGCACCAAAATGTAGTTTTTTTATATAAAAATATAAAAAATAAATTGCATTTTTTTCATAAAATACAATAAAATAGTATCAAATATAAAGAAACTAATAAAAACCGCTAGGAAAAATGCATTCTGTCATATAAATTTTTTATTTTCTAAATCCATAATAAATAAATAAAGATATAATACACTCTGAGTTTGTTTTTGGGAGAAAAAACTGA
This sequence comes from Glycine tomentella, assembly GCA_007407185.1. Lineage (NCBI taxonomy): Eukaryota > Viridiplantae > Streptophyta > Magnoliopsida > Fabales > Fabaceae > Glycine > Glycine tomentella. Next base: position 3,690,772 of record PYAF01001225.1, on the reverse strand, counting down.
AGCAAATATACTCTATTGGTACAGATTAAACCGTTTTAAGAAATAAAAAGGAAACGGCATACCTTGTCTGTCGTTTGGCATCATATTTCAAAGGAGGCTCAGAATTCCTGGTCGACACGCCAGCCAGATCCACAAATCGGAAGAATCAGAGCGCTGTCGGAAACCGCCGTCCACGGCGGTGAAACTCGCCTTCGCATCCTCTCATCTTCGAACCCGAAGCCTCTCTCGGTTCCTTACTCTTCTCACATCGCCAAAAACTCGAATTCACGATGGAAGAGTTGGAGCAGTGGAAGGAACAACTTTCGCACTTCGCGAACCTAGCTTTGGATCGTCTTCGCGAGGTTCCCCCGAATCAGCTCTACGCTGCTGCTGCAATTGCGATTTTCACAACGCTGCTTCTTTTCTCAAGTGAGTTCGCTGTTCGCGTCATTGACGCTTCTTTTAATCGGTTATCATTTATCAGTGTTTATTAATGATTTGTGTTTGCAGTACGGTTGTTCAAGCGCGCGAAGTCAAACACCATTGTGTTGACCGGGCTCAGTGGGAGTGGAAAAACTGTTCTCTTCTATCAGGTATGGCTCTAAATCGCTATTATCGAGTTCATTGGTTCTGTTGTTAATCCTCAATTCAATTTAGTTTAGCGTGGTTTGGTTAATCTGAAAACTAGAAGTAAATTACTTTTTTAGGTTTTGCCCTTGGTGAGGAAGGACTGAGGGTTAGGTTAGGTTAGGACAGGTTTTTGACATGCATAGCCTGGTGCCTTGATTGTTAGTTGTAATAATGAAAATGCAACAAACGAAGCAATTGTGGTTAGTTATGACCAAATGGAGCTTTTATGAGGATTGAGAACATTGTCTATAGTCACAACCATTAAGATCAGGATAACATATAACATAGTTTTCAACACAGACTTCAATCACTTTTTGTGCTTTTCAGTATTATTGTAATGCATCTTGTGTTTTTTATTGGCTGTGCTTATATGCATTGTTCTCATGCAAGAATTGTTTAAAAATGAAAACATCTTATAACATTAGCAGGTGTTGTTACAGGGATATAATCAACTCCTTGGAAAGTATTACTAGGTGACTTTCCTTGTAGTGACATTTTTGGTGATAACATAATGTTCTTGACGCACTTTTCATGCCTGCTGCAGCTTAGGGATGGCTCAACTCATCAGGGTACAGTTACATCGATGGAGCCTAATGAAGGCACTTTTATTCTTCACAATGAGAAAACCAGGGTAATATTTTAGCATGAATCTCTCAAATACTTGCCTGAATGTATAGTTCTAAGCATTTTTCTTCTACTTTAAGATGCAAAAAATTGTACCTCTAACCTCTAGAAAAAGAGGAGAAGCACATTTTTCCTTGTTTGGGATATCATAGTAGCTGAATTTTATCAATCTTATTTCATATGTTTGTTTTTGATTGTGGAATCAGACAATAGATTTGACTAAATGTTTCTTATATTTCTTTGATTTTAACAGAAGGGCAAGATAAAGCCTGTTCATGTTGTTGATGTTCCTGGGCATTCTCGGCTTCGACCCAAACTGGATGAGTACTTGCCTCAAGCAGCTGGGGTAGTTTTTGTGGTAGATGCTTTGGACTTTTTACCAAACTGCCGTACTGCTTCAGAGTAATTCCTTCCTCCAAATTCAGTTGCTAGATTACCATCTTTATGTGAAGTAGCACTTTTAGTCAATATTGGCAGGGAGCCACTAGTAAGCCATGATGGGAAATATCAACATAATATCTAGATATTTTAGCATTATAACATTATATAACTGACCATTTCCCACTAGTCCTAAGGAAGAAGGGATGCCGGCAGATACAAGGATACTAACATCTTATTTTATTAGGTACCTTTATGATCTATTGACTAAAGGAAGTGTTGTGAGGAAGAAGATTCCAATGCTTATTCTCTGCAACAAAACAGACAAAGTCACTGCTCATACTAAAGAGTTTATCCGAAAACAGATGGAGAAGGAAATGTATGCCTTCGAGTCCCAAATCTTTTATCTCTACTCTCTTAATCAATCAGCAACTGTTTTATGATTTCATTTTATTATCCAGTTGATAATTGATAATAGTTGTGCTCTCTCTGTGATGGATGGGACATATGCACATTCATATGTCAATGCTGTTATTGTTGATTGGTTCATATTGAAGAAGTATCCTTCTATTTTCTATTAAATACTTTAATTTTTTTTAGCTTCATTCACTTAGTACTTGTCTTCATGCTCCCAATCAACTGATTGGTTTGTTTTGATCTTGAATATGTGCATAGTTATTTATTATTTAGTATATGATAGCCTGATTCTTTTCATGATTTCACTGTCAATTCTATTATTGACTCTTGATATCCTTTTTCAGAGACAAATTACGGGCATCAAGAAGTGCAATATCAGCAGCTGACATCGCAAATGAGTTCACCCTGGGGGTACCCGGTGAGCCGTTTTCTTTTACCCAGTGCTCTAACAAAGTGACAACTGCAGATGCTTCTGGTTTAACTGGGGAAATATCTCAGCTGGAAGAGTTTATCAGAGAACATGTAAAGCAATAGCTGGATATTGTGTTTAAACTTGCGGATTTTTGTTGAATTGAATGAATGTGTAGCGTTGCTCTTCTTGGTTGTTATTTCTTTGATTTCAAAGAACTGTCTGGATAAGAAGAGGCAAAAAAGAGAAAATGGGGTTTTGGGGTGGGGTTGGGGTATTCGGAGTAGGAATCACTATGTTGGGATCAATGAGGACTTACTTCATTGTAAGTCCTGGTATATTGATTGGACTATAATGATTTATCAAATTGTATCCGTACTTTATTTACTTTTACCTTGTTCTCTACTGCTGCTCCAAGAGGCTTTTTAGCTCCATGTCCTCAACTTTATTTTCAGATCTTTTTGGTCACTTTTAAGTTTTAACTTTTACGTTGGGTGACAACCAAGAAAAGTTTCTAGGGATTTTTACCGGCAAAATGCAACTAAGACATCATTTTCCGAATGATGCAAATCATCTAACTGCTGCTCATGTAATGATTGGTATCTAGTTCCATGGTTGGACAGGATCCGATTCTTTTAATGATCAAGAGCAGTTTTAAAGGATAAAATGAGTAATCCTAATTGTTGATGAAAAAGTTAATAGTCGATATTATGCACAAATGCAAAAGAAACTATACATGTATGGAATGTAAACTATTGTTAAAATTGATAACTTTATTTACTTTAAAGACCAATTTGGCAAATTCTGCGAAGCTGTTCCTAGTCCTACTTTCTAGCAAGAACTTAAAGCTGTAAATGCCGTTTCTCCCTACTGTGGTAGGGCCAAAGTCCCAAATCGAGCTCATGAATGCATGGTTTGTAAATGTAAATTACAGTGGCCATGGTTTGTAATAACCAGAAAGTCAGTAACCCCAACAGAAAATTCTTGGAGGCATCTGGAAAATGCTTGGAAGTTGGAATTTGAATTATATTTCTTCGGTTATTCGCTAACTCCGAGTAATACCAAGACTATTCATCCTCTTATGACTTCTCACCCGGCTGTGGCTGTTTAGTGTTTATCATACAATCATGGCAGCATTGCTGCATACAGTTTAATATCTTGCATGTAAAACGTTGTACATTAACAAAGCAGATTTGACCCCTTGAAAAAAATGCCAAAAAGTAATTTCTATCATCGATGAAAAAATAAATCAATTGTTAATATTTTAGCAAATTCATAATTTATTATGCATTTGCACATAATACTGATCATCGATTTTCTCATTAATGACTAAGATTACTTTTTTCCCGTAGAAATCGAACTCAAGTAATTGAGCCAGACCCCCTTAAAGGGAGTTGGTTCTTGATGAGAAAATCAATTATTGATATTCCAACCATATAATGATTTCTGAGTAAAATAATATATATCATCCGTGCATAGAAATTTGACTCATGTAACTCTTCTATACTGAATACAATCTAAAACAACACATTTGAAACATATATTTGATTTTACTTTGGGATGATTTAATCAATGTATGAGAATATTATGGAAGATTTAACTTTTATGGAAGACATCATATACATGGTTAGACCAGAGAACTTTTATGAATTCCATCTGAAGTAGCAAATACAAATACATATCACCACAATTACCCCCGCACAAAAATGATAGTCCTCTAAACACTTTGGGGGGAGAGGTGGGGTTACAAATTGATCTTCAAAGTTAAAATCTGCTTTAGCCACGATGAAGATAGCCTCACTCCGATGACTAATCTTCAATGTATTATCACCGTACAAACTGACAAGAGCCAGGAAACCATTTTGACAACCACAAGTGCTTCAACTTCATTATCAAAGCAAAGAAGCCATAGCATGGAATGTGCATTACACCCACACCAAAGTACCTAAGAGTCCAACAAGAGGCCAAAGGATATATGTCATTATCTGAATTTGCACACTTTAATTTATCCAGAGAGAAGTATTAGCAATACACTCTTTTAGACAATTTATTGATTAAAATTTATTAAAAATTGCAAAAACATAAGTAAGTGAGACCCACATAATTTTGTGATTTCCAACAAATTCTAATTAATAATAGTGTATTAGAGAGTGTGTTGCTAACATTTTTCTTCACCTAAATTAATTTCATTATCAGTTGTTGCATTCAGTGGAAGAATATAAGATGAAAATGCAATGTTACATGATAAACTGATCCTCACTTGCAAGTTTATTTTTAAGTTTGTCAAAGTTGAAGACATTGACCAAAATTTCATGGCAAAAAGTTCTAGTTTTTAGTCAGCATCCCCATATAAGAAACAATATGCTTACATATGAAAGGATAATCTTATCAATCAGTGGTAAAGTTAATTTTTAATTTTAAGTGTACTATTGGAGTGGTGGTGATGCATTGAATTTAAGAACGTACCATAAGGGTGCATATGGGGATGACAGATCAAGGAAAGGATAAGGCCACCTGAAACAACGGATAGAAAATTTATGAACAGAATTGTGTCAAGTGGAAAGCAACAATCAGAAAATGGGTTACTCGCTTTTACCATAATGAAACACTAGCATGAATGATCCACTGAAAAATCACAAATATAGCAGTCCACAAAATAAAATATGCAAATCGGAACACTGGAAATCTCTGCATGTGTTAAGTAGTAGATGTAAGTTTGAAGTAGGTATGTAAGGAGAAATAATATAAGCAAAAAAATAAAACCAAAAAAAAAAAATACCATGCAATTCAATGATGCATCACCGAGGAGGAATAAAGCGTTAAGGGAGTGCAAACAAACATCCATCTGCAAATTGGAAAGTGCAAACATTAAGGGTTGAGTAGTTTTAGAGCTTGAGAAAGAAAGAAGAAAGGCTGAATATTATTGATGCAGAACATGTAGAATTAATTGTTGCACTACAACAGACTCTGTTTCTCTATTTATAGAGAAAACATAATAACAGAATTACAACAGATTCAGTATTAACAAACTCTAACTGAACCACTAACAGTTCTAACTAAATGAGTCACTAACAGTTCTAACTAACTGAGCCACGAACAGTTCTAACAGAATTAATAAGTAACAGATTTAACAACCTCTAACTGTCTTAATACACTAATAAGTAGCAAAAGACCAGCATATTCTATTAGAACCAAAACTAAACAAGATGTTTACATTCATAAACCCCATTCACCTTTCTATGGCTGCATTGACTTCATAATAGTTAAGGTATTTCAAACAACCACAACTATTAATTATATAAATTCTGAGGTAATTAGTGTTCAGCACATGCTGGAAAACACAAATGCTTTGATGTTGAGTAGATGCAACATGTTCCAGATGTATATTATAAAATTTTAATAATTTTTTTTAGAAAAACTGTTCCGTCACATTTAAGGAAAATATGATACAGCTAGGTTCAAGGATATGATGAATTGCAACAGAACAGACTCATTAGTAACATTGATATTCAATGGAAATTTCCAAAAGTGTTTAATTTTTTAAACAAAAATTAAACTAGAAAGGAAAGGCCAAACATTCTCCAAAACTTTTATTAGTATATTAAGTATAACTTTCTTAACCAAAAAGATAAATGGCAGACCAGGGACAAGATCAATAATACTCACAAAATGCAGATGGAAATCATTGGTACTCAGATATGTTGGATAAAGGACAAGCCAGAATACAACGTCGGTGAGCACTACAGCACCTGCACAAGTCTGAATATTTAACAGAAAATTTAAACAAATCAGTAGATTGCCTCCTAGGTTTAATCAGTTAATAACACAATGAAATTCAAAATGCATTAGTGTTTGATTGATAAGCAGAAAAGGAACAAGATGATTAAGAAGACAACATTATAAAAAACACGACTTTAGCAGAGACACTGAATCCCACACAAACTTGCAAATCTATATTTTAATACATAATAATTTTTGTTTGAATACTGTTCTCTTCAATCAAATAGTTAACTGGAACTTTCAAACTAGAATTTAAATGATTAACTAGCAATCTTGGTAAGGATAGCATAATTACTAATTTACTATTTACTACAATTATGTTCTTTTTTAAACAAAAATTTATTCGAAAGAAAAGAAGGAAAGCAAAGCTAAAAGGATAAGAAAAAATGTAATTGCATAAAGCTCCTCGATGTCTAAACAAAATTAATAAAACAACCAAACTACCAAAGAGGGTGTAGAAACAATTCTGTCCCGTAATAAGTTTGAGTCAGTTAAATATCCTAAAAAATATTAGGTAGAGACAATACATACAAATAGAGGATGTTGATTATCTAAAATGCCAATAAAACAAGTTTCTCAAATTACTTCCTGACTATGATAAAATGTTTGCAGGTATCCTGATAATTGTGGATAAATTCTCATAGGCTCCTTGGAAAAGCCAGTTAAATATGTTATTTGGCAACCTGTGTTTTCTCCATCTCAAACAGACAAACTTTTTCAATCTAAACATTTGACAACCACGAAGTTCCCTAATAAATTTTCAATTCACATATCTTTTTACTGCTTCGTTTTCAATCATACCCACTTTCTTTCACAAAACCAATTTTAATTGAAAAATCTCAGTTGCATGTCCTTACTAAACAAAAACTATGGTTAAAGGTCAACTTGCAATTGTTAAAATTAGTCACTAGATTAGTTAAAATAAATGTAATGTTAAAAAATATATACTCTAATAAAATCTTGAAACAAAAATTACCTGAAAAGTTATTTGAAAAATATAACCCCATACACCAGCAATATTTCGAGTGTAAGGCTCCTGATTGGCATTGGAATTCTTATACAGGCAAGGTAATTCTGGAGTCCCATCAAGTGTAGGAGCCACATAAGTGCCTTCTTCAGTATCTAAATCAGCACGATTGACTGTGCTGCTATCAATTTTATTGTGTTTATAGCGACACCCATATATTGAGACACAAGATCCAAGCTGAAAGTGAAATTGAGAGCACAAGTCACTTGGAGAAAATATAAAATGAAAACAGAGAAAAGGAAAGTTGACTGATAGGTTCAATTGTTTTTCTGAAGGAGCATATGAAAATGTATGTTACAGAATGTCATATAACCTAACTAGAATTCCACCCTAACCCCAAAAAGATAAAAGAAAATGCAATTTATTATTATAATTTCAGAAGATGAATTAGACATTAGAAGTGTTACCCCAAAGTAAATAGTGACCAAAGTAAATGTCCACCTGTTCAGCAACAAAGAAAGAAAGAAAAAATTAGCATATTTCTAACCAACTAACCAAGAGGGAAGATTAAGACATTGATGTTTTATCATAAAGTCAATCATTTTCTTCCAACATACACTCTTTTATCACATGAGTCCTAAATACTCCAATACATGCAATATATATGTGCTTCCACTTTAACCAACACTATTCACTGTTGACATATGTGAACAGATCTTCTGTCCCCAATGCTATCCGCCAACAAAATATTTCCAATTATGCACCCAAAAGAAGTTTATATGAGCTAAGAGAGAAGGAATACATTTAAGAGAGAAGTGACATTTTTCACTTAGTTGGTGCCGGCATTTTAAAGGGGAGACATGATTGAGGATACAGAGAAGGAACAGAAGACTTGAATTCAGCCCTATAGTAATAAGTACAAGTACAAACTACAAAGAAAATGTTCTTCAACAATCCTAACACTGGATCTGAAAATAACTAAATAAATAAATGTATAAGCAAAGTCTCTAGCTTGTATTGAGGTAGCAATGAAATAGGAACATAAAATATATGAAGCAAAAAGTATTAGTTTTCTAATTTCTTTTTCAATAAAGAAAGCATGCATACAAGTCTAGGAGCCTTGGGCAGTTTTTGTTACTTCAAGGAAGCTTGTCTATAACTTGTTTAATCTATCTCATCAATAAATAACTGCATAAAGACTAGAACAGATAAGATATGTGCAATGTAGCTTACTGAGTGTAGAAATAAAATATGCCACCTCCATCAGCAACCACATTGGCAGTGAGCAAAGAAAAAAGCAGAAGAAAAGAAATTATCCTGTAAGCAAGCAGCCAAGCAGGATGAATTCCTTTAAGACAAGTACTCCATGCTTCATACTCATAAAGCGACCCAGCCGTTTCTCGCTGCCTTCCTATTCTCTCATTCCTCGATTTATTGAATTCTTCATACTTCCATATCAAAAATGATGCCAGGCCCATAGTTAATAAAATAAATAGTGCACAGAGGAAGAACCTCCAATTCAACCAATAACTTAAGGCAGTAGTATCTGGTGCCATGGTGGATCGCCAACTATGGCTCGAGGAATCTGTTAATATCAAGAAACTGATGAGTTACTTATACTTTGGTAAATATGTGTTCCTGCTAAAAAGTTCTATTTGCTAAGACTGTATACTTCCCAAGCATGCATGCACGAGTTATGAGGTGACAAATTTAAACAGGAAAGGTTCAGATGAAGAAAATGTTAACAGATAATACCATTGGTGCAGAGTTAGGGAGAGAGAAAGAAAGACATTTTAAAATCCTGTTTGGATAAACTTCTCCATAAGCATTTGAGAAAAAAAAGTAAGATAAATTGAGCTTCTCCCATAAACTAAAATCAACTTATGTACTCAACTTTTGCAGAAGAGCTCTCATTGAACTTCTCCAAAATTTGAGGTGCTTAAGTTGATTTTAGCATATCGTAGAAATTCAATTCATTTTACCTGCTTATGGCAAAGTTTATCCAATCAGGACCTTATTAACAGCAACAAAGACAATGGAACCACTTCCTTCCACCAGAAAAAACAAAAAACAAAAAAAAACATAAGAATTAATTTTGGTACCTAAGTACATTTGAATTGTAGGGGAAGGAATACAGAAAGCTAGTAATCCACATAATTTTTTGTAAAATAATGGGAATTTAGTCAAAATCATTTCAAATTTCTCAACTCATTCAGTTCCTCACAACAGGGGAAAAGAATGAAAACTTGAACAGTCTGAATAAACAACACTAGAATCACCAAAGTCCAGCAGGAACAGAATTCATGCATTCAGAACATTCAAACAAAAAGACAGAGAGTTAGATGAAAGAATAACAAAGCAAAACAGTATTTTGCCACGATTATTCTTCTCGGGAATATTTAGAAAAACAAGTGAACAAGAAAAGGAGCACATTGAAAACCCCTCCAATCTCCTATGCTCAATCGAACCCAGATTCCTTACTTGAAATGGGTTTCACGAAAATTCCAAAAAGTTCAATTCTTGGTCAAGAAGATATATATATATATATATATATATATATATATATATATATGATTACTGATTCCTAATTCAGAAAAATAAATAAACAAAACAAAAAAGAAATAAAAAAAAAAAAAGTAGAAGCACTCACAGAGAGAGTTGACAAGTGAAAATAATAGGGCAGAGGCGTGAAAGCTGAAAAAAAGATGCTTTGCTTCTTCCTATTTATATGTAGGAGGAAGAGAAAGCCAATATGTGTCAAGTGTGAATCAAAGAACCAACAAATTTGGTATTATTATTAAAGAATTAACAGTGAGAAACGTATTTTGATTTAATTCGATTGATTTTCATTCATGAGTGGCAGATCCCAAATTACATGCTTGGGGATTCACCGGAGAAGAAGACGCCACACGCTTTTCCTCCGCTCCGTGACCATGTATTCCCAAATCCCACGTCTCCAAGGATAAAAATTAAATGATCATATTTTATTTTATCAACAAAAAAAATTCTCTTTCGTTGCTATTTTTTTATAAATATAATATTAATATAATTTATTTCATATCCAAAATTCAATCAAATTTTAAATTAATTAGGATTTAAACTCGGATCATTTAATTAAAAAACACAATAGGTTCACTTTTAATGAACCCTTGTTGGTTTTATTCGTTGTATTTTATACACAATAAATTTATAGTGATTTATTAAAGTAGGAGTATAATTTATGAATGTACTTATGTACAACAAAAAGAAAAATTATTATTATGAATATAAAAGATTGACGTACTAAGCTAAGCCAATCTTATCAAAAGAGATTTCGCACCAGAATATTTTTCTATGGAACCAGGACTAGCCAGCGAAGCGCGTAGTTGTGGGGACTTCTTGACATCAATATTAAACAAATACTAGAAAAGTCCAAATTCTCTTCTTACTTCCCATGGGTGTTTGGTTTTAGCTTTGAAAACTGATTGTAAGTCCACAAGGTAGTGGTTGATGGTGAGGAATGAAAAAAAAAAAAGAATAATTAAAAATAATTGATTGAAGAAAAATAAAAATAAAAATATTTAAACCAAAGATGTTGATTGAAATAAAATTACTAATTCGGCCTTGTTGGATACAAAGGCACTTTACAAGAGAGAGAATTTGAATGCCCTTCCTTTAACAGTCAAAGGATAACACAGTCAAGCTCATAAACAGTACCAATTTCTCCTTGCATCCTCTCAGTTTTTAGAAGATTTTCTTTATGCGTGGGTCTCATAACTTTTTTTAGAAATTTCCTTGATGTTCAACTCAACCAAACCACGTTGTCATCATCTCTTCCCTCCTCTTCCTTGTACTTTCCCCTCCTCCTCCACTCTTTTGTACGTATCAAACCAAGTTTAAATGATTTTACATATATTTTTATGTGTTTAATTTTATATCAGAGAATAATTTAGATTTCATTCTGAATTTAGAATTGATTCAAGCAATTTTAAATAACTTGTATATTAGAATTTTAATTTTATCTTTAATTTAATTTTATAATAAAAACATTCAAATAAAAATCACATCACTTTAAAATCAATTTATCAATTTAATAAAATTTTCAACATAAAACTAAAAAATTAATTTTACAAAATCAATTTTCATAATACTCGTTCAAATACATACTTAATACTTAATACTTACTTGAAAGATGAATAAATAATAACTAAAAAAATGTTTTAAATATATTAATTTAATAATAACTTAATTATAAATGTGAAATACTTTTGAATTTAATAATAATTTTTATAGTGTCATCCAATCATAATTTATCATATTTTTTCTTCTTTAAAAATCATATCAATAATGATATAATATTGAATGTTTTGGTCCATCCACACTCCACCATCAACCATGACTTATCTCAAGTGATTTTAGTAGATGATAAAAATAAACAATTTATCAATTAACGTGCAACAGAATATAATATAATTCTCTAAAATACATTTTTATAAATCACTCTAAAGAAGAACAACCATGGATCTAGGTCGGGATATAAAAAAAATACTCTAAGAAGAACAAATTCATTTTGTTGTGTGTGAAACCTAGCCATAGTCGCATAGATGTATCAGAAAATAATTGATCGACCTATGGAATTTCTAAAACCAAATGCAAATATTTCATGGCTATAGTTTTGCTAAATATACAAAACTCTAAATTTTCGATCAAGTAGAGAATGATATATGAGACAAGTGTGAATCCATCATAAGCAAGCTTGATTTCTATTTTGAGCTTTTCCACCATCAAATCAATTGATGATGATATAGAGTAGGATGATGAGTCCACCACAATATGAGATAACCCATTGATATTCATGAGCTGATTAGTAGTCATTGTTCTCATGATTTCTCACAACGTAAGCCTTAACTAATCACAAGAATATTCTTATTATAAATATTCATCCAAGAATGAGATTGAACTTATTTCTAAAAAAAACATAGTAATCAAGTAATGCTTCACTAAGTTTAACCAAATGATAAATTTTAAAGTAGAATTTAAGACAAACTTTCATTATAGGCACTCTTGTAGTGGATATTAGCATCATCTTGAATCCATGACTATTTATTATTTGAGAAAGAATATTTCATTTGTCAGATGGAGATATTTAATAAGATAACTCATTTTTTAAGGAATTTAAATTGCTTCATAAAAAAATATCTAGTTCGGATAAAAATATTTAAAAAGAAATTTAAATTGATATTTTCTCTCAAAATTTAAAGAATTTGAATTTCTTTTTCTTAGAAACACTAAAGCTCTCGCTCGCGATCATGTCTCTCTCAAGAAACTGTTCGATATCGATGCTTTGTCGTTTTCGATGTCATCAAAGGAGGAATGTGTACGACAATGGTGGTAAAAGAGGAAGGCAATGATAACAAGAAGGAGGGCGAGGGAGCATAGATTGAGGGAGATGGCAAGGGACGACAGAGCAATGGTGCCAGGAGACCAGGCAAGGAAGGAGGAGGGAGGAGATATTAGCTGAAAAAGTGACGATAACCATGAAAGGTGGCCGTGTCAGAGAATGGTAGCAGAGAATGATAAGAAGGGAAGAAAGATTTATGCAACGATGGTAAAAATATGAAATAGAAGAAAATGGAATCTTGGGTTAGTGCTGTTGATTAGGTTGAGAGGCTCAAGAAATAAATAACTTAAAGCTTGTGCTAGCAAAATAGAGATTCTAGAAAAAAGTTTTGTTTTAAATATAATTGGAGAAAAATAAAAAAATTAAACATAATTGAAATTATTTAATTTAATCAAAGAACTCAATATAAAAAAGTTAAATTATTTCAATCAACCAAAATTTAAAATTAAAGAAATTTAAATTAATTTATCCAAATAACAAATTTTAAATATATAAAAATTTTAACTGATATATTTTAATTTTTCTGAATTTTGAATTCCTTGAAATTTTAAATTACTCTATTCAAACACTTTGTTACTCCTTCACAAGGTTAATCACCTTGATCAGTCAATTGCAAAATTTTGCAAATACTTTTGAATAATACAATACATCTATGATATTAGACAAACTATAGCCAAACTCAACACGTCCCCGTAAGCGTATTGAAGATGATCAACATAGGTTTGTATAATGATGGTATCTAAGTTAATCGAGTTCCCCGCTAAACACAATCAGAAAGGGTTCCAAACATGCACTCAATCCTGATTGTCACTAAAAGCAACCAGTATTCCCTTCAATAAGTTTGCAAAATTACCCTCAAAAAGTACCAACAACAAAAGCACAACCACCGGAACACACAAAGATTGTCAGCTAATTGCCTAGCAAACTAGTTTTTTACATATATAAAAAATTAATTGGAAAAGCAAATAAGCATACATACCCCATCAGAAATGTTTTTAAAGGGAAAAAAACGTTACTATTTGTTCCGATTTTTCACTAGAACAAACCAAACATACAACACTGTCAATTAACCCAAACCTTAAAAGAATCAAAACAAATACCACACCATCAAAATCACAATAGTGAGGATCAGAATATCTCATTAACAAGCCCTCAGCATATCAATTTGAACATAAATTTATCAAACATCTTTAGGGCAATTGATCAGCAATCCAAAAATCTACACGCTCCATTTCCTAATCCACACTCTTAAACAACCCTATATCATTAAAATACAACCAAACACAATAGCCTTTGCATTACAAGCATCACAAACAAGAAAACAGTATCGCTATGCACCACGAAACCAATTCCATCATACACTATTTAAATTCGATCATAAAGAAAGCATCACAAACAAGCAAACACAACACAACAAAGAAGCGTTAAATTTAAACCAAACTAACAATTTATTTAAGCAGAGAATCATAGAAAAGATAATCCAAAAAAGCGAAGCAGTATTAATGAATATTTAATTGAAACCCAAACAGTCATCATCACACCCCACCAGCATACCAATTGACCATAAATTTACCATACATCTTTAGGGCAATCGTTCAGCAGGCCAAAAAATCTACAGGTTCAATTTCCTAATCCACGTTCTTGAACAAACCTACATAACCAATCTCATGTACACTTAATTTAGTCGCATAACGAGCATCCAAAAAAAGCAAACACACACTATAGCTTTAGTCCACAAAACCATTTCCATCATACACTTAGAGCATAAAGCGAACAACACAACACAAAACCAATGAAAAAGCATGCATAGACGGTTACATATTATATAAACCAAACTAACAATATATTTAAAGCGAAAAATAATAAGTAATCCAAAGCGAGACAGTATTCTTAAAAGGTTTAATCAAAACCCAAACAGCATAACACTAATTGAACAAAAACATAAACCAAAACTTTTAAATAGCTAAAATTAAAAGAGAACCACAGAGAATTCACTTCTAGGGCAACCAATTTAAGCATCGGCCTTCTGGTAGACATAGGTCAAGCCACACTTGCCGCAGTAGTGGCGGTCGAAGTGATTGGCCATGAAAGTCCCGGCGCCACACTCGGCGTTGGGGCACTCCTTGCGGAGCCTCTGCACTTTTCCAGAATCATCGACCTTGTAGAACTGGAGAATGGCGAGCTTGACCTTCTTGTGCTTGTGCTTGATCTTCTTGGGCTTGGTGTAGGTCTTCTTCTTGCGCTTCTTGGCGCCACCACGGAGACGGAGGACGAGATGGAGGGTGGACTCCTTCTGGATGTTGTAGTCGGCGAGGGTGCGGCCGTCCTCCAGCTGCTTTCCGGCGAAGATGAGGCGCTGCTGGTCTGGAGGGATGCCTTCCTTGTCCTGGATCTTGGCCTTCACGTTGTCGATGGTGTCAGAAGACTCCACCTCAAGGGTGATCGTCTTACCCGTTAGGGTTTTCACGAAGATCTGCATCGTGGCGCAGGGTGGGGGAGAGGCTAGGGTTTCTTCCGATGCAGCAGGGTTTGGGGTGAGAAGTGGTTCGCGTTGCTTTGGAGGGTTTATATACTCGTGTGGTTGGGGTGAGAGGATTGGGTTAGGGTTTCCTTGTTGGCCCAACGCTTTCTGGACTCGGCCCAAACTCTGTATTAGTCTTTTATTATTTAAAAAAAAATAATTGCTATTTTTACTTCCTTTATTACTTATACACTACCTTCTATAATTATTTTTCCAAAATATCCTAGAATTTGCACACCTCATTTTATGCACTCCTCCACCTCCAGCCAACAGAGTGGAGGTTCTTTCCAGCCGTCATGAAATCACCCTAAAAATGATCAAAAAACAAAAATACATAATTCATCAAATATTCCACTTCAGTGAAAAAAAGTGGAGCCATTATCGTCATCAATAGGTGCAGATTTGTTATCCTGAGCCCTCATCCGAGACTTCATTCTGGTCTATCTCTCTGTTTTCCTTGGGTTTTAGTACTTTCACTATCATGACTTGTATTGATTGTGAACTTATAGGTATGAATTTTCAATTTAAATTATTATTATAAGAATGAGGGTGCATGGCAAGTATCAAACTCTAAATTTCTTGGTCATAGAGCCTTTGATACCTTGTCAAGAACGGATGTTTTTTTTTTTGTTGTTGTTGTTACATCTCAAACAGTTTTCACATAAAAGAAAAACTTAAAAAAAAGATAACAAATTCTAAAAAATACTGTGAGACGATGAAAAACAATTTAAGGTTTCAAAATACTAGTCATTTACTTCACAATTATATGAAAAGAATAATTATACAACTAGCATATATACCCGATTAGTTCTTCTGCGGAAGAAAAGGCCAAGCTTTTGTAAAATACTACTACATGTAAGCATTGTACTTGGACCACGCCATCATGCACTCTTACTACAGCAGTTAGTGCTTGCACAGCTATTCCATATCCACTGCAAATAAAAGAAAACTTTCAACCAAGCAATGGATGGAATCAAGTTGAACATCGAAAGAAAGACCTTCCCCAACCACAAGGCTTTTTTTACATATTATGAGTGATGTCAATATATAAGATACAGGAAGAGCCTTTAAGAAAACAAAGGACCGATAAATATACAAATTCAAAGCCCTTCTCCAGCTAATGGAATTCTTGGTCTCCGTATTACACCTTCAGAATAAGCTCATTTTCGGGGCTAAAAAGTATAGTGTGTGTGTTACAGAAGAAATGCAACAAGGAAGAGAAAACCGGCTGGTGGGGATCAGGGTCAATGTGTGAAATACTGAAATTTCAAATAATCACTGGACAGAAGGAGTAATAGAATATAAATTTTACTTTATTTACACAATGACCCGATCATGCGCAACTAGGGTCAATGTATAAATACTGAAATTTTATGTTATTTACAAAAGTCTTAAATAAATTTTTGGTTATTGCAATTTGGATTTTTTTTTTCATTTTCATTCTTGTAAAAAACAAAACCCACTTTAATTCTTAAAAACGTGTTTGTTTTATTTTTGTTTTTAATGTGTTTTAGATAGCATTTTTTTATTATTCAATTTTTTTATTATTTAAAGTTTATTTAAAGCACGATAAGATAAAATAAACACATTTTACAAAAATGAAAACAATTTTTTTAAAGATGCAAATAAAAAAATGCAAAATTGCTAAGGGACCAACTATGTATTTAAACTTTTACAAAATGATCACAATCAATGTGTAAACACTGAAATTTCAAATTTTTCTTCAGGTACACCTGCAAACCCCCAAGCACATAACAAAAAGAAAAATTCTTAAAAAAAAAATTCTTAAGAATTTGAGGACCAAATTAAATCATTTAAAATAATTTAAAAATTAAATTGATTCATTATAAAAAAATTGAGGATTAAATTAAATTTTAAAAAAAATTGAAAATCAAACTAAACTATTTCAAATAACTTGAAAATCAAATTGATAATTAAACCAATAAAAAATTAAAGGAAATAGAATAGTGCTAGCTAAACACTCTTTTCAACATACATTTACTCGTTAGTTGAAATTTAAAAGTCCTATTAACTAGAAAATGAAACCAACCAAATAAAAAATAAACCCAAATATTTAGTAAGATCCGTGACTGAGAACATATAGCTAAATTGATTAAGCATGTAAATATTATAAATCCCTGATATCAAATTTAATTCCATCGAATAAAAATAATAATAAGACTGATGCAAAGACAGCCAAAAGTGGAAAATAACCGTGATCTTTTTATGTGCCAATTAAACAGAATATAAAATTGCTAACTTGTTTTCATCACATTTTACGCTTTAGAAATTATATATTATCAACAGTTTAGTGATCGTGCTGTTAAGAATCAGTCTGATACTCTATTAACAATTGGGATGAAATTTTCAAGGTTAAATTTTTTTTCATAAACTCATCCCCAAATTAATACTACACGCATTATATATACATGTTAAAATGCAACATGCAGAGTAAGTCAGGTAGCAATATTCGTAAATATATAAATTTAGGACATGCATTGGTATCAATTTCGACATTCTTAAATAATCAGATCTTCGGGTCAGTCTTCTAAAATTTGGTCAGACATATAATTTTGTGTGAGATATTAATATCAAAAGACAGCTTTGCATTACAATGACCAAAAAAAGAGTAATTAACATAAGTTGGTCCTTGTCATAGCCCCTTTAAAGAACAGATAACCATAATTCACATGAACCAGCACACAACCATGACCAGCTTGTAGCAAAACAATTCAGAAAAGGAAAAACGATTGTTCATTGGCCAGATAGCATGGAATGCAACTGAAACATCTTGGTCACCCTTTGCTCCTTAAGCCTTCTTAACTGGGATCAGACTTGTCCAGAGCTGCAACCAAATGTATGATCAGTACAAACCGAATGATATTTGAAAATTAAAACACACAAGGAATAATAGAGGTAACAGGAATTACTGTTGTAATTCAATAACTTCTCAATGAGATCGACATGGGTCATAAGCATGCGCCTACAGCAATATCGAACCAGTCCCAAAGCATCCAGTGCATCTCTGCATTTCATCATTATGTTAATATTAAAATATTAAAACTAATATTTTCCATGAGGCAGACACACTAAAATTCCATTAAGGAATCAAGTATTTCAAAATATACACAATGGTACCCTATATCCCTGAAAGGACGCAGTTGAGGAAGAGAAATATTATACGATGAACTAATACTTTTTGACAAGTTATGCCCAATGCAAATACAATCTTAATGTATGATCTTTTCTTGTCTGGAAAATAGTGCAATGAACTTGGTCTACATCTGTGCTTAGCTTACAGCTTAAAATTCTTAATTGTTCCTTTTATTTATTTATTTTTGGGGTGACTAGATCCAACAAGTTTATTTGCAGCTAAGCCAGATATGCCACATTGTATATAAAATGCATGTTAAACTGACAATAAGATAGAAAAGGAAGTGAATATGAACTCCACCACCCAAATGATATATATACTACCCAGCAATTAAAGTTATTACTCATGACCAAAGAGTAACAACCTATAGATACAACACAACTATAACAAGCAAATAACATTCGAATAGATAAGGCACAAACAAATTTATTTACTCTCCAAGGAGACAATTTGTTTACACAAACAAGTGATAAAACTAAAGCTTTTTATTTATTACACAAACTGTAAATTTAATGAAAAATACCAACAATACAGATTATATATATATATATATATATATATATATTATCTGTGGATTATACACAGAGACTAACTAATGATTGCACTACGCAGGCAATTTTACCCAAAAGTCATCTAGTCAAAGCAAGAACAAGCCACAATTTAATTCAAAACACAAGATAATGACAAACACACGGATTTTCAGAAAACAACACATTTAACAAAAACAACATCACAAGTAAGCTCATGGTCTTAGCACCACTGGCTCCCTTCAACAAAACACTAGACAGAACAATTTCCTAGTAGCATAATAATCCTTACAAATAAAAAAGTTATTCATATAGATAAACAACTAAAAATAGTTCAATTGTTCTGACTCTGCAACCCCATATTCGGAGGAAAAAAAAGTAAAAACAATAAATCCTTCAATTAATATTAAAAAATAGGAAAAAAAGAGAGAGAGGAATTAGGGTACCAACCCTTCACTGTAATCTGACTGCAGAAGGTCTAAATAGGTATCCCATTTGTTTCCAATGACCTAAATCGGAGAAAAGAAGACAAATTGATCATTAATTAACCAAAACCCTAAACCCTAATCACACATAAAGGCCCAGACATATTTTGTTTTTAATTTACGAAATAGAGTGAAAAGAGGAAGAAAAAGAGTGTTTGGGATGCGAAGAGACCTTTCCGCAGGTGAAACAACGAACGGGGATGATCATCTTTCTTCCTCTTGGCGAAATGCTCAGTCTCAAACCGCGCCTGAATCCTTCTTCACCGTATTTATATTGGTTTTTAACATGTAAGAAAGGAAATAAGAGATGCGATAAAAAAAAGAAGGAAAAAAGAAAAAACTTCTGGGTGGATATTTCACTTAAAATTCATTTTTTTTCTGATAACTTAAATTTAATTTATATACGTTAAATGAATAGGCACTTTTTGACTGAAAATTTTACCTTTTTCATTTTTTCTTTCAAAAGAGTCAAAGTAATATTTCACTTCATAAGCAACATCTTATATTGATAAACTGTTTATATTATAAATATTTAATGGTATTTTATAAGATCGTATTTAGATATACAATTTAATTTAGTATTTATTTAACTAAAACATGACCTATTTTTATATATTAAATATGAGTTTATAATTATATCTTACTTTGATACGCTTTCATGTTTCAATTTCACCATGAAATTCTGTAAGGTAAATTCAAAGGGAACTATGCTAGTCACAAGTTATTTTTACCAGTATAACCCATGCTTAATAATAAGATGCCATGGTTGACCAAAAAATATGCTTAATAATATTAATAAGATAATCTAAATAAGTTTAATATAATTTTCTTCTAAATATTCACAAGATTATGATAAATTTTTATTATGCAAAAAAAAATCTATATAGTAAGCAAAAAATATACAAGTTTTATTTCTCATTAAATATTTTTATTCCATGAAGTGTTACTACACTTTTAATAATCAAAAGGCAAGATTAAGAGATAAAAGATCAGACTTATCGTCAAGGGATTCACTATGAAAAAGGACATCGACTACACTAAAATCTTTTCCCCTTCCCGCTTTCTGTTCTTTCCCTGCACAAGTTATATAGAAGGGTATTCATCCAAAGAATATATTAAAAAATAGTCATCTTATTCACTTAAAGCTTCTACTTAATTAGGTAAATTTAGAGGCTAAAATCCATTTTTTACAAGGGTTTGTTTTTATAAAATTAGTGAGATTCACAATGTACAATACCATGCTGGCACCATCTTGCTACCTAAGGGAAGCCCATCAAATATCATTAAAAATAATCAAAAGGAGAAACAAACATAAGCAAGACCCATTAAGGCATTAACCAAGTTAGCAAAATCTATAATTAGGTAAAGATTGTCTATATGGAAGGTACTCGTGTCTAACAAAAAGAGGGATGTTGTCCCACAGTGAAACTACATTAAGAATTTGCTCAGCACAAGAGTTACATTATCAAAATAATATCTGTACACAAAAAAAGGCAACGTTCCCAACGTCTTCTAATTTTCCAAGGAACTAGAGAAGCATTTTTGAAGGCCTCCATAACAACAGTCGAGTCACTTTCAAACCAAATTTTACTCCAATTTTTATCCACAACATCCATGACTAAAGTTAGAGCGAAAAGCTCAGCAAAGAAAAGGGAGTGGATATCAATATAAATCGAGAAACAACCAAGGAAGACACCCTTATGGTCTCTAAAGATAGCACAAGTACCGGAATGACCCGGGGAGCCCCTTGAGGATCCATCCGTGTTGCATTTTATGGTATCCCAGACCGGAGGGGACCAAATCACGCAAACAAATTGCAAAGCTTCGACTAGTTTGTACCAGGTGTTGTATGTTAAAATGCCTTAATACTATGAGAAAAAGGACTATAATATATTGTTAGTAATTTATTGTTAGTAAATAGCATATTGAAATCATAATCTATTGTCATATGCGTATAAATCCTCCATAAGCTAATTTAATTTAACTTTATTTGTTTGCTTTTAACAAGTGTTAAGATATTATTAATAATGTTTTGTTGTGTTTTTCTTTGTAGAGGACAATCAAACTGAAAGAGTCCATTGATTAAGTTGTTTGAAAGGTGTTGGGCTACTTGCTTTATCATCATGAATTCATGATCAACCTCTGTGCAATTCTGAAAAGAAAAAAAAAAAAAAAAGCAACCTCTGTGCATGGTTTTGTTTTTAAGAGTTTCTAATATATTAGATGCTTGAATTATGAAAGCATTTCTTAGAAATCATTCTGATATAAGGACTACTGGCCATGAATATTTAATATCATGCGTACATGTTATCCGAAGGCACTTTTACTTTTTCTATAATTAAGGAAGAATGGGTTTTACATAATAAAAATTTAAAATAAAGAATTTATGGATAAAAAAGTACTTATTATATATGTTTAAAAATACTAAAATCAATCAATATTTACTTTTTTATGTATTTCATTTAAAAATATTTAATGGTTTTTTATTATATAACCATGGATACGATTTAAAATTTCTTAAAAAATTGTTTCACGAGTACGTCTTTTTTATTATATTTTAAGTAAGATAAAAATAAGAGAACAGCTATCAAATTAATTCTTGTCATACATGTAATTGCTGAGAACATGTTTATATTTCCAGCAAGAGAAAATTCATTGTTGTTCTGCAATTGCTGACTTCTGAGAACGTGTTTGTTTTTCAATTTAAACGCACGTTGAACAGAAACTCAATAATTTCTTGCTTCCACATTCAACTGCTTTGGAAAGTGCACCAATGTTAAACTAGACACACTATTCGACTTGAAGAAAGTCCGGAAAAGAACTTTGACAACCACCATGCCTGATTCTTAAAATGTATCTTTGAGGAAAAAGTTGGATAACCACATAGCTATTTTGATATGTTTGCCTTTCTTTTGTCGTTGAATTTGATTAAATAATCATCAATACACATAACAATTTGCGTTATAACTTTATTACTAGTTATTTATAAGAACATAAAAATATTTGGAGTGCTTAAGCTATTTACATTTACATAAGATATAAATGAGACTGCAGAATATTACCAGTAAGAGGATTTCTTTACAAATGACAAAGGATTAATTCAACCTAGAGGACCATAAGTTTGTGCATGGTAAAGATAAAGATTTTATAAGTTATGCTGTCAACCGTAACCGGAAGAATGAAAGAGACCTAATTTATGTAGAACTGCAGGGGGTCTCACTCTGATTATACATTATACAGGTGCTTAGAAAAGCCTAAAGACAGCATCAGATGCTGGAAACCTGATAGAATGAGAGAAAAAAACAAAAAAAAAAAAATCATTTCCATATGTCTAGCGTGCAGATATCTACTTATCGTCAGTAGATCATAAGATCATTCTGTTTGACAAACAACTATGAAGAATAGAAAATGCTGCAGATTCAGCAAAAGGGAATGAAAAATGCAGCTACGATGATATACCAATCATGCTATAGAGAAAAAAATATTACTCAGGGTTCTGGTGGCAAATTTGTGTGGCTTAGAAGAATCTTACCTATTTTGTCCAGATTTGTTTGAATTCTCATGCATACTTATGCTATTGGGTGCAAAAAGTAGTGCGAGTTTGAAATTTTATACTGAAAAGAAGGTATTTTATTTCTTGAACTTCACTCGGCTTGAATCACACGAAAGAAATTACTAACTATGCAAATCGTTTGCAAGTTTTAGGTGCAAAGCCCTCTTGTGCTATTGGAAACGGAATTTTGTTTAATTAGTTGGGTGTTTCTTTGTAAATGACTATACATGTGAGAAGCCTAATTTCATGTCTTGGTCGAAACCTAAAAATAGTCACAACTCCATTTGAATGAGTGAGTTCAAATTCTCAAGCACAATTCCAAAGACAGCCACAGCTAGATAGAAATGTAATAAGCAAAAGGATTAACAAGGACAAGTTTTGTATTGACATAACATGTTAAAAAGATTAGCAATGTTGAAATAATTTGTAAGCAAGCCAAGTTTTCTGAACCAGTAGGGCAGGATCACCTATGAAGCAATCTTGAAACAGTTTATAGGTGAGGAAGCAGCTGCATGCACAAAGCATCACACACACTGATATGCCTATTAAATGTCCAAGGGGTAAGGCATGGAGTACCATTCATATATATCCGCAGCACCAGGTTGGAGATGGTGGTTTTAATTTACTAATCCCCTGAATAAATAAATAAATTGGTCAGCGTAATTTCTTATGTAAAATGAATTACAAAAAAAATAAAAAAATAGAAGAATAATTAAAGAAAAAAATAATTCTATTTGTTTTCCCAAATAAAATAAATAACAAAAGAAGTGGTTTAGCCATTAGCTTTGTAAACTAGTACCTACATGTAATGTTTTTTTGGTCTGTCTTACAATCACATTTGGAATGTGTAAGCAGGATTTCTGTTTTTACTTATGTTCAACATATACTTTTAGTCAGATCTGTCTTATTCTTTTCTTGTTTAGTGACGTTATCTGTAGAAAGTTCTCTTATACCAATGGCTGCAAGAGAGCTTTAAACCAGGGGACAAACTATCTGAGGATAAGTATGTAATGAAGTTGGAACATCAAGGTGATTGAAAATAATTGAGTCTGGTCTCTACTAAGCCAACTAATGGGAGCATTTTCAGCAATGCTTAGCAGTCCCATAATACAAAGATGAAATCACCTTTTGAGAATATGAAAATTGTACTTGAAAGCATTGAAGATGGAAGAGAAAACACTCTATTTTCATCAATAAGCACTCCAACCAGTCCTGGTCAAGTTGACAGTATAAATGACACAAACACAAGACCTCAAGAATTACTACACTATGAGCTTACCTCTACAACATGGTAGTGTCAAGTGTGTGTTTCAGAAAAGTTCTATTCGTTACACTCTGCATAAAACGATTCATCAATACACACCATATTTTGGTAAGGCTTAGGAACTACATCATAAGCACGCCCAGCAGAAGGAAACCCTACAATGGTACCCACTCTGCCCAGGAATAGGTTGAATATCAAACCTTGTCACTTTACAACTTTCCCCAGCCCCTATAAGTTGTTAATAAACTTGAATATGGAGTTTTAAATACATTGACAACAAGACACAAGAAATCCATAAAGTAGAGCTCAAACAACTAAATCGAACTTTTAATAAGTTGATAAAAAGACTTTTTAAGAGGTCAAATAAACTAAAGGAGGAACCAAGTGATTGGACGCTTAATGTGCTGAAGTTAAGGTTAAATTGTTTAAGTATTATTCAAGTTTGATCTTGGCAGAAATAATTATTTATTACTTTATTTATTTTTCGACCAAACTTCAGATTAATCAGGATATCTTTTCCCATAAACTAGAGGATTCATACAAAAAAAAAAACTAGACAAGAAACTACAAATATCTGACCAATGTACAGCTACATGTTTGTCAAAGCTTATTTATTATTATACTAAACTTCAATAATGTGAGCTTACATGAAAGGAAGAAGCGCTGAAATCCTCAAACACGGCCTGCGGAAAGCTTCAAATTGTGGATCTCAAATTGGTGAGAGTTCTACTTCTGATCACAAGGAAAATAGTTCAGTTTCAGAATAAACACATTGTGGAGTATAGCAGAATAGGATGTAAAATATGAAATCTGCATAGGGTGAAATATTCCTCGTCTTCCTCTCCTTTATCAACCACATTGGGCACTTCAAACACCACTAATATTATGCCTTGGAAAAGCTAGTGCGAAGAGAAACAACGTGAATTGAAGCGATTTATTTTTTCAAAAGGGGAAGAAATTCAATTATGGGAAGAGTATTTTGAATTTTTAATTGAAAGTTGAAAAAAGTAGCAATTAACTTTTGATTACTTGAGCAATTTAGACTATATTGAATGTTAATATTACGATTCGAGAGGCGAAAAAAAAACGAAATTCAATGTATATGAATGAAATAGAGGGGAAATCCTAAGGTTTATTTGACCATGTGTCGGATGCTTCCCATAAAAAAAATGTGTTGGATACTTAAAATCATAAAATTTGTGTGTATTTAATATTTGTCAAAAACAAAAATGTCGATCACTATAATAGAGAGAAAGGAAGAAAGAAATAGGCTCACAATATACCTGTAGGCATACCAATGTTTTCACTGCGTCGTCAAGATGTCCACCACAATTCATCGTCATACATCTCCGGAAACTCTAGCATAGTATAATATTTATTTTTGGCCAATCTTCTCTCATTTCGTCCTCACATCGTTTTAGGCTCTTTGGAAGACAAGGTAACTTATAACAATTAACAATTGTCAACTGATGAAACAGCGGGAGGTTTCCAAAACAATCAGGCAAGGATTCTAGGTTTTGAATACACCGTAAATCTAAGTTCTTCAGGGCAGTCATATGTGGTAAAGACTCGTGCAGACCTCCCACCTCTTTGCATTTGTCAATCAACAAGTTCTCAAGATGAGTTAGGCATTGAAAATCTGGCGAGAAATTGAACTTACGACGTCCACTAATTTTCATTTTCTTGAGAGTGGGCAACCCTTGTAGCAATTCTTCCTCTACTAAAAACTTAGGGCATCCAACAATTATTAGTGTGGAAACGTTCGGGAACATGTTTTCCCCACCCTCCCTTGATAACCTTATTAGGTTTGGCAGCTTCTCCAGCTTTAAACAAGTTAAATACCTAACAGAAGGACTAGATATCCATTGTGGGAAATGGGCACCTGGATAATGTTCCACAATCAATTGTTGTAGGCTATCAGGCTGAAGCACTTCAAAAATCTCCTCAGCATTTTCTTGTAATTCCAACTCTTCATTTGTATCCCATGACAATTGCAACTTCTTCAGTTTCTTAATTGACATGTTGGCATCTTTGGCATCCATTACATTTTTCACTTTCCGCAAATGCTTGATGTGAAGACTTCCGTTTAGCTTCAATGATCCTAATTCTGCCAAAAGGAACCCCCTTTCTGTGCCAACTACGTACGTGCTTAAACTCCTAAGAGAAGTCAACTTCCCTATTTGAGGAGGCAAGCTTGATAGTGAGTCGCAATGTTCTAAAGATAATTTTTGTAGAGCTTTTAAGTGTATCAAACTGTTAGGCAACTTTTGGAGCCGAAAACAAATGTCTAATATCAATATCTGCAAATTCCACAATTTACATAACGAATCTGGAAGAGTTTCGAAGCGACTCTGAGAAAGATTCAAATACCTTAGATGTTTTAAACAACCAATTGAAGATGACAATTCTTGCCGGGTGATCCAGTAAAGCGCCCGCAAAGAATCAAATTTCCATACATTAGGAAGAAGTTGGCCATCAAACCGTTGGACTAGATAAGTCCTCAAAGATTTCACTTGATGCAAGTGGGTTGAAGTGTCTTTTGTAAGACTACAATCTGAGAGATGGTGGATTCTCTCAGACAAAGTAGTTGCACCATTGTCAGTTGTAATGCAACCCACCTCTTCTGCGACTGATTGTGCAAGATCATGAACAAGATCATGCATCTTAAAACTTTTAACCTCTCCAAACTCATCTCTGCCAATATCTTGAAAAAATGATCTCCAATATAATTCATGCCACACACCGTCACCAACATCTTCAGCATTTAATATTTCATTAGATGAAATGAATCCATTAGCCATCCAAAGCTCAATTAAGTCTTGTTTCCAAAGTTTTTCATCTTTAGGAAATATTGCACAGAAAGCAAAACATTGTCTATGTCCTATTGGCAAGTTCAAGTAACTTAATCTCAGGACAGGCATTATGGAGTTTTCATTTTCATTGTGTGGTAAACTCCAAAGGTTACTTTCCTTAACATAGAGCCACTCTTTTTTCTCTTTTTTGAATCTTAAAAGACTTCCGAGTGCTTTTGCTGCAAGAGGCACTCCCCCACACTTCTTTACTATATCCTTCCCTATGACCATCAACTCTTCCTGTTCTACCTCATTTGGTCCGAAGGCTCGATGTTTAAACAATTCCCAACAATCATTTTCGGATATCTTTGGTAGTTCATGAGGATGGGTTATTGTTCCCATGATTAATGCCACCTTTTGAAGACGAGTAGTGACTAGAATGGAAGCACCCTTTGCCCCAAAAGCCAATACAGGTTTCAACTTCTCCCAGTTGTTTGGCTTATCATCCCACACATCATCCAAAACAAGCAAATATCTTTTTCCTTGAAGCAAATCTTGAAGTTTTCTTTGTAGTGGCTCTAGATCCAAATCTTCACACGCACACCTTGATGCTGCTTCGATGATAACTTTTGTCATTCTCTTCAAACTGAAATCTTCTGACACACATACCCAAATTCTTAGCTCAAAGTGTTTGACTATCTTCTCATGATTGAAGATGAGTTGGGCAAGTGCTGTTTTTCCAAGTCCTCCTGTACCTACGATTGGATAGACTGATAAATCCTTGGAATGAGAAGCATCCCCAAGTAAAAAGTCTATAATTTTAACTTTATCTTCTTCTCTTCCATAGAGTTGTGGTTCAGTGATGAATGAGCTGGTTTGGCGCCAGTCAATGACTTTACTTATTCTCTCTGGATCCGTCTCAATCAAATGAAACTTCTTTCTTTCTTCAGAAATTTCATCTAATCTATCACTTATCGTTTTCATTCTCTTAGCAATTTTGTAACGGAAAACAAGATGCATGGGATGTAAAGAGGACAAGGGAGAGCTTAGTACCATTTCTGATAGGCAACACTTGACTCCTTCATATTCCAACCGCAAGTCTTCATAGGCACAATCTTCCATGATGTCATCCAACTCGTAAGCTGCTTCTTTTAGCTTTTGCAGCCAATCCTTGATAGATCTGTCTGAGAATTGTTTCTCCTCAGCATCTTGAAGAGTAGCCATGATAGCGGTGAGTGAGCTAGAAAGCCTTTTTAAGTCTTGATCAAAACTCAGAAACAGTCCCAGCTCTTTTTCCATGAGAGAGCTCAAACTTCCAAGCGCACCTTTAACTATAGCCTCAGCCATCTTCCAAGTTCTAACTCTCAAAATGAAAATGATGGAGAGGAGGGGCTATATGCTTTCAGAAATGGCAATGCAATGATACGATTAAGTTTTAGATAAGATTAAAAGCAGCAGAGACTTTGCGTAGACTTGGAAAGTGAACAACGCCCCCACCATGAAATGTATTATTGCAGTGAATTATTGTCCTGTTTCCACTATTGATTTGTCATGTGGCATTTTGACGAAATAAATATGTTGTCTGGCACTTTGCCATATATTTTGGTCAACTGTGGCATTTTGAAAGAAGTGTCCTAATGTTGTTCAGTATGTAACTGCAGGCGTTGGTCCCATTCCCATATCATTTAATTTACAAAGATGCTTTAAATTTGTTAAAGACATTTTTATATATAAAAAAAAATTCATTTATATAAGAAGCTTAAAGAGTTAAAAAACAAAAATCTTCTATCGATATAAAAAAAAAAAAGAATTCTGTTGAAAACACCAGACTCACTCCACTCCATATTTGAATTTTTAAAATATTTCACGATAAATTGGAATCAGACACCAAATATTTTTTGTCCTGATTTTAAAACTTTTTTTAAGAGAAGACTAAGAAAACTATCAAATTAATTCTTGCCACACTGCACCAGAAAATCCTTGTTGTTGGCATGATGAAATTGCTTCGACCTTAAATAGGGTTAAGGAACTCTTGATAGCATCCATGCTCAATTCTTAAAATTATATCTTTGAAGAAAAAGTTTCGAAATTAGAAGTGCATACTGCATACAGCTGCAGTGTGGTCTTGCTCTGATTGTGGAGGGTTAATTATGGAAATGGGCAGATTTAAAAAAAAAAAACATAATGGATATTTTTTAAAAATTATGAAAATGGATAAATCTTATTTTAATATACAATTTCACAATTAAGAAATTATATATTAAAACACGATTTTACTTTTCATTTGTTTAAAATATTTTTTCCTCTAAGAACAAAAATCGTATGTTAAAATACAATTTTTTTCTTTTTTTCCAATGAAATCGTATGATAAGACATAATTTCTATATTTTTTTAAAAAAAATTGAAATCGTATTGTAGTACATAATTTCAGTTAAATCTTTTTAAATGACTTTATTTTTATGTTAAAATTTATTGTTTTTTAAATTTTTTAAAAAAGAAATATTATATTAAAAATAAAGTGGTATATGGACAAAATTTATTAGTTGTATAATATATAATAGTTAATTATACTTGAAAGATTAAATATTATAAAATATTTGACATAATCCATTATCTGTATAGATTATAGATAATTATTAGGATAATAATTTTCATTTTGACACACTAAACACTTTTTTAGCCAGCATGCATGTGGGACATCATTCCACAAATAATTTTTTAAAATATATGTAATATGTATTTGTTTTTCTTATTTTTATGAAAAATTCCAAATATTTTATATTAGTTGACAAAACTTATTAAAAATTAAAAATAAGTGTTACTTAATTAATGCAATTTCTATTAAAAAAAATCGTGTTCAAGAACAAGATTTCTTAAATAATTAAAAATTGTGTTCAAATACATGATTTTTAAAATATTTTTAAAAAAACATTGTTAAAATCATATTACATATTTGATGTCAACTTTTAATAATAAAAAAATAAAACAAAAAATAAAAATGAATATACAATTTTAGTGTAACAATTTTCTAAAAAATAAAAATCACAATTTTAAATATGATTTCTTCATATTAAAATCATACTTAAAACATAATTTATTCATTTTCATAATTTTTTTAAAATATACTCATTGTGATATATATTTTTTAAAAAAATTACCCCATTAGTGCAAGAGCCGATTGTGGAGTTTCAAGAGAAGACAAAACCGCACACATGATTCAGCTGGCTAGAAGCCTAACAAAGACATCATCACATGCTGGAAACAAGAGATACTGTAAGAAAAAGTGAACAAATTTAAAATAAATGTTTTTTATACAAGTATTTTTGTAAGAAGTACATGAGATTTATTTTGAAAAAAAAACAGAAATTACTTATGTTAAATAAAAGTAATTTAAACAAACACATCAAAAAATTATCAAATTATTTATTTTATTTAAAAATATTTAGTTTAAAAAACTTAAACAAACTATTCCATGTTAGTAGAATTGAATCACTTGCGCGATAACAGAGCTGATAAAAAAAAAAAAAAAAGTCTTGCGATGATAACAAACAGAATCTAATGGAATTCGAGTTTAAGTTAACACTCTCTTCAGTTTAAGTTACTTCTTTTGCATATTTATAGGCTTTCTGTTTCGGCCCGTTAGAATTTATATTTTTCTTCGGCCCATTTAGAATGGAACACGGCCACAAAAGGCTATAAGGAAAGAACAAAGAGTCCTATAAGAGTGCCCCGTTGCACACTCAAAAGGGACAGTCAAACCAACAATACCAAAGTATATTGTTTCCTGCACATACCATGTTGCTTCATGCACTTCCCTTTTTCCTTCAGTAATATCCATTCCTGAAATGTAAAATTACATTTTAGCTTCTGGAATAATCATTCTGGAAAGTTAAAAAACATTCCAACAGAGTGCAGGAAGCAATAGCCAATACCAAATTACAATCATAGGATTGAATCTAGTGGAAGAAATTAGTTTCTCAAAATTGTGAACTAAAGTTGGAATTTCTACTGAAAGAGGTATCTTCATTTTGTACCTAACTATGTCTTAAATAAGATTGTTTCTGAAAAGTATACTTACAGTAAAAAAATATCTTATTGAGATATGCATTAGTTTCCGTTAAGGGCACTTTTGTAGGAAAAAAATTATAAAAGTTGGGATTAAATTGAAGAATAAGGAGAGCTTAAAAAACACTCATGTATTTAACTCGTTATTAGGTTTTTAATAGTCCACAAAATATCATGTTAAAAAAAACAGCAAACTTATCCTTAGCCTATTGGATTGACAACTTGACATATTGTATGGGAGGATTGTGTAAATTGATGAGTTGAATCATGTCACCGAATTTATTGTAATATGTTAAACTTGTTGTCTCATCGAGCTTAATTTAATTTTATCGAAATATAAATATGATAATTTTTCATCTCGCAAAAAAATCAACATAGTAATTAAGCATAAAATATTTTCATAACTTTTTATCTTATTAAGTGTTCCTAAACTTTGGTTAGGTTGTAAGTGAACGATGTTGGACCACTTGCTTATGTTGTGTGTTTAAGAATTTGTAGTTTGGTTGATGCTTTAGCTACAAAGGACCATAAAAGTCAATTTCTATTTCACTCAACAGAGTATATCTCAGACCTTACGTGAATGGCACTAGGCTAAATTGCATAGCATTACTTTTGGGCACCACTCAACATCAAATGCATTTTACTTTTTTGTATAAGTGGAAAGATGAGTATATAATAATAATAATTTAATTTGAATACATTTACAACGTAATGAATATAGAAATAAAAAAAATTACATTGTGATTTAATTATTGATTGTTATATTATTAAAAGTTGTTAATTTTTATAATAATTATTTAAAAAATCATATATAATTTAGATGACTTCTTATTAGTTAGAATTATGTTCAAATTAAGCTCATAATCGTAGGTACACTATAACGAATTCCTTGAAAAATGTTTTAGAACTATGTACTTTTTTTTATTGGAATCAAAACACTAAACATTAATGATATTTTTCTGATCTTGATTTTTTAAGATAAAAATATCAAATTAAGATTACCAAAATTCTACCCTATTGGTTGCCACCACATCACACAAGAAGTCGATTGTTAGTGGCACAACCACTTTCGCAATTGAAGATGCTTATGCTCGAAGAAGGTCAAGAAAGGAATCTTAACTACCTCATGTCTTGCCCAATTCTCAAATCGTCTTTGAGGAAAATGCTGGATAAGCAATAGCCACATCTTGACATATATCACCTTTCATCATCAACTTGGCATACTCATTAAATTGGATTAAGTAATCATCAATACACATTGTAATAGTTTTGAATGTAACTTTATTGTGAGTAATTTATAACACTATGAAATTGCTTTTGATTTTTTCTTCTCAGTTTTTTTAGTTAATTATGTGTTTTTCACTGCTTTTATATATATATATATATATATATATATATATATATATATAAGTTTTTCACTTTAAAATTAAGTAAATTTAGTTCCCTTATGAGTTTTCTTCTATTTTATACCCTTAAATCGTTTTTTTTTCAATCTAATTATTTGGAGTTTTATGATAGAGTTAAGATATAAAATAACTTTAAAAATCTAGAAATAAGTAATTAATTAATAGAGATTTGATAAACTTTAAAGACATTTGTAATTATGTTGTATTTTGGATGAAATTTGATATTTTTTGTCCGTGAATTTTGAATAGAAAACAATTTGATTGATTAAATTTATAGAGATTTTGAATAAAAAAGTAGAACTTAATAAGATTAGGTAGAAGAAAATTTAAAAATAAAGAGAATCGATTGGCTCAAAAGATTGGATCAGACTAGCCACACAGAGTCCAATTTAATTAGAATGTCCAAAAAATACAACTCTAAAATTTTCTAGTAATGATTGTCCTTTAATAAAAAATAAAAAAAAATTGGTGAAAATTGTTCTTTAAATTAAGTTAAATAAGAATTGGAGGATTGTCTCTTGTGAAATGTACATAGTCTCATACCAAAAGAAATGTCCATAAAAAATAAAACGCAACACACAAACTCATAACATGATCGCATTACATAGAGGAAAATATGATTTTGAGTTCCGCAACAAATTGGGGTGCATTCAACACTCGGTATGAAAGCAAGACATTCTTATATATTACTTCATCCAAAAATAGCTTTTTGTTTATCGTTAAATAAAGTTTGAGTTATTGTTTCAAGCATAAAACAACTTGTATGAATCAAAAATCAAGTTTAATAAGTCTCCCAAACTCCCGTTTGGGTAGGTCAAACTCCTACCAATCATGACGCGTCAGATTAAGTTAGAAGACTAGTGTGATGCTCTAAGTTGATGCATTTAGCAGCCTCTACGCAAGGGCAAACCCAAAATCAATCTATTTCTAGCCAAAATGGGGAACAATTTTGACCACGCTTGTTGACTTTTTATGTGTGTGAGCTAAGTAATTGGAAAAAAAATGTGTTGGGAGAAATAAAATCGTTCTCCTCAATAGATTAGATGGTGGCAATTGATTCAGAGTCCCATATGTTAAAGGCACAAATAATAGCCTTGGCTTTGGTCAACAACCACCCTAATTGTACCCACGTTTGTCACCTTCAAAATTTCTAATTATAACAGTTCGCTTAGTCCATCTGTTTAACATGGACTTTTTAGTTTTACCACACCAATATTGAAAAATAAAACTATTTACTAAAAACAACAACTTACCAAAACAGAGTAGTTTATAAGAGACAATAATAGATTCTTTAAATATTTATTACAATTACATATTTAAGGCTTAAATTTAAGTCTTTTTTTTAGGAAAAAGGAACGTGAGACATTTCATTCAAAACAACATAAAAAATATAACAAGAAATGCATATGGACGATATGAGAGTTAGCATATAAGATTTGACGCTCTTGTTAAAAAATGAGTAACAAAATTTGTTTTTCTCTTACGAAACTCATCACTGAGTTGAGAAAAAAATATATTTACATTATAAATTCAAGTCTATTAGTTGATTATAAGAAGAATTATGTATTAATTTAAGGGATTAAAGTTTTTCATATTATATGAGATAAATTTTTCTCTTATATACCAAAACTACTTAATTTTAAGGTGATATACAAGAATAAGTTAGTTTCTGAATTTATATTCAAATTTTATTAATAACATCTCCTAAAATCAAGGAACATTATCTTTTATTTAGCAACAAGATGAGAGATGTGCCTAACTATTTTGATTTTGTTTTTTTATTAAAAAAAGAAAAAATTTAATTCAAAACTATTTAGTTTTGGTATATAGAAGAAAAACTTATCTAATGTAACATGGGAAACTTTAATCCCTTAATTTAATTATGTGTTTGATATTTTTTAGATATATATATATATAAAGATAAAAAATATAAAAAAAATTACATATAATATTGCAAATGATGTGAATCATTTAATGTTTGGATACAAAGCTGTATAAGTATATAATCGCTTTATTCGTTTATTTCAAATGATGAATAGTGGCAAAAATATAACATCCAAGAATGTGGCTGTATGAAATGTTAAAGCAAGTAAGCAAGAGGACTTAGCTCTACTTTCCTCTTAACTCATGAAAATAAATTTTCGTCCCGTCAACTTTTATCCCTTCCCTTCATCCATCCATATTACCCAATAGTTTGATTATATAAAATTTAAGTTCGATCCAATATTAATATTGTAAATGAGTTTATTTTATCTAGTAATTTAATTAAAATATATTGATTGTGTAACTTGTTATCCAATTATAATATATATGATTAGATGATTGGTTTTTATAATAATTATTTTTAAATCTATATTAATTATTTAAAATAATTTCTAATTAACTGATAATATAATTATTTTATTCTAATAATGCATGATTTTTTTTTACATTATTTATACTGTTCTAAACTTTAAATCAGTTTAAAGAAATTAATTACAAATAAAGATGGTGCAAGTGGTAGAACTAGAACATGTCTTTTTAAGATTATCTAAGCAAAATTTGGGCCAAACTAAAACGAAATTAATTCAATTTTTTTATTTATAAAAATGAACACTTTCTAATTCCGGAATAACATAGGCTAGGCAAGAATAACGCGTGTTTGTTATGTCATGCATGACAAATGAGGGAGAATAGCGCATATTGGAAAGAGTGGGTCTAACTCTTCATGTTGTAATGTAAGACTTATGTTATGACTCTATTTTGTTATGAGTATGTAAGACTTATGTTTAAAATCCAAAGTAGTCTTCTTGTGAGAGTGAGACTCACGTTTAAAATCCATCCAACAAAATTTAAAAAAAAACATTTATTACCGGAAGATATATTTATATATAAATTATATATTTTATCTGAATAGTTAAATTTTAAATGTAAATATACATGATTTTTAAGTAGTTATACAATCTAACTATTTTTTAAACCAGTCATGTATAGTTGTTTAAAGAAAAATTATTATGCTCACATTCTAATTATATGAATTATTAACCACTATATACATGTGTGTTTATGTGTGCATGCATGTGTATTAGTGTATGCATTAAATAGTGTAATTTTGTGTTATAAATAATTTAATAATGCCTTTAGTTAACATGGTCCTTTTGTTACCATTTGTTGCAAACAATTCTTGTTTTTTATCGAGAGAGATTGCAAACAATTCTTAAATGTTACAAATTTAATTTACTTTATTCAAAGTCACAAAATTTAGTCCATAAGTGATAAACATTAGATTTTTGTGCCCGTTAGTAGAATGTGACAATTTTATAAAATTTGTCGCGAATACAAATATAGGCATACTTCACACATGTCATGAATAATGATAGGAACATATGTTTTACAGTTGCATCATTCATTCTTTTCCCACCTAAAATTTATCAATTTTTTCCTTCTTTTTTTAATTCATAAAATATAGTTTTATTTAGTTATAATAACAAAACACTTATAACAAATATATATGTTTTGATTAAATTAATCAATTAAATCTTATATGGATCTTAATTATATAATTATAGTATTCTTTTATTATCACAATTTTTTTATTATTACGATAAAACTAGGAATGAATGGAATCCAACAAAAAAAATTATGTGCTGAGGTCTTATCTGCACATTTTTATCTACACTAAATAAACCCCAATTTATAGTCTTTAGAATTGAATAAATAATTATAGAAAAGTATTGTTAAAAAATAATACTCAAACATTTTGTCTAAAAATTTCATGTCATTAATTAGTTTTACAATGAAATAATAAAACATTATATATAAAATATAAAATAAATAAATATTAGAGTTTAATATTTAATGGCTAAGTACTAACTATAACTATAAAAAATAAGAAATAAAAATAGAAGTCAACATGCCCTA
Source organism: Glycine tomentella (assembly GCA_007407185.1). Taxonomy (NCBI): domain Eukaryota; kingdom Viridiplantae; phylum Streptophyta; class Magnoliopsida; order Fabales; family Fabaceae; genus Glycine; species Glycine tomentella. The sequence continues at coordinate 3,654,541 of PYAF01001225.1, read as the reverse complement.
AAAGTTAAGAAGTTAAAATTGATTTTAGTATAAAAACATTAATTACATTCTTTAATTTATAGATGTTACTTATAAATAAATAAAAAACATAAGAAGTAATACATTAAAGATTAATTTTATTGTATGTTCATGAATACACCTTAAAAATATTATATTACTTTATTAAATATAAATATTTTAATTTCTTTCAAAATATCAGTACTAAATGCTTTTTATATTCTTTAAATAATAATTTTCTAGTAAACCAGTCCAAAAAAATATTTTTAATAAAAAACTTTTTATATTCTGAGTCTGACCACCATAGAAAATCCCACAAATTAATAATAGTTCTCTCTCTCTTATGCAACACCCACTCCTACTTCCTATATTCTATTCATAACTCTCATCATTCATTCATTCATTCATCCTTTATCTTCCATGATCCATCCACTTTCCTCAATCTTCTATTCCAGATCTCTCACCTTCTTCTTCTTCCTCTGTGCCACCCTTTTGTTCCATGATTGTTTTTTGTGTCTGTATCAGCTTGATCTTTTTGTTTTTTTCCTTGTTGTAAAAACATTTCAATCTCCAAGGTATGTACTGGGTTCTTGTTTGAATTGTTCTTCCATCTTTTCATGCCACAAAGTATTTGACTTTTTAGATTGTAGTGTCTGATTTGCGTTGCAGTTTTCCCTTTCCTCCTCTTGTGACCATCAAAACGCATGTCCATGAACATCAAGATAGCTTTTTTGTTGTCATGTTCTGTTCTGTATCTCAGCATTTAATTAGTTTTATTAATCTGAGTGAAATTTTTTTGGTGCTTTCATATTTATAAATTTATATTTACATCACTTAAGAATTAAGATCTTCATCTTGTTATTTTGTATACATGTTAGTTTTGATTACTCATCTTGTCTTGGTAATTCGTCAGATGCGACCAAAATTTTAATGAACGTTCGTCAGATTTTTTTGGGAAGACTATGGCTTTTATTTCCATTTCCATGCATCACTGCTTACCAAAATATATATATATATATATATATATATATATATATATATATATATATAATGGGAAAAATAACATATATACCCATTTATGGAGATTCTATATATTTTCTTTGCCACTTTTCAAATTATTCAACTGATTTAGGCAAAACTCAATCATTTTTTTACTTCTGGGGAAATCGTTATACCATTTTATTAATTCTATTTTTTTGTTTTATTTTATCTTTGTTAAAACTAGTTATATAACTTGTGCTGCACTTGCCCAAATATGGTTCTGCATAAGAATGACTTTCCTAGATGCTTTATGTGATTGTTTAAAGTGAATATTAGGAAACGGTTAAGAGATATTATTGTTGGAGCTCAATGTATCTGCTCTGTGAGCGATCCATGTTTGGGGTTTAAACAAATTTTATGCCGGCTGTCGAGGGCTTAACATAACTGTTCTCCTTTATTTGGGTTTGAGACTAGCTATGAGACTGTAGGTGGAGTGAAGATGAATGTGTGTTCACAAAAGAAAGGATAAGATACGAAATGATAGTATCAAGGAGATATTCACATGACAGTTATTGAGGAAAAGAAGATCACAACTCAATTAAGGTGATTTGCACAGGTGCAAAGAAGTCCACTCGAGGCATCGAGGAGGAGAGTAGATGACACGGTTTTTAGCCTTTTGTGAAGTGGTAAAGAGAGATCTAAAAGGACATTGGACAAAATTATTGAAAGGGATTTCATGGTGAATAAAATACTTGATAATTTGGTTTTTAACTAAGCTCAATGATATTATGTAATCTATGTAGCCGGCCTCACTTAGTGGGATAAGGCTATTATTGTTGTTGTTGATACTGGTAGTCAATTTATCATTTTTTTTAACTCTAAAACTTATTATTATTTGAAACTCAACATTTGCTTCCTAGGATTGTTTGCATTCTTATGAGAGCATATATACTAAACATATATAAGTGAAGATATACATAATCGGAATTTAACCTCGATATTGTTTCTCAAGACTTCACTAGGGGAGTGTTTTGGCTTATTTTTTTTTTATTTCTTAAGAGCAGAAGCTCTTTTATTTCTCAGTTTGGCCTTTTCTTCATTAAACAAGCTCACTTTATTGAGCTACTTTAAAATTGTGTTTGGCCAAATTTCTCCCTTCAAGGAGGAGAAAACCCCAAGAAAAGCTTGAGAAGGATATGGTTAATTGTACTTATCTTTACTATCAATCATGTCTTTTGGTATTACTGAACTTGCAAATAATTGCTTTGGAACTTTAGTTTCTAATCTTAAGAAGTATATGGTTAGTTTTAAAAAATGCTTCCTCCCATGTGCTACCTGAATTTCCTTTGTATTTATCAGAATACTTTATCTAGATACTGAAAGTTAATATTCATTTTTTCATCTTCAAATATTTGATTTTGCCTCATTTTCACTAAATGCTGCACAATTAGCCTTTGTTTCTACCCAAACATTAGTTTATAAATATTTGCAACTCAACCTTGAGATGGAATTTGTCTATTTTCATCCTTTTGTTTGAACATGCAGATGCATTGGTATATTGATTTTTCTTTTTTCCACTAAACTACTTGACAACTAGGAGACAAAGAAATATTTACCAAGAACTATCACAGTCCGCTTCCAAAGCTCACTTATAAATATACTTCATTAGACCATCAACCCCCGAACCGTTACAAGCAAAATAGTTCAAAGTATTGTACAGATGTGGTTTTTGGTGCTGTAATGTTTGATGTTAGCTTTTCATTATTCAAAGTTGATGCTGAATTTTTCCTTTTCCCTTTTTTTTGCAGATAATTATTGGCAGCTTCATTAATATCTTTTAAGACTACATACTTGAGCTAGGCAATCACATTTCCTATAATGTTAGGAGGCAACAACCGAAATCGATTGCTTCCTGTTTTCTTGGACGAAACTCAATTACAGCATCAAACTAATGTGTCAAATCAATTGCAGTTGTTTGGAAATTGTGAGTTTACTCCTTCCTTTTCTCATGTAACAATAAATCTTTTCACTGCATCATTTGAATGTGGTTGTGAAACAGGGTATCTCTGTTTTGTTGAACTTATGCTTTTGACGTGTATTTTTTCTGTTTTAAGATTTGTACTCAATAGCTACTTTCCTTCATGCTGTACTTTCAACAATTTTATTCTCTAGTCCCTACTGCTATAGGGATGATTACAGCATCTCCTTTCCTTTTTTGAATAGGGATGGTAGTAGCGGGTTATGAACTTGTCTTGATTATTGCATGTATGCATGTTTTGTTAGTGTGCATTGCTTCTTGTGCCACCTTTTTTTTTTTTTTTTGTGTACCTACTTATCCTGCATTGTATCTCACATGTTTTGATTTTGAATTACAAGAGTGGTAATGGTCCTTGACATGGCATTTGTTTAGACTGTAACTAGGGGTGATTTTCTTTATTTGAATCTTGTACTGTGTCTGAGCAACAAGTTACTGATTGTGTATACCTGCTGTTGCTAGTACCGAAATTCTTATTAAATTAAGAAGTTATTACATATTTGTTTCAAATCATCATTTTATGCAGTTCCTTAAATAACCATATAAAGTAATTTGTATGTCCTTTAATAGCTTTAGTATTTTCATCCATAGTTTTTACCTTATCACTGAATGATAGACATGCAATATCTCTTGCAGTACAAGCTGGATGTAGTGTTGACCCAGTTAACTTCTTTGGAAATGAGCATATCAGCTCCATGATTCAGCCTAATAAACGAAGCAAGGAAATGGAAGATATATCAAAACAAAGGCTTCAGATTTCCTTAAACTACAATGTTCATCAAGATGATGCTGATCGATTAGCAAGTATTCCAAATCCTAACCCTGTGTCAACAGGATTGAGGCTTTCATATGATGATGATGAGCGTAACTCATCTGTTACTTCTGCAAGTGGCAGTATGACTGCCACACCGTCTATCATATTGTCTCTTGGTGACAATATCAGAACTGAGCTTGATAGGCAGCAAGAAGAGTTGGACCAGTATGTTAAACTTCAGGTAATATATGAAGATTGCTATCTGTTTTTTTTTTTTTTTTTTTTTAATTTTGTGGTGATGCTTGTGGGAGTTCTTCTGGGTACAAATGATTTATGTTCAAAATATTTCTGTTCATTAGAAAGGTATAAAGGACTGGCCTGTGGCTTAATCCAATAGGAAAAGGGGGAAAATACTAATATTATTTCCTTTTATGGTAAGATGTTTTTAGGTTTTTCTTTATCAATTTGCTCCTAGTATCTTGCTTTTTCAAATATATTACTGCAGTCATTTTGGGTAGAATTTTCTGGTTATGTTTGTCCAGTCATTACCTAATTCATTAAGAGTTGCTCTTTTGAATTCATCTGAAATGTTCAAATCATTTAGCAAGGGTGATGATGGTATTGTAATGTAAAAGCTTTTAAATGATTGTTTTTACTATTGCACAAAGCTATAAGATCTAGAAGTTTATACTCTAATTATGGAGTTATCAATTTTGTAATTCTAGATTCACTTCTCTGAAATGTTATTACAATTATTTTCTTACACAGAAGGAACAACTGTCAAAGGGAGTGAGAGACATGAAGCAAAAGCACATGGCTGCTCTCCTTACCTCCATTGAGAAAGGTATTAGCGCGAAGCTAAAGGAAAAAGACGTGGAGATAGAAAACATGAACCGAAAAAATAGGGAGCTGGCTGAAAGAATAAAGCAGGTGGCTGTTGAAGTGCAAAGCTGGCATTACAGAGCACAGTATAATGAGTCAGTTGTCAATACTTTAAGGAACAACCTTCAGCAGGCAATCTCACAAGGAGCTGAACAGGGGAAGGAAGGGTTTGGAGACAGTGAAGTTGATGATGATGCCTCATATATAGATCCTAATAACTTCCTGAACATTCTGGCTGCGCCTATAAACTCTACTCACAAGAGCTACCAAGATATGGAGAATCTGACTTGTAGAGCATGCAAGGCGAAGACAGTTTCGATGTTGTTGATGCCTTGTAGGCACCTGTGCTTGTGTAAGGATTGTGAGGGATTTATCAATGTTTGTCCTGTATGCCAATTGATAAAAACTGCAAGTGTTGAGGTGCATCTGTCTTAAGTTACAATGAGCGGGATATAAGTCACTGTTTTCGTTATGTGATTTATCTGCCTAAGTTCTTAATGTTCAAGTCAGTAATTTGTCTCTATAATAAAAATCGACTATATCTAAGGATATTATTTGTCCTCTTTCTCAGTGAACTTTATCTGATTATTGATGATGATATTCATATTATTACTATCATGATGAAATAGAGAAATTGGGGAATATAATGAGAAGTATGAAATGGAATTTGTATTGTTTCGGATGAACTATCTCCTACCTAATTGTATGACCATTGACCTGATTTTCTCCAACTTAGCTATTGTGCTCCCTTACGCCATTGCATTCCTTGCTGCTTAAACAATAAGAACATATGACATGGCTCTAACTTCACTTTATTGTAATCGAATAAATTGCTTTAAAAGGGTATTAGGAATATTGTTTTAGATCATCAAAGAGTCTTATCACAAAATTATGACCAGGTTGCCTCTGTTCTGTAACATTTATTTTTAAGCAATTTTTTTCATTGACCATGTTATGAAGTACTGCCTGTGTGCGCATCAGTTACCATATAAGAACACTCTGTTTAAGAAGCTTTTGCCTTTTCTTTCTTAAAAAAAAAAAAAAAAAAGTAACTCTTGTTCACACGGATGCAAGCAAAACCAGGTGTGACTAAAAGAACATAAAAACATTACCAATCAAAGATAAATTCGAAATTACAAATGTTTTGTTACATTTCTTGGATCTATTGGATTCTCCTCCTCCTATTATGTGTACATAATTTTTAGTTGTTCCATAAAAAATGGGAATTAACAAAATCCACTGTTGTACTTTTTATCGTTTCACAGAAGCTCATCTCTCTGTATTTCCATTACTTCCTCAACAATCCTAAAATATTCGTAAAATAGTGAAGATTGCTCTCCCTCTAGTCCATGTCTACTAACCCTTTTACTGCCAGAAATGTTGTTGCAGGGGCTACCCCCAATGATGAGGTCAAATCCACCAAACTTGGTTATCCACTGGCTCAGCTCATTTGAAGAGACTTTCTGTACATCTTCAACCTCAATTAAGTTTCCCCTCTGGTTAGTGTGTTCCCACCAACTGCGAATGATTTTTCTGTTAACCTCAGCTATTTCCACAGATACCACATTTTTAAGCATTATCCCAAGTCGATGCAGAGCAACCTCGGCACCTCCAATGCCAGAAAAAAGAGACAAGACATTAATGCCATTTGGAAAACGACCCTTCAACACTGAAAGGTGGTAGGCAACTGTATGAACCTGAAATCAATTCCATTTACATTCAGTCAAAGAGCTTTTTCAAAGGAAGCTAAGAGGGTGTTTGAAAGAACTTATGGAAATCTTATTTGAACTTAAGAGTCCTATAAGCATTTTGAGAAATGATACTCATACAACAACTCATGCATGTATCACAGAGAGAGAGACACAAAAAATGCTACCAAAAAGAGAGAGACAAAAAATGTTGTATGATTAACTAAATTAACTATTTTAATTAAAGAACGTGAATTAATTGAAAGAGTTTTATAATTAGGGACGATTGAAGTAGTTAAAATACAAAAAGCAGCCTAAATTTGATTAGAACCTTTTAAAATTATCATTTACCTACAACTTGTTCTACAATAGAAAGAAGTTTGATTGTTATTTTTTACATTTAGTTATCATATCATCACTGTAAAAACTCTTCTAATGATACCACAAACACTTAAAAGTACATTTAGTGTAAGATTCAATAGCATAACCTGAAATGCATTTCCAAGTGACTTGTATCTCTCTGTCGGGGTAAGTCCACCACCTCTGGTGTGATTCCTTGGGAATCCCTGCAACATCTCATATTCATCAGGTTCAAGAGGTGCCAATTTGTTTTTTCCAACCCACACCAAGTTCCACTTGCTAATCTCTACAAGTACATTTTCTTGAACATGTAGAGGAGGTTCATCACCAAATTTCTCAATGAGTTTCCTTATTTTATCTATAACTGTGCCAGGGGCTACCCTAGTTAGAAGGCAATTGAGCTTTGTTCTTCTATCCCATGAAGGCCACCATTTTTTAGTTGTAGGAAAAGCCTCTTGGATAGTTAGTGGTGGGATAGGAAGCAGGGGGGAGCGGATGTGGGTGGGAAGATTATGGATATATCCTCTTTTCCTTGTTGCAGCACAGAAGTATTTGGAATCAACATATTCTGGTTCAATCTCATATAGAAAACGTGATATACTTTTCCAAACTCCTTTAGGAGCAAGATCCACGTTTTCAAAATAGAAGTATGGTTTATTTGCTACTTCTCTTGGGAGCTTTCTTGAAATCACTGGACTGGCTTCATTAAATATACCCAATCCAAGTTTTACTTTCTTACTTGTATGAAGATAATATTCATCACTTGGTTGACAGGGCTGAAAATGTAACATAATTTTGAGAAAACTACTTGATTTACTGACATTTTAATTAGAAGAAGCCTTAAAACTAATTTGATAGGACTGTAAGCCACACCTTTTCATGCGTATAATCAGATGCATCATGTTTATGGTTAGGTGACTCTTGCGGTGAGTGAAGCTCCTTTTCTAACTGAGAAGCACTAATGAAATCCGCTAGGTCACTGATATGGGCCTTAGGACCTGCCAAATGAGAAACCAAAATATTAAAGAACTACCAATAGACAAATTTCTACATGCGACATGGAAAGTAGGAGCCCTGTATCCTTGCATTGCATGTTATGTTAGTAAAACTCATTTGGTTTCGTGACTAATAATTTGCATTGTATTCAAACCAAAGAGATGTTCATAATTTGACCTCATCTATCCTATGTTGAAATTATCACTTTAATAAGGAAGTGTGTTACAATTGAAACAGAGCAATTTAAGCTCAAAGTTTTAAAACTAAAGGTTTGTAAGCTCATTTTCAGGATTTAATTATCCATCTGAGATCATTTAATGCTGCTGATAGTGGGAAAAAACGGAAGAAAAAGAAATAAGAAACATAAAAAGTGTTAATAACATATGAGTAACAATTATATAGTAATGTAAACGCACCACATTTGTCTATAGCTGTCAAAGCCTCCTCAAAAGGGTATCCCATATTGACAAGTATGGACAACGCCTCATCTTTCTCTGCTGTTAAGGGTTTTTCCTGCATAAAAGGAACGAGTTAAATGGAACCTATATACACAATGTCAGCATAACAAACCAGGCCATCCGGATTAAATATGTATCTGCTAAGAACATCTCTTTCTAGTTTCTAGTTTCTATTCACGTGCCAGTTTCTACTGTTATAAATGCTTCATATATCAACCACGATCTATAATATATCCCCCAGCTGCAAACTTTCACAATATAGATATATGTTACCCACTAACTAAGAAATGACATGTGAACTTACTATTAGATTTACCAAAATTGATTTATCAACCTTGTATCAGAAAATTAAAGATCAAATACGAGTAATGCATGGAGAACCTTATAGAACTTCATATTCTTCCCTGTAATGTCAATTCGTTATTCCTTGTAATTCATTTGTTCTACTTCAACAGGATCAACATATATAATGCAATGAATCCTGGAAGTGAAAACTAATAACTTAAAAAATTGAAATAATTGAAAACCCGTTGATTGACTTAAAGTATACTCACAGCAGTAAGTGTTAGCAGAGCTTGCATAATGTCCTCCTCATTATCTCCTACCACGGACAAAAAACCAAATGTTATCATTTCAAGACAAGTACTAGTAGTAGTAAACTGGTAATAGTTATTGAATATATTAAACGAGAAAAAGAACCATTTTCATCAATTGCTTTGATCACTGTTTCTCTGGAAAATCCCATTCCCACGAAGAGATGAATCAGCTTGGAATGTTTAGCGCTGGAGCAACTTGCACTACTCTCCTAAACAGAACACAGAATACTTCAACATTATAAAAAGGAATACAAAAAACAAATTTTCACCAACACACATAACTATACATTTTCTTTTATTTTTTTGAAGGGAAAAATTGACTTTTAAAGATAAAATTCAATTTTTTCTTCAATTCAAATTTCAAAATTTTCTCTTTCCTCTCAAACAAACAAGTAATCATCGGCGAACACCTCTCTAGTCCAAATACCTCGATATATAACATTTTATCATTTTTTTTATCTATCGATCTCTTCTTATTATCATACTTACATTTCTCTTTTTCTCTTACTAGGTGTCAAATAGCTTCTTAGTGTCCACAAATCATTTTTGCAAACAAACAATGGGTTAGACACATTGTGTGAATTTAACCACCGGACAAGTGAATACACGAGGGACAAGAACAACACAAAATCCCTTCTTTGGTCCTTCTATATCATTATATCATTGTAGGTATATGCTTGGAACTTCAGAGAGATGAAGGCCTCAAACTTAGCAAAATCATTGTGAAGTAACTGAATGCAGGATTTACCGCCACACTATCTTCACAGCTCTCTTGACTAGAAATGGTTGGACCCGAGGGAGGTATACCAAACACCTCAAGCTCATCATCAGTGTTCCAATCATAGTCACTGGGAGAGCTATGATCACCTTCTGAACCCTACATAATTTTACAACAAAAAAAAACTCAACAAAGGAATGAGTTTTCAAAGCTTAATCAATATTCTATTTCTAACTACCAAACTTGTAATCAGCAAATCTAAACCGCAAGTGTTCAAAAATTCAAGCTTAATGACAGTGAAACAAATTAATCAATGAAGCTTTAGCTTGAGCTAAAATAAAGTTTTTTGTATGGGTATGATATAGAATGAGTAATGGTAAACTTAGAGAGGGAACGACATGAAACATACCATGACTTTGCAGATAAGTAAGAACTTTCGACTCCACAAACAAGTTTCGTATGTTCGTGTAGCACTATCACTGTATCAGAGAGTGAGAGAACAAGTAAATTAAGGAATTAATTAAACAATGAAATGTTGCAGTATGTTGCAGTAAAACTAAGAAACTTCATTTTTGTGCTTCCACACACACCATTAACCATTAGTAGTAAAATAGTTTTAAAAACTTTGAGGCAGACAAAAGTACCACGTAACGAGAACTACACTTTCCATTGGAATTAAAACTAAAGAACCCAAGTAGTAGAAGAATGAACGGAAGATGCCTCAAAACTACAAGGTAACGGAAACTACATTGTTCCATTGGTATTAATACTTGAGGAACCCAAGAAAAAAGAAGACAAATGTTGCTAACCACGTTGTTGTGGAACTGCATGAGGCGTACGTGACAAGAACAAGATCAAAGGAGAAACATGTTTTGGGTTTGTTAATTGAGAGTTGAAACAGGAGAACGTGAAGTTGCTTTTAAGGAACAGAGAGAGAGAGAGAGAAACGAACAGTCACTCAAAAAATGACCCACCTTGAGGAATACGTAAAAAACCCCTTAAATTGAATAATGAATACATCATAAGTTCTAGAATATTCTCTGACACACTCCTTTGTATTTAGGGATGGCAATATGGGTTGGGTCCGACGGACCAGCCCGTTTAGCCTGCCAAAAAAGGTGGGTTGAGTTGAAAATTTTAGCCCATTTTGGAAAACGGGGCGGGCCAGCCCGGCCCATCAAAAGGGTGGGCCAAAGGCGAGCCAGAGGCGGGCCAACTCGGCCCGCCAAAAAAGTGGGCTAGAGGCGGGCCAACCCGGCAGGCCAGCTCATTTTAGCCTTTTTTTGTTTTTTTTTTTTTGCTTTTTTTTGACTTTTTTCTTAAAAAAACTATTTTTTTAATTTTTTTGGTGGGCTGGCGGGCTGCCCGTTGGCCCGCCAACCCACCTTAAAATGGGCCGGGCTAGGATTTTCAACCCACTTTCTAAAAGTGGGCCAGCCCGACCCGCCCCGCTTTTTTGATGAGTTGGGCCAGTCCGGCCCGTTTTTAGCGGGCCAGCCCATATTGTCATCCCTATTTGTATTACATACACTCTTTTTTTTCGCATTTATGAAATTAAAAGTGATAAATGAAAAAAAAAATTGAATGCTGTAAAATAAAAGTGAGAGGCAGAGGAGTGTGTCCGTGCAATAAGCTTTTTAGTTTTTGCACAGTATGTGTTACATAAAAATAACAAAAAGAAAAGAGAGAGATCAGAAAGTAGGAGAGAATAAGTGAGAAGAAGAAAAAAAATTATACATATACAGATGAAAAGTACTACTACCACCAATACATTTGACACATTCAAGTAAAATTTATTAAAAACAGCGATATGAAGAGAGATTCATTAGATAAGAAATCATACTTGAAAAAAATTTAAATATTTCTTTATTCATTCTAATTTAATATTTTTTTCTTGTAATTTTTTTATTTTTAATTCTTATATATTATGTTTATTTTATTACTCATCTTTATACTTTTTTTTTCAATATTTAAAGTATTGTCTAAAGTATTTTAAGAATTAAAAATAAAATAAATATAATTTGTAAGAAATAAAACAACCATTGTTGGCTTTTTCCGAAGGTAGGTGTTAAGGATTGGGGCCCTATACCTTTTCATTTTTATAATTGCTGATTGGAACATCCATGATTTGTGAAGATGGTGGTTTTTTTGGTGGGATGAGATCCGGGTCCAAGGTTGGAAGTGCTTTGTTTTAAAGGAGAAGCTTAAGTTATTGAAGCTTAAGCTCAAGGAGTGGCATAAGGAGGTTTATGGGAACTTATACTTTGGGATGAGGACTGTGGTAGATGAGTTAGATGACGTGGAGGTAAGACTTTGTGAAGAGCAAGCAGTTGATTGTGATCAGAGGAAACTTCTATCCTCTGAGTTTTGGAGGCGTGCCTGAACTAGGGAGAGTGTGCTGGCCCAAATCCAGGGTTAAGTGGATCAAAGAGGGTGATATTATCTCACATTTTTTTCCATGCTTCCTTGAAGGACAGGTACATAAAGAATTATCTGGTGGGGCTACATACTGAGGACAAGTGGACTGAAGAGGGGATGTTGTTGTTCATCACTTTTAGAGGATTTGCATTGAACCTAAGTTGGAGCGTCCCCTCTTATCGGGTTTTATTTTTCTTCATCTGTTATTGTCATTAAAAGTTTGTTTTATACTCTATTATTTATTTTAAAATTAAGTAAAATCAATAATATTATAAATTAGATTAGTTTTAATTTTTGTATCACCCAAGTGTGATTTATGGGATTATGGGAGACAATTATAATCAACACCATTCTAGTGAACCATTGTAATTTTAAATACCAAACAATAATAAAGCCTTGCTGCATGCCATGCAATTAATTTGCAAATTAAACCATTGTAAATGTCAAACAATTCTGCATGAAGTGACGTAGTGTACGTAATCCAAGCTCCACGACTAGCTGTCACGCACAACTCCTTCAAAACCATCGGTTTTTAATGTCAAGAAGTCTGAATCCGGAGGAAGCCAACTAACTAGAATTTGACGCTGAAGAGGTATGAAGGAGCACGTGATACACAGAGAAAAAAGAGAACCATGTCGTCCAAGTTTTGTTTAAAAATATCCTTGACTTGCAGCTTCACGTAGTCAACTTCCTCAAATAAGTATCCAGCAGAACTAATTAAGCCATTTATCATACCAAAGGGACACATCCCCTCTTCCAATGCGAATAATAAAACCATCTATAATACACTTTTCGGCTTTTAAGATCCAAGCCCAGGAGAAAGAGCAGCCCTTGGGAATTTCAACTTTGCAGAATAGAATTATTGTCAAGGTATTAGTTTCACGAGCTGGACGAATTCCTAAACTACCATATATTCTTGGCCGAGATATGGTTTTCCAATTGTTACGGATATGCTCCCATATCCTCCTCATTAATGAACCCGCGCAATCAGGGATTCCCCTCGATGACGCAGGAGCAGTTACCGGCCGATGACCCGTGATCCTCGTTGCAGGCACAAGGGGAGAGGACTCGACGGCTACAATCCCGGAGACAGAATGCCTCATTTCCGGCCTGGACGAAAGGTTATAAGGCAGAAGCA
>PYAF01001225.1:3595982-3635246 GCA_007407185.1 Glycine tomentella | reverse complement strand
TAACAATGTCCGATGAAGACGTATTCTATGTCAGAACGCTCGAAATTGAAAGAAGTAATTAGATAAACAAAGAATATCTTACAATTCACTGATTGGGTACATAAAATATCGGAAAACAAAAAAAAATTTGGAACTCAGAAACTTAAATCGCAATTTTGAGGCACTTAGAGGCCTCGTTTGGGAAAAATTTTTCGGCAAGTCCCCTTTGGGGACTTGCCCAGGCCTTCTCCTCTCGATTTCGAACGCGTGGCCACCGGTTTCGCGTCAATCGGACGTCCCAGTCAAAAGTTATGACCTTCCGTAACTTACGAAAAATCGCGAAAACCCTAAACCCTAATTTTTTTGTGCCACATGGTGCCATCTCAGCCAACACGCCCCAATTGGGCGTGTTTAAACACGCCCCAATTGGGCGTGATTGGTGACCCTATTTTTCCAATTTTTCGTGAAATCACCCCTTTTTCCTAATTTTTTAATTTAATTATATTATATTTAAAAATTAGCCCGCAGCATACCCCTTTACTCTGCTGCTGCGTTCATGTGAGAAACCGGCTTTCTCTATCGCGCTTCTCCTTCTTCAATTGCGTGCGTAATCGCTTCCTCAAATCTCAACAATTTTTTCCCCAAACCCTAATTATTAAACATGAGGCCGATTTTGATGAAGGGCCACGAGAGGCCACTTACGTTCCTCAAGTACAACAGGGACGGCGATCTCCTCTTCGACCCAGATTATTTCAACATCAAAATATAGTGCCGGAAGGTTTGTGGTTAGCACTTAGCATTAGGTGTGGTTCCTAGAAGTTAACATTTAATTTCTTTCACCTAATATTTTTGTAACGCCGATTTGATTACAAATGCTGTTATGTTTGTAATATAGAAGAATTTAATGAATGAAATTATGCATTTTTAGTTTATATTGTATTAACATTATCAATTTTGGTTGGAGTGGAACTCTCAATTGAGGAATTTTCTTCTTCGCAATTCACATGATTCTGATAAGATTAGAAGTTTGCCATATATTTGGAGTAAAAGCGCATCACCTTTTTTACAGGATTTTCACTAAAAGATGAGATGTGTAAGATTTTGCTTATTTACCCCCCTTAAGATCGTCGTTGTGCACAACTCATCTTGATTCTGGAATAAATTAGCAACAGTGGCTAATGGCACCAGTTCAACCCTGCCACACCAAATAAAGGGGGATATAATGTGTTCATCAGCCCATCAGAATAACAAGAAATATGAGAGCTGGGATGTTTTATAGTTAGTTAATGCGGACTGGATTCGATACCGATAAAAAAAAGACTGAGAGAAGTTATATCTAAAATACTCATAACTCATAAGTCCTATTTAGGGCAAGTATAAACAAAATGTTAATTCGTGTCAAGATGGTGGAAGGACATTACTCTAAAGTACATAAAAGAAAAGGAGAAGAAAAAAAAAAGTAAATCTTAAAGGGGATATATCCAATTAGGATTCTGAAGAACTTTAAAACATTTTATTTTTTGTTTTTTTAATTGAAAATTGTACTATTTAATCATGATTTTTAAACAAGATAAAAAATCTTATGATATTTAATCAAAATTTGTAGGATTGTTTTTTACAATAACAAAATTTAGTGATATTTAATTGAGATTGTTTATAATTTAAAAAAAGTCCCCAGGTATTCAAACTCAAAAAAAATTCAGTGGATTATTTCTGGTATTCAATTGAAATTGTTTGCGAACCCCCACTGCGACTAATCCGAGGTCGCCGTGGTCATGTTGCACTCTCATCGCGCTATCGTCGTTAGGGTAACGTCCGACATCACCTTTTCCCTTTTGTTTTATGAATGATTGATCATGGTTGCTGGCAGCATTTTATAGCTCAATCAATAATCATCAGCACCTGCAACGTGAGAGTCAATTAGGGCACGAAGAAGATGATGATGAGAGACTTGTCGATTGAGGAATGAGGTTTTCTTTCCTAAATAAAAGTATTGATGATTTTCATTCATTTTTTTTAAACTAATCATTTCTAAATTTAAACATTAATTATATATTAATGTTTGCTAATAACAATACAAAAATATCAAATAATTTTTTTGAAAATATAAATAATCAAAATAAAGTTTTTAAAATTTAATATATCAAAATAAAAAATACTAAAACATAATATATTAAAAATAACATTTAGTCTTATATTTTTATGGATTGCTCTTTGTGCTCACGAACAGGTTGTTCTTATGTTGCGTTCTTATTATTAATTAAAGTTATGTTCTTAGTGGATCATCTCTGTACAGTTTTTTTAGTTTGAAGGTGATAAAAAAGGTTGGCAAATCTAAATATTTAAATTAAAGTAAAATATGTTTTTATTAGCTTATAAGTTAATTTTGTTAGACATAATCATAAATTCTTAGTATAATGTTATAAGTATTTTAAATAAAATAAAAAAATGTTTATAATATTATAACTAATTATTTTTTCTCTCCTTTTAACTGGTTTTGATGTAAATATGGGATTGGAAGCTTCATAAGAATTAAGAATCATAGATAGAGGCATAGACGGTGCTTGTGGTTACTATTTTATTAATTTTACACTTATTTTTTTTTTGTCGTTGTTACAATTTTTTTTCTTTTAATTTTTATAAAATATGTCTATTTTTGTTATTCTTAAAATACTTTACATAATATTTTTTCTTTTACCGTTAATTTTTTTTATTATTTAAAATGTTACTTAAAATTCTCTAAAGATAAAAAAATAAAATAAACACATTTTTTGAGGAATAAAACGAATTTTTTAGAAACAAAAATATAAAAAAGCTAAATTACATGAAAAATTGACCTTAATTTTATTTAAAGTAAAAAGAAGGAAATAAATAATTCCCGTACCTTTGTTGCTCTTATAAAATCTATTCTCGTTGACGCATCTTCACCCCCATCTCGCGTTGGTGCAAAGCATCCTTCGCTTCAATCTCTGTCGCTGTGCTTTCTGCAAACCGAACCTTTCATCTCCAAAGGTAATAATCACAAACTTCAGATCCTATCCTCTTCATTCCGTTTCCTCAATCTCTTCATGCAAACGGATTTTGGATTTCCACTTCGCACTTCAATTTCTGATTGAATCACTGTGTTTCTCTACCATTTCACATCTTCGTTTTCCGTTATTCTCTCTCTCTATGCTTTGATCTGCTTGTTTCCTGATCAATCTCTCCAGATCCTTCCGTTTTTCCAACCTGTTATTGTTATTCGTTGCGATCCGTTTCGATTTGCATGCTGCTGTTTTTTTTTTCTCGATTTTGTTTGAGATCTGATTGAATCCGGTGATGATGTTGACGTGACTGTGTTTTGATTTGCGGGAGAAACTGTACTTTTTTTTTCTTTTTAAAGAAGCTCTATTTCGTTTTGGAGATTTTTTTAAATTGAAAAGTTGTTTGAATTGTGAAATTAGGGATCCACAGGTCGAAGGAGAAATGGGGCTGACATTCACGAAGCTTTTCAGCCGGCTTTTCGCGAAGAAGGAAATGCGAATTCTGATGGTTGGTCTTGATGCTGCTGGTAAGACCACTATCCTCTACAAGCTCAAGCTCGGAGAGATCGTTACTACAATTCCTACCATTGGTGAGTTTCTAAATTTTCTCTTTTTCTCCTACCTTGATAGATGTATTATTCTAATTGTTCTTTACATGTAGCAGGAATATGTCTTACCAGTTAAGCTTATATAGAACTATCTTAATTAATTACTGATGTCTTAATTATTTAGTTAGGACTCATGATAATAACCGACTTCAGGTCCACTAGGCCATTTGCGTCGATGATCTTTTAAGATGGAGTGTGATCAGCATGTTTCTAAACCTGTGAAGAAACCTTAACAAATTGAATAGCGAGATCCCAAATTATGTTGGTTATTATGTTTGCTTGATGTGAGATCCTGGATTGAAGTTGGTCTAATTGCTGTGAAAATAATATCATCTTTGACAACTGTAATATTACTTTTCACAAACGTTGGGGGTTATTATGGGTTTACTATTTGGCGTGTTAGAGTGCTGGAATGTTTTGAATTTGTTATGTTATATATATATATATATATTGATGCATTTGTTTTGTTTCAGGGTTCAATGTTGAGACTGTGGAATACAAGAACATTAGCTTCACTGTTTGGGATGTTGGTGGCCAGGACAAGGTGAATATTGATGCATTTGTTTTGATTCTCATGCATCCCTTAAAATACAAGATATTTAGTGCATATATCACTTACCTTTCACTTCCAAACAACACAACATTTTTTTAAAAAAAATTACGTACCCCATTGCCTAAAGGCTCCTTGCTATGCAAAGGTGAGGGGGGGAGATATTGTACGCAGCCTTATCCTTGCATATGTAAAGAGGTTGTTTTCGGATTTGAACCCATGACCAACAAGTCACCAAGGCACAACTTTACCGTTGTACTAGGACTCGCCCAAACAACACAAAATTACTTGAAGAAATTTGTTGGCAGTCTGTGGCTGAATTCTTAAGTTTACTTGCAGATTCGTCCCTTGTGGAGGCACTACTTCCAGAACACTCAGGGTCTTATTTTTGTTGTAGACAGCAATGATAGGGACAGAGTTGTTGAAGCCAGAGATGAGTTACATAGGATGTTGAATGAGGTACTCTAGTTAATTTATTTTGGCCTTTTAAGCCATGTCTTCATATTCAAATTTATTCATGTTAGATGATACCGTGACCTTTAGTGGGAACCCATTCTTATAAATAAGGTTTCGGATCACATAGGGGCCAAATGAAAGGGCCTGTAAATTAGTTGAGATAGAAAGGTTTTAGAATCGTATTGACAAAAAGAAGATTCTTTTATGTACTCACGGAACATTCAAAGATGACTTCTTGGGTATTGAGGAAGGAATGAAATGAATGTTCATTTTAAGCAGAAAATGTAATTATTTTGCTTATCTACTATGGGTCTATTTCCACCGACCCCAATTAATTTGGGTTAAAGGTGCTGTTGATGATGATGATGATGATGATGATGATGATGATGATGATCTACTATGGGTCTATTTGGATAGAAAGCTAGAAGTACTTTTGAGAGCTTCTTTACTGAAAAAAACACTATATTTTCAGTAGAGAAGCTCTCAAAAGTACTTCTAACCTTGTATCCAAACAGGCTCTATGACTCTTACTTTTCTAGCGATACATTAGTCTAGCACATGATGTTCATATACTCAATGGTTGTCTTTATTGATGGAAGTGAGAATTTTTGTTGAACTTATGACTCAAAGCATTTCTCACTGCTGTTGTTAAATGATCTGTTTTTTGTTGGACCATAATTTCTTATAACTCTTGTATATTGATGCCCACTATGACATCGTTTGGAAATTGAATGACCAGTTCTTACTCAGTCAATCTCCTGGAAAATTTATTGCTTCTAATTGAACATACTTCTGTGTCTGTCAACTTCATTGTTTACAAGGATCATGATCCATGGCTAGAATTATTAGTCTCCTCGTTCTTTTGCTCTCTGATTTATGTTTTCCTGTGATGTAATGACAATGTTTATAAAATATTTATTTTAACTTTTCAGGATGAACTGAGAGATGCCGTGTTGCTTGTGTTTGCCAACAAACAAGATCTTCCTAATGCAATGAATGCTGCTGAGATTACCGACAAGTTGGGTCTCCACTCTCTGAGACAGCGTCACTGGTAAAAAAATTTAATAACAAAGCCCTTCTTGTCCTATATTAGTATCTATCCTGTTGTAATCTAACACACTTCTGGTTTTTCCAGGTACATTCAGAGCACCTGTGCAACCTCTGGGGAGGGCCTTTACGAAGGTCTGGATTGGCTTTCCAACAACATTGCTAATAAGGTAGCTATTGGTTTCTTTCCTCCTTTATAGTAAAAAAAACGACTTTAAAAAATGCATACTAATTGTATATGTTTAGTTCATTAAAAGTGGTAGCAAAAGTGTACCTTTCCGTTCTTTACTATTCCCCCCCCCCCCCCCCATTCTTTTATAAAAAAAAAAAAACATTATTGAAATTACTTGTTTGTGTTGCCCTTCAAGTTCCTAGTTCATTACAAAAAATGAATGAAAAGATGTACCTCTTCTTCAATTACTGAGGTGATTTTTTCCCTTTTTTTTCCTTCACAGGCTTAATGCCTTTGGGAGAAGGGAGTCTTGCGGATTGGTAATTCTGGATGCAGGGGTGAACATTATCTAGCTTTTATTTCTTGGTCCTCTTCCAAGACCACTCGAATTTGTGTTCATGTAATGTGGTTTAGGACATCTCGGTGCTAAACTGTAGTAGGATTTTACTTCTTGGGATGTGTAATACAGAGCTTTCTATTGGGTCTGAATGCAATGTCCATAACTGTAATGGCGATACTAATTCAATGTGCCACCAGGTTTTGTCTGATTTATAGTTTTATTTTAGTCATGTATCATTCATATAATGAAATGGAGATTTTGTTTATTGTTTGTAAGATACCAGAAAATTAAAAAAAAATATATTCACTTCATACCTTTAAAAGATATGCATGCTTAATTTATGTTCAGTAAGTCTCCGTTGTGTTTTGCTTGGTGGATAGCATGGGCAATGGGTAACACTTCAAAGGAGTGGGCCGTGAATCTGAATTAGGTTCTCAGCAATCCGTAATAATAGTAAGCATGAGCATACTTTTATAACAATTTTTAAATATTACACATACAAAACGGATTCAAGTTATTACAATTTTGTTGTGATGTTTGATGTTTCTTGCTCATTTATTTTCAATTCAAATGTAACAAGATATACACGTCCATTTTTTAAATTTCTCCTAGAAATTCAGTTTTTGACATTACTATTTTCTTATTCACAAAAATGCATAACGATTTTTTCAATGAAAGCATGTACTCAAATAAACAATTTAGGAAATAAAATTGTGAAAAATAAATTGACCAAATGCTATTAGTATTGCCTTTTCATTGTTCTTATTAGTTACTCAGTGCTCTGTTTTGCCTCAATGAAGTACATACTCGAACTAGGGGCGCAGGAAAAGCTTAAAACAGTGAAAAAGTCCAAGGGGCTGAAATCGTTTTCTTGAAACATTAATTCGTCGACAGGGTCTTCTTCGAAAAGGAAAGGTGCGGGTTCTTGAGAATTGTGGGGCTTCTTGTCGTTAATCTCTAACTGAAACAATCCGTTCCTCAGTACAGTTTTCCACAATCTCAGTTCCAACTCCTTGGGACTGTAATCCAAGAAGAGAAAAGCATTCTCCCTGGAAATCCAAGTCACTGGAAGACAAGATCCCAGCATTGTCTTTGCGAGATCAGGGGCATAACCGTAAATCTGAAAGTGAAAGAACCATTTTTAAATAATGAAGACATTTGGCGATAAGGCAGCCAGAGCTGAGGGGTTTGGTATTGTAATATAACCGGAGAATCCGCTGTTTCAGTGTATTCCATTGCTCCTCTTTCTGGTAAGGTATTCACCGCTTGAGCCATACAATAGAAGATATATAAGGCCAAATAGATAATAATCCAGAAATTTACACTAAGCATTCAGCTTATTGAATAGGAAATCAAGGTTTTGAATTGAGAATTAAGACATTTATGCAAAACCTCAGTTTGAGGAAAAACTTTAAGTAAAAATACCGAGGGTCTACACAGACCACAATTGTGTTAGAGTGAGGGGAAAAGAGAGAATGATAAAGATGAATTTACCTCGACGGCACGTGAACTTAAAAAAGCCTGGGAACGATTCGCCTTCAAGTCATCTAGGGAAAGTTTAACTGCTCTCTTAACAAGGTTTTTGACAAGTGGAGACATTTTCCTTGGAGCTGGTATCATGATCTTATAAATGTCAAGGAAGTATAAATTACATACAAATAAAGAAAATTCAGAAGATACCTTACCATACAAAATCCAATGTTCATACATATATAGGGAAATATGTATGCCCGAGAATAACGTAAAGAGCAATTTTAACCCTGAAATGTAGATTTATACATTGGTTGTATGAAGTTGGGTATCTAGAAAAGGCATACTGCTTGAGTTATGATATAATAGATCTGCCAAAGTTCAAGTAAGAACTACTGGACCGTCACTTATTCAATGAACAAATATAATATAATTTTTTTTCTTCAAAGAAACATCTTACAGTAAAAGCATAAAGAAAGTCTCAATTTTTTTTGAAAAGAAATTATCTCAGAAAA
This sequence comes from Glycine tomentella, assembly GCA_007407185.1. NCBI lineage: Eukaryota > Viridiplantae > Streptophyta > Magnoliopsida > Fabales > Fabaceae > Glycine > Glycine tomentella. The sequence goes on along the minus strand of PYAF01001225.1, from coordinate 3,627,086 downwards.
TAACAAGATGCATTTAATTGTCTCTTATAAAGATAAAAAGGATCTATCCAGTGCTGGATATTGTTTATGATATGAGTGTAGCACAATATCAATATGAGTATCTGTAGGCAACTTTTCCCATTCTAGTAATGTAACGCCATCTTGCTCCACTACGCCTCCTAAATTCAAACCATATGTTTTCCGGTCAATGCTTTGCAATGCCTTCACAAATGATTGGGAGATTGTACAAGGTGAAAAGTCTTTGAAATACAAAACCTGATATTAAAAATTGTTATCATCCAAATTAAGTAGCAGATATATAAAAGAGTTTAATGCATATGAATTGATGGTGTAAAACTGTCATCCAATCACATATAATCGTTTGAATTACTTTTAAGATAATTATTTTAAAAATCAACAAAATTATCATAGTGAGTTGTGATTGGATGATTATATAACTTTTTATATTGTGATTGCATAACTCTTTTTCTATATATAAAATATAACAGAACAGCTAAAGCATAAAGTTCAAGGGAAATTGTTGACGGACCTCTGTTTTATTACCACATTCCCTGAAGCACGTTGTGTCTGCATTGATATTTTACTTATTACTATGACTGCCTCCATCACCAGTTCAGGGCGTAATTGATTATCAGCGCAGCAAGCTTCCCCACTCCCTACTTTGCGCTGCTCCCTAACAAAGGTTAAAAAAGAAGACACTTTCAAATCTTAGTGCTCTGATTTAAGAATATAGAGGCCCTTCTTATTTTTATTAAGCATGCCATATCCACCAAGAAAGTAAATAATTTGAGAAGGCTTAGAAAACCAATTTCTCGCATTTACTTCTAGATGTGACATTTTTCCTCCGCAATTAGTATAAAATGTTACAGATTTGTTACTTAAATTATTTCCATGCTTAAGTACATAGTCTTCAATGCCTAACTGGAGAAGTTCTAGATTTGATGGCGACATTGGTAACTGGTTTGCACTAATTTGTAAGAAAAACCTTTTCATATTGTGATTCAGGAACATCGAAATCTTCAGCTACTAATTGAATTGCAACATTCTGAACAAAAGAATTGAATGAATCACCAAAACTGTGCCAAAGGCAAGGGTTCTGCATTACATTTGCAAGTTTGCTTTGGATAATGTCAGCAATAAGGAACTGGAAGTGCAAATCAGCAATATGATTTGGTGGAATTATTAACCTCTGATCGCATGAGATAGAAGGAAAAAGCTCTCCAGCACCAGCATTGACACACTTCAAGTTATAGTTGCTTGATAAAAAAGTGAATGCATTTGAGAAATCTTCACTGTGGCAGTTTAACTTACAGGAATCTTCAAAATTAGCATCTGTAAAGTCAACAAATAAATAAATAAAAAGAATAAAAATTTTGATACGAGTATAAACAGAAGATTGTTTTGTAGATAAACAGAGTGATATATTACAACTTCAACAAAATCATTCAAATAATATGGCCTCAATTTTGATGTGCATTAAAGAAAAAAACTGCAGCAAACTTAGCACATTCAAGAAGCACATTAAAGCTACCTTCATATTTCTGCTTGTTAATGTTTTCTCTTTTTCTGTTCTTTTATTTTTTGTCAGGCGTAGATTTTTCCTGTTCTTGATGTGGTGATTTAGAAACTAGGAGCACTTACACTATTGATTTCTCAATATAGAAAATTTTGATAAACCGAATTGCTTTAGACACCACCCCAGTGGAGAAGTGCAAAATCACACAAATTTCTGATGTATATAGCCTTGGTAACTGTCTACAGCCGTCACTGCTTTCTAATAATTGAAACATTTGTTATACCATAGACCAATATTATTTTAAAGCAATAGATTTAAATTTCTTTATTCAGCAACATTTAACTTGCTCAGTTTACTTTCAAGTTCCAACCGAAAAATATGGCCTAATTGTTTCAATCTTGGTTCATGCTTAAATTTTTTTATAACGATAAATGCAGTGACTGCCATTCTATAGGACTATCGCATGACTGAGGCACAGTGATAATTAAGCTGTTTGATCAAACAAATTTATATTGAAAACATAAGCTTAGTAAAAGTTTCATGTATCCCAAGTAATTTACTTTTTGCAACAAAAGAGTTTCGACAAATTAGCACTAGAAAGTCAACACATACCTTCTGTAAAAAGGTATGAATATCGGCCAGTAAGAGATCAAGGCTAACAAAAGAAGACATACAAACTTCACTACCACTGCAAAAGAAGACGATCACTCAATTATTAGCAACAAACTTAACCAACAATTGATCTTAATTTAATGTAGTTCAAAAAACTTGCATGTCTGAATTTTGCTCCATTTTTTGTGTTTGGAGATAGTCGAGTTATTCTAGAGGAACCGCTTCTTTCAGGTTTATCTGATAATTATGAATCTCGGTATTGCTGATGCTACAATGTCCATAGACTGCAACAAGAATCATGATAGTAACTAAACTAAACGTGGTAATATAATATATAGTTGAAAACCTGCTTCACTCTTGAACAGTGACAGTATAATTACACAGCCACCAAGGAAACATAAAACATTTGACAAATTTCCACATGGCTGGTGAAAAATGACTTCATATCAAAAGCATCTATACCTACTATTGAAATAATATGAAGAGAGAGATTAAAACCATTTTCCTTAGGCAAAATGGCTGCCTTGGCACATTACCTCCCACATCAATGCAAGAGCAATAGAGTTGACACGGATACAAGAATTGTTATCTCTTTTCTACGTTATGTTAGAAATTTTCCTTTATGTGGGCAATATTAATTAATAAGTTTTGTATTTTAAATTAATTGGATTAATGGATATTCCAATTTTAATATTTTGACTGACTCATTATGATCATGTTGAATTGGGTTTATAACATCCTTTGGTATTTGGCCTAGTTAGATAACAGTGTAGGCATTAATGTATGATTGAGCTTCTGTGATGGATGGACCCATCAGACACATTGTTGATTAGGTTTTTGCTATGTCCCCTCTCTAGCCTATATATAATGGGGTGGGATATCTATATGCACAATGAGATCAAAGCACAACTAAAATGAGAACATTATTACACTTACTGGTAGTTTTGAGAGAAAGCTTTCCATCTGTTTTACAAGGAGCAAAATCAATGAACAAGAGATAAAAAAAGTCAAAACAAGCCATCAATATACAGTTACAAAAAAAGAGAGGGAAAAAATTCAACTCGGATTGAATTAAGGAATTGTTCAGTTACCCCAATTGTCTGCTACATCCGTGGAAGGAAACCTCAAGTTCTGAAATTCCTCTAGGCTGCTCCCAATGCCAGTACCAGAAACTGCTCACAAGAAATTCAAATATTATTACATAGAAAAAGTTCACCACTCTTTAACAAAACATGATTATTAATTTGGTGAAGCAGAACATGATTTATTAATTTTTAAAATCATTCATCATTCATGCTGAACAAGCGACATCGATTTAATTCGTTGTTTTCATTTAACTGAAGTAAATGCCTGAAAAATCAAACAAATTGTTTCGAATAAAATTTATCTAATAACAAAATGCCGCAATAGATAAAGCGTGAAGAAACACTTGCAAACATTTTCTTACTTGAGATTCGAAGAGAAGGATGCGAAGATGAAGAGCGAGAACAACAGCGAGTCTGCAAATCTGCTCCGATAATCTGCATCTCTGATACGCTGAAGCCTGAAGATATTAACTGTAATCGCAGATTCACGTCACATAAATAACCGAACAAATCACGAAACTCGCATGCAAGCTAAACTCAGATTTACATAAACGAACCAATGAGAAAATCATAGGCAAAAAATTAAATATAATATATAAGAACAATTCGCAGAAGAAGAAGACTCCATTCAGTATCAAAACTCTCTGGAATTCGCGCGCAGAAATGAGCAACGGTTTTCGAAAATCAAATTTATATATCTCACTGAACGCTGTAGGTTCATGGTACGACACTACGACCCGATAGCCAGGCCCATTAACGTGTGGATGGGCCTCGCTGATCTATAATCATGTCTGGCCCATATAACAAATTTTCTTTTCATAAAAAGAAGGATGACAAAGACTATTTTAGTATTTTTTAATTCACCAAAAATCAAAGACTGTTTTTAAAATAAATATAAACTTTACTTTCTGAAATCTAAAATTAAAAAATGTGCATCACACATTCTGTTATTGTAAAAGATGAGATAGAAGAAGCATTAGGGTCCCCCAAAAAAGTGCTTCACATTAGGACGTTACACTTAAATTTCTGACTTCTTGCACTCACATAGACAAGCAAGTATGAAATCCTTTTGCAGACAAATATGCTATTGCTGACAAATGTTGTTGATGACGATGCTGCTGTTTTGACTGAATCTCTGCCATGTAATTTTATTTTTGGCTTTATCAGTTGTCTAACTTAGGAAAATTATTCTAATTCTATCATGACCCATGCAAATTATAGCCGGTTAAGAAGCTTGTTTCTGGCTAAATATAATTGATAAAAAAAAATATCCCTTAATGGGGGAACAATTTGTTGGAAGCACGGTAATTAAATAGCAACACAACAAGGAACCTACATCTGTTGTCAAATGCCAGGTACTTATAGTTATTAGGTAACATTAACAAATAATTTTAATGCTCATTCTCATTAACCCACTATAATTGGTTTAGTGATTATTTTTATATTTATTTATCAAAAACTAAATTGATCCAAATCAAACAAAATTAGAAGGAAGTCTAATTTGATTGGTTGAATAGGATGTATGAATGTTGTAAATTCTTCTGATATCGTGTTTAATTCTTACATATAAAAAAAATCAAACAAAATTATTATATAAAATAGTTTGATTCTAACTAAATTGTTTCTTAGATATAGTTTGTGAATTTTTTTCTCAAATGGTTCAAATACACTTATGCTTGATTTTTTTTATCCATAAAAATTGAAGAAAAGTATTAAATTTACAATAATTCACGCACTAGAACTCAAAAAAACCACTCTATAAAAAGGATTCAATTCATATCAAATCATTTTACATAAATACTTCGGTTCAATTTTTTTTCAAACTAACTTGTTTTTCATGGTTTGTTTCAATTTTAAAATAATTTATTTCTGTTCAATTTTTTTTCACAACTCTTACAAAAGTTTTAGGTTCAAATTTCATTACATAAGAAAATATACTCACTTTAGGCAAATTACGATTGGCTTACCTACATGCAATGAAGATAAATAAAATTGAAAGGATAAATTGTAATGAAAGTTTTAACAGAACCATTTTCTGAAGTTTTCATTAAAAAAAAAAAATTCTTTATATAGGCATGTTAAAGTTCTATTGTAGTAGTACTCTCCTTTTTGTAAGAACTCACATGATGCCAGCCAAAGCATCCCTGGAAGAAACAGAACCGAAACTTTGCACGGGTAATTATATTCCCATTCATGGAAAAGTGGAAGTGGAATTCTCCTTTTGTCCAACCCTTGCTGGCTTGCTTAATTGATTTATCTAACCATTTTTCAAAGTGGTTGCTTCATATATACTGTTTTCTCTATACTCAATGGTGACTTTCTCCATTGAAAAGATGTCAGGGTTTCATGTCCCATTCATCCTTTAGTGATTCATATTGATTTCCTATGTGCCATGGCTTAGTAAAGAATGACATTTCAATTCACTTTTGTTTATTAAAAAAAGAAAAATTACTCCCTACGTTCAATAAAAGTAACTTATTTTTTTCTTTCCTTTTTTTACAAAGATCACATTGACGATTAAACCTAAATTATCATATACCTATCCCAGCTTCCACCACTAGTTGATCCTAATGGATTTAAAACATGATTTTAGTCCTTTTCTAGAACTAAACACATTATTCTTATTATTTTTTGTGTGCAAAAAAGTGGTAAAAGGAGAAGGTATCCTCAATACTACTGGGAAAATTGTCAATAGCATATAGATTTATCTAAAAGATTATTACACGGGCTGAACAATAAGCAATTTCAATCAATTACAACTACTCAATTAGTTCTTAAACGTTAAACATGTGATTTATATTTAACAAAAAGAATATAGTTTAAATTTGTAATTTTAAATACTAAAAACAAATAAAATTTTAGAACGACTAAAATAGAAAAAAAAGGTCCTGTCAATAAAAAATACACTTAAGCCGTAATTCTTTTATCTGAAACTTCTAAGTTCTAATCCCTGAAAATCGTTTTTACTTTGTTTTTGTTTATAACACTCAACTATAAAATTTGACTTAAGAAAAGAATCATCAGGACACTGATTTAACTAACTGTAGTGTATGATATAATGATAACAAAGTTAACGTACCTGAAATTAATATCTCTACCAACTCAACACTCACAAGTAGATTCCCCTCTTTCAAAAGGAATAAAGGGACAATCGTGGCAGGGTGACCCTATCAAGCTTATAAGATTGCTATTGGAATGGTTAGTGCATGATACTTTTGCACAGATCCCTATATTCATAAGACAAGGCTAGTCTCATTCTGTGTTCCCCCTTTCACAGATTTCGGAGAAATCCTTGACTGGATTATTCCTTCATGCATCACATTTGGAACATTATTCCTGCTCCTAAAGACAATTACTTTGTTTAGACACTAGGTATGTATTTTGTACGAAAAACTGACCGTATAATACTGTCTAAGAGAACATAATTGTCTATGGCCTAGAAACTAGTGCATAATAAACTAGTCTCTAACACTATCATGTTAAAGAAGTTTTTAAGCTTTACAAAATGTCCTTCATCAATAATTTATCAGATAGTTCATGTATGTATGATCTTTGTTTTGATATCATTATCATCAAATAATTTCTGAAAAAGAGTTAATGATGCTCAACTATGTAAAGATTAATTGAAACTATAAAAATCTCAAATCATGAAACAATTTATCCTCTACATCACTTTATAATTTGTTGCAAGAAAAAGTAGCACTTATCAACAAAATATCATGACTATTTGGCATGTATTGACTACATAGAGTCATAGACTGTCTCATTCAATGATTATGAGTGGGACCACCCCAGTAAACAAAAGCTGCACTTTCATGGGGCCTTAAGAGTGTAGTGTGTCCTGATGCTGCAAGATCTTGCTTTCTCTCCTTACAAAGCAATCATAGGAGCCAAAGAATATCTTTAGTAGCCTCTTTATTAAAGAAAGTTCCCCTCCTCCCCCTTTTTTTCTAAATTCAAAAATTCCTACTTATTAGTGAGCCAATTTACATAACCACTTCTCACACCTAATCCCCTTTGAGTGCTTCAGGAGTTAAAATCCAAATCTACCTTGGTCTGCACTCAAAGAACAAGTGCTGCAGCTTTAATACCAAATCCACCTATTCCCCACAGTTCTCATACCCCTCAACAAAACTATTCTCTCTTCTTCTCAATTCTCTCATTGAAGATGTCTTTACAAGCTCAGCCACAGTCACAGCCGCAGCCACTGATGCAGCAGCAACAGCAACCTGTCCAGGTCTACCCTACCAGTGTCACATATGAGTCACCACCCCACCATTCAAATGGCTCTTTTGGATCAGTGTTTGTCGTTTTGGCTATAATAATAGTCATTTCTGCGGTTGCTTGCTGCCTTGGAAGGCTTTGCAACCGTCGCGGCCGCGGCCACAACCAGAAACATGTTAAGCCACAAAAGCAGCAGCAGCAGAACCAACACAACTTCCGTCCGAAAGAAATGGACATCGAATTCGGATTCGACAAGAGAATCGCGGCTTCCAAGCCTAATGGAGCAGGAGCAGGAATCAAGCCACTTCCTCATCATGGTGACAGGAGAACTTTTGAAATGAAGCTTGGCCACCAAGGAAAAATTAGATCAGGTCCATGAAGGGAATTCTTAGAGAACATCATTATGTTATGTAGACATGTCCATCTTCTTGTTGGAAACTGTTCCACCTCTATACCATGTGTTTCTACTTATCTTCTCTGTTTTTTCTGTCTCTTAATAGATTTGCAACTGCAAGATGAAATTTATAATTATCTTCTCTACTCTTTTTATGGCCTTGTTTTGACATTTAAAAAACAAAAGCTTGTGTTTCTCTCTGCAATATGGATTTGTAAAAGTAAAAGGAGTGTAAAAAAATAGAAATGGCTCAATTTAAACTTGCTGGATTGATTGGATAAAAGATAATGATGGTTTTGAATGATTTTATATGTAATTAAATTGATTTAGATATTTTTCTTTTGAGAAATTTAATTTGAACTAGATTTAGATTAATAAAAGCAAAAGAAACAACTATTTAGAGAGCCAAAAACTACACTAGAAGTTGTGCTTCAAACAAACATAAAAGAAGTTAAAGAAACTAATCCAGATCATATAAATTTATAACCTTTCTGCATTTAAGAAACTAAGGTCTTCAAGTGCGCGTAACGAGAAAGTGTATCATCTTACCATGTATGCATACCATGATTTTTAATATATTTTTTTAATTTCTCCTTAGACCCTTCTTATAATGTATAACTAATATAAATGGAATAATTTCATTTGACGTTATCTTTTTTCTGAATATTTTTACCCTCTACTAATATAACTACTACAACATTTTATTTTAATATAAGTGGAATTCATCCGAGGAAGCCCTTAATCCAATTATATTGCATAAAGTAAAATATTTGAGATCTATAGTATAGATCTCTCTATTTCTCGCCAACTTTGTCCTCATTTATTGAAATGTTAATTACATAGCAATTATCTTATTTCTTCTCTTTTAATACTTCTTTTGTAATTGAAACATTCAAATTTAGTTTTTTCTGAGTTTTCATCTAATAAATGCTAAAATTAATTGATTTATAATAAAAAAGCATGTTTGAAGATTTCAGTGCTTCTTCCTTTCACTTAAGTTCACAATGAAGTTTGGTATAATATGAGCTTCTGGAACATGTAGCTGTACAATGATCAGATGTTTGTATTGTTTGCTCCCTTGTTTATTGGACCTCCTATGGTCTTTTGATCAATCTATTAAAAAATGGATTTGTACGTTTTACTACTTTATTTATTTGATTTCTCATGTCTTCTTATGATCATTGTATTTGAGTTATTTTATATGATTAAATTGATTTGGATTTGTCTTAAGAAACTTAGTTTGAACTGGATTTTGATTGATAAAGCAAAACTACACCAGACGCAAACAGAACTTGTGCTGCAAACAAACATTAAATAGAAGTTTCTTAATGGAGTTAACACTAATCCATATGAATTTATAAGCTTCCTTTCTGCATTAAAGAATTTAAGGTCTTTAAGTTCTCATAAATTCTAAAAAAATGTAACATTTTTATGCTGGTTGGCTTTAATAGCAATTAAATTGGCCCCTGAATAATGGTAGGAAATGCAGAACTTTGTGGCCAGATGGAGATGGTGGGGTGGCACATTTGGCTGGTCTGCTTTAGAGTTTACATCAATATATTGTCAATGACAAAATGTGAGAACCATTTTAAAACTCAAACGGGTTAGCAAGATGAGTTAGCCTAAGGTTTTTAGGACTTGTATGTATGAAACCGTTATCAGCTAAGTCATCATTCTGATAAACTGATAAATCATCTTGTTATCTACAAATGCCACTTGCATTCTACAAGTGGAGAGAAAATAAAATAAAATTGGACTATAAGCATAAATAATATACTCCTAAAATCTACGTCTTAAGAAACTCAATCTTTCCTAATCCCGCATCAATAAGAGATATCTACAAATAGATATTAAAAGGTAAACTCAAAAAACTTATACTTTACACCCTTTCAAAAAAAAAAAAAAAACTTCTACTTTACAAGCTTTGAATGTCCCCCCGCTATAATGAAAAAAAAAAAGAATGGGGGAATGAAAACAAAACAAAAACTGAAGACATACAAAAGAAAAATAATGTTTTTGATTGGCACAAGTCAAACAAAGACAATCTCAATATATTTTTCAACTTTCATGGTGGTAAACCAAAAATTACCGTGGTGCTTTGTAAGTTGATGCAACGGCCTGAAAGAGGAGTTTGCTGAAATTAGTTTTGGCTTTAGGAGAAAGTGTTTGGGCAAAAATTAGTTTGATTAAAACCAGAAGCCTTTAAACTCCAATATGTCTATGCACAGCACTGCACTGGCATGTGTGTTCCCTCAAAACATGTTCTGCGTATTGCTCCGTTGGCCGTGGAAAACTCTATAATCTGAATAACCACCTTCACTATATGGCATCCTTGCATGTCTGGATCCAGACATTTCTCTAGAAACAGTTGAACGGTAATCCGTCGTGCTGTCCATATCAAACTCAGAATCATCAAAGCTGTCATTAACCATCCTTCTGAATATCGTGATGTCTTCATTATACTGGCCAGAATCATAAATAGTGCTCTGACCATATTTCACCCCATTAGATAGATCATATTGTTGATCGCCACTATCTAAGGATCTAGCCACCTGATTAAAACCAAGGGATAGATTACCAAATGATTTGAAGGAGTTAAGAATTAATTAAGATAAAAATGTTACAAATGCATATTACCATATATAAAAAAAATAATCATTTTTTATCAGAAACTACGAAGCATTAACAAATTGATCTTTGGAAAATAAAAAATTCAAATTTAATTTCCGATGTAAAAAGTGTAACAGATTAGTCATGTGTTAAATTTGTGAGATCATTTTAGTTGTAATAGTTAAAGATCAATTTAACAATAAATTGCTAATTTTTAAGATTAATTTGATATTAAATTACAATTCAAAATTAACTGATTATTAAATTGTTCATAAGATCAGTATTCTATTCTGTCACTTACAAAAATATTTTTCATCTTTCAAATATTAATTTTTTCCCACACACACTTTGAGGGATACATTTTCCCTTATACATAAAAAAATAATAATCACAAGCATAATAGGCAGATAGAGGTTTTGATGAACACAAAATAATAGTCTATAATTGATTGTTATCACCTGAACCATACAAGGTCGTTTGGGAGCAGAATGGCGAACACATGCTGCAGCTGTCTCAATCATTCTGAACATTTCAGTGTCCGCATATTGCCGTTCAAGCCTGGGGTCTACTAGTTCACCAAAGTCACCTGTCTCAACTGCACTAAGGAGAAGTGGACGAGCCTGTGGAGAGAGGAAAAACCATCATGTCAAGTGCAGTTGATCATGTTAAAAATGATTTGATTTGATGCACTGTGTTGAAATATGGAAATTTCATTTATTTTTGTTTGTGATTTACTTGATCCTACGGTTGTCTTCATTTTAAGTTTTAGAAAAGTGTGAGTTAGTCCCTACACAATTTTTTTTGGCGGTTTAGATCGCCAAAAAAAAAATTGTAGCATTTTTACCACCAGAAAGTTTTCTCTGGTATTAGTAATAGAGACTAAAACTTCAACTACTTTTATACATGTATAGGGACTAAAACTTACAGTTTTTTTTTTCGTGTAGGGAATAAGACTTCAAATGAAGACAACTATAAGGACCGAGTGAATAATTTAACCAAATTCAATACTAAGTATATATTTTACTTGAAAAACTAAGAAAAATGTTCAGACGCACCCACTCAACCAAACTCTCCTCTCCTATGGGCTGCATTGGATCAACAGGTTTCCTTCCAGTTATAAGCTCAAGAAGGACAACTCCAAAAGAGAAAACATCTGATCTATCTGTTAATTTTCCACTCGTTGCATACTCTGGAGCCATGTACCTGCGAAATGAAGCTAGAATGAGTTAGAGTGGTAGTTTTAATTTAGCATTTGGCATTACTGAAGGTTTTCTTTGATAAGGTTTCCATTATAAACTGAAACCTTAGGGTGGCTTCAAAACCTAAAATAACCAGTTCACCCCTTTAAAGAGTATGTCTACTTGGCCTCCAGAATAACACTGATAAACAACAATTATTGAACAAAGTAATATTTCAATTTTCAAATGAGAATAATTCTCAATAAAAGAGTACGAACCCTGACTCAGCAGTAAAGTTGTGTCTTGATGACTTGTTGGTCATGAATTTGAATTCGAAAACAATATCTTTGCATATACAAGAATAAAGTTGCATACAATATCTCTCCCCTTTACCTTCGCATAACGAGGAATCTCTGGACAATGGAGTAGATAGTTTTAATAATTCTCTATAAGAGTATTTTCAGAATGCTGTGTACATTCTGTTTTTTTTTTGCTGGAAGCAAGGTATTTCCATAGTTGGAAGCCATGAGACTAACCCTCAGACTTAGAGATCGTCAAAGTGGATTTTGTCTTTCCCAAAAAGTCTTTTTCATACTCAAGGCGAATCGAACTCCTGTCAACATACTTAAAAAACTCAATCATTTACTAACTATGTTGAACCTTATTGGTAATACTATATTCTAATAATCACCACTTTTATACTATATCATCATATAAACTTTTGTTCCCCTTTCTTTTTCCAACTAAAGAGGTGTTTGTTTCCCACTGATAACAAATCATAATCTTCATGAAAGTCCATGTACATTAGAATGTTGTGCTTTATGTTTTAGACGGAGGAAACCTACCCAAAGGTCCCCATCACCCTAGTCGATACGTGGGTATTCGCATCATCGGTTAGCCTGGCAAGTCCAAAGTCTGCAACCTGTGTTAAAACAAGGCTAAATTATGATCCAGAACTCAATCAGAGAGCAAAACATAAGTAATTAGATTTTTTTTCTTTAAAAAAAAAGTATATGCAGACCTGTGCCTCATAAGCATTATCCAAAAGTATGTTTGCCGATTTAATATCTCTGTGAATAATCTTTGGGTTGCCTAGAAACAAACAAAATTCTTTAGCAATTAGTTTTTCAAAATTATACAAAATTATCATTGAGATAATAATTGAAAGATAGAATAGGAAAAAAACTTCACAAGATTAGTTGTCACATATCAGTGTTACTTGTGTTTGAAGAAATGTTCACAAAATCTAACACTGTCAACATCCTATGAAGAGACGAGACTCAAAATTAACACGGAATATTATAGTGTCATGTAAACTTCATAAGATAGTGTACTTATTTAAAAGAAATTCATATTTTAAGATCCCCTAAGCTACCGGCCAGAGTTCTCTGCTGTAGAATTTTTTCTTCCATTCCTTTGATATCTTTTAGTAAATTTCGTCAAACATAATACACACTGAGAGGGTAACAAAATCAAAATTAATAAACTGTCAGCCCGAGAGTTCTGTACAGAAAAAAAAAAAAAAAAAGGAAAGGAGTTTCTTGAGCTGTAAGAAAATTGGACCCACTTAAAACTGTTCTAGGCCACATTTTTCTTTACACCATGTGAAAAAATCATTTCCCATTTTCCCTATCAATTGTTCTCGTGAAATGGCACCTAATAATTGCTTTTATGTATCGTATGAAAGAATAGATAACATATGTCATAGCACAAATGCAAGATACACTTACAGCCATCATGGAGATATGCCAGGCCCCTTGCTGAGCCAATTGCTATCTTCATCCTCTTTGCCCAATCCAAAATTGGCCGTTCACTTCCTGTGAGCAGAACACACACACAGACAATAAACACATGAGAATCATCACTTCATACATTTAGAAAACACACTCATATCATATCTTAAAAAATAAAAGAAACTCACGTTACCATGCAAGTGCTGACTGAGATTCCCATTAGGAACGAACTCATAGATAAGCACTCTTTGCTGTTCAGATATGCAATAACCAATCAATGACACCAAATGCCGATGATGGATTCGGCTGATGATGTCCACCTCAGCCCTAAACTCCCTTTCTCCCTGGCCACTACCAGCCTTCAACATCTTAAGTGCCCCCACTCTACCATCAGGCATGGATGCCTTGTAAACATACCCAAATCTGAAATCCCCCCTCCCCTATTATGTTTTCGCTAGCAAAACCGTTAGTGATCTCCGAGACCTGTTCGTAGGTAAAAACTAACTGGCCAGTGTTCATGTGCTGAGCCGGTTCTGAAGGAGATCTTAGATTAATGGCACCTTGTGCACCACTCCCAAAACCAGGCTCCTCTACAAAGTAATGCACATCCGCACCTTGATGAATAGCCATACCAAAATCATTGATTAAACATGATAACAAGATGCACAAAGGGATAATAGGGTAACATCATCACAACAATTCTAACAAGAGCATAACAATTATTTTAAAAATCAATATATTTGTAAAATATATCACTTTTAAAATAGTAATTGCAAAAGTTAACGAATATACCATTATGGTTTATGACATTTTATAATTTCATATTTTTACATAATCAATATATAAACTATAACTAGGTTGTTAATACCAAGGTGACCCTTAATTGGTTAACAGTTACAAAACTTTTACATTGGTTTCACAAGTCTATTGAACTCATTAAAATACTTTAGTGCAAAATTTGATACAAACTTTATTATTTGTTTGAACTTGAACCAAGGATTGGTTAATACCAACTACTTGCCTCAATCTTGACCTTTGAATTTTGGTTATGCCAATATAAACAATTTTCTTATGAGAATTGCTTATAACACCAATTAATAACATTGAAGATGATCATACAAAATATATATATATATATACTATACCTCCTCCTTTCATATGAAATTTCCTAGGGGGTGGCATAGCATAGACACCCGCACGCTTTTTCTTCCTCCTGAATATAAATAAAATAACTAGAGCAAGAAACGCAATGATGACAACCCCGGCGAGAGCAAGACCAACAGTTTCTCCTGAGCTAGGTGATGTGGAAGGAGGGTCGTTTTCCGGGGGAGCACCGCTTGGTTTCGGTTGGGTAGACGGCAGTGATCGCGGTGGTGAAGGGTGGTTTGGCCCTGAACCGGTTGGTGCCGGCGGCGGAGGAACATGGGAACCAGGTGAAGGTGGAGTTTGAATTGCAGTTGGAGGCGAAAGAGAATGAGGAGGAGGGGCTTGAGATTGTGGTGCTGGAGGAGAATTTTGTGGAGGTGACGGTGACGACTGCGGCGGCGACGGTGGTGGCTCTAACGGAGAGGGTGGAGGAGCTGAATCTTTTGAAGGCGGGGGAGTTGATGAAGGCGGCGGAGACGGTGGAGTTGGCGGTGGAGATTGTGACGGAGTTGGCCGCGGAGAATTCTCCGGCGCCGGTGGAGATTGTGACGGAGTTGGCGGCGGAGAATTCTCCGGGGCCGGTGGAGATTGTGATGGAATTGGCGGCGGAGAATTCTCCGGCGCTGGCAGAGATTCTGTTGGCGGTGGAGAAGATTTTTCTGGCGGTGGCGGTGACGGTGAAGGAGGCGGCGATGGTGGCGGAGACTTTGATGGTGCACTTTTCGGAGACTCTGAGTCATCCGACGAAGACGAAGATGACGGCAACGGAGGCGAAGCCTTGTCCTTGTTGGAATCGGATGAAGACGACTCATTTGACGATATATCATTAGCCATTTCTGATTCTCTATAAAATGTCAACTTGATTCTGAGAAATGGCAAGAAAATTCAAAAAAAGAAAAAATGCCAATGCCAATGGGGACAAAAATGAGATTATAATCTGAAACAGTTTCTCAATGCATTTTGAGGATCAAAGCAGAAAGATCAAGAAAAACAACATGGATTCTTGTTGTTTGAAGAATGGAATTGAATTTGGGGTGGTGGTGATGATGTAGTCTTCTTGGCCAGCGAATCGTTGAAAATGGGAAACCAAAATGCCAGCACGTTGCGACGACGCGTTGAAATGGAAGAGGAAAAAAAAATAATACTAATAATTTTGAAAATTATTGGTTGCCTCTCCAAAATGCAAAACAATCATTCAGAAGCCCAGAACATTCATTCGTTCGTTCGTTCGTTCTGTACATGTGTTAGCATTATTTTAGCTGGTTTGTTTTCATGGTTGCATTGCATAATGCATGCATAGATTTCGTGTTCGATTTTGTCTTGTCTTTGGTTCTCTCCTTGACTTTCGGGTTACCGCTCAACATAAAAGTATAAACCCGTTGGGGGGCTTCATAACAAACGGGGTCGAAACCTAAACCAGCATCTCCAATCTCCGATGAGATATGCTTATTTGGGTTCCTTTATTAATTTTGGTGATTCTAGTAGTATTTTTTGTGATACTCATAAGAAATTTTCTAATATTTCGTGCCATTACAAGAAATCATAAAAAATTCAAAAAAATCTATATATTTATATTTTTTTTAATAAAAGTTAATTTTTTTTAATTTTTATAAATACAAATAAAAAATATGAATAATTGAAGAAAAATAAATATAAATTAAAATAGATAAAATCAAATGAGTAACAAGTTAGTCATGGGTGACAACTTAAAAAAAAAACCCACATTGCATAGCACTTTTTTTTTTAATTACCTACATCCCCACATCCCACACACTCATTCTCTCTTCTCCTATTTTTTTTTCCCATAACCTTCTCCTGTTCTCTCTTCTCCAACCAAACATTCCTCTTTCTTCTTTCTTTGTTCTCCACTCACCACACACGCACTTTCTCTTCTCTGTGTTTGCCTACCTTCCTCGCACCAAGGTCGTCGTCGTCACGGAGCTTCCTCATGCCAACATTATCGTTGCCGCACTCCTTTCACTCGAGCTCGCGTCGTCCTCTCCAACCACCACCATCGCCCAATGCTGTAGTTCCTCAACCCAACGCCATGACCTCTTCCTCGAGCAACCACTTCCGTCATCGCGGCCTCTTCCTCGCGCCACACAATTTGTTGTGCTTTTGTTCATGGTTGTTATATTCGCTCTTTCTTTTCTGAGATGGTTGAGCTGAATAATCGTATTATATTGTTAAGAATCGGTTCCTTATATAAGCAGCATTTCTCTTTCTTCAAGGAACGATTCTGCCACGCAAGCATCGTCCAATACAAATTTTTTTCGCGGAACTATTTCTTCAAGTTAAGGAACCGTGAAAGCTCCTGCGTTGGAGATGCTCTAACGACTAAGGTTTGTCCGTCACAATATATATGGGTCCCTCACGTTTGACCTTGAGTCCATTGTCGGACTCGAACCTAACCTATCGTTGTAATATTGGATTGGGCTTTAAGTTAAGGAACCTCCAACCGTCTAATAACATTATCTACAGGAAATTAGAAAATATCTCTACTTAATATACATATTTTATTAGATCATTTTACTCTTTTTTAATTTTTTATTTTTATTACATCTCTTCTAATAATTACTCACTGTTTTTATGTGTTAATTTTTTTTTAATTATACTTTTTTCTTTTTTATTTTTAGTTAAAATAGATAAAGAGGCACATAGTATCCCTCTCCACTAATTTCTATAAAAAAAACCCACGACATTATTTAAGAAGTTTAAGAAATATTTTTTAAAAAAATGTGGGTAGATGAAAAATTAACATGTATCTAAAGAGAGATTTTTTTTTCTAGACTTCCCTTGAGAAGAAACATCAGGATAACCTAATCGAAATAACCTAATCGAAAATGATATAAATATATTTATATCAATATCATAAAATATATCTTAATCTAAGTTTTATATTTTTCAAATTATACAATTTAACTATATATAATGTTAAAATTAATACATTGTGTTAATAAATCAAGTTGACGCAATTTTATCTTGTATATATTTATCATCAGTCTTGATTGGATCGGAATCGGATTCAAGTAAATGACTCTTTAAAAAATTTCAGATTAAGGACAAATATAATTTGTCCCAACTGATCTCATGTAAACCGTAGTCAGCGCCCTGAATGAAGGAATAATATACGAGTGAGAGCAAAACGTTCCATGTGAACATTTTAATCGGTGGAAAAAAAGAAAGAAAGAAAAGAGAGAAAATTGATAAATTTATGTAATGTGAAAAAAAATAGAGAAAAGTAAAAAGTATTAGTTGGATGTTTGCACTAGGGTGTAAAAGAAGTATATTACATACAATCAAATTATAAAAAAAGAAATTGAAATACCAATGTTGTTTGCTTTGGTGACTGAACTGAAGCTGAAGAGCAACAATAAACCGATCGATGCAGCGAGTGCCAAAAGTTGCAAGGGGTTTTTACGTCGACTTGTTAGTTGTTGCACCATACACTCGATAAAATCATCCCTCTAAATTTGATAGGTTACAAGACCCAGAAGTCCAAGGCAAGAGAAGAGAAATATAATATTTATTTAAATATCAAGTCAGCAATAAAAAAATATAATATTTAATAGCTATAATGTCTTTATTTTGACACTAGGCGATCAAATTTCCAGATTTTATACTTTTTATTTTTAAAAAAGTTTCTATTGAATTGACAGAGGATTGGTATGGATTAAAAAAGATAATGTTAAATAATACAGATGACCTGATTAAAAGTGTATACTAATGAATTGTCAGTTAAATTCCTCCTTTTTCTCGCCCAATCCGTTAATTTCAAACTACTACCATCTATCAATAATTAATAGTAATAAAGTTCAACAACTTTTCGCGATTAGATTAGTACTAAATATTTTGAACAAAGTGCAATACTATGATAAAATTTTCCTATGACGAAGTAAAATGTTATATATCTAGTTATTTGGGTCAATTTGTTGCACACTTACGATTCTAGAAGCAGGAGCTTATCCACATCCACCTCTCATAAATTTGAAAGTCAATGTCAATAAAGCCCAACATTGCTAGATATGGAAATATACGAGTCAAACTTGGGTTAGGACCTTTCAGGCATTAAATTAAGTTTGATATGTCAGCGTAGTGCTTGGCTATCAAGGAATGGGAAATCAAGATACTACCTCAAATTCTTTTTGATCAATACGGAAATATAAGAATCTATTTTATAAAATTGCTTGTTTCTTCGTGTAAGATTCTTTAAAAATTGTATTTTTTTTCATTAACTATTTTTATAAAAATATTTTTAAGTATTTATAACTTTTTAGTTAATAAATAGTAGAAAAAAATGTTATACATTAAAAATATAAATAATTTTATATTATCATTCAATTACATTTTATCATGTATAATAAATTTGTTAATTTTTATAAAAATTATCTTAAAAGTCATAGTAATTATGATTTGATATTGAATAACACTGTAATTTTACATCTTACATCATCACAATATGACTATTAAATACTAAATAATAAAGTAAGAAGATAATTTTTTTCTCAAATAAAAATTACAAAATATGACTAACTACAAACTAATAAGATAAATTGTTGCATGTGTCATTTCAAGGACGGATGCATGTTAATGACTATGGGGGCAATTGCCCCCACAATTTTTTTTTTACTTATTATATTTTATCAAGAAAAAGTTTTGCCCCATAAAAATACAAGTGTTGCCCCCTATAGACAATTCTTCTAAATGAATGTAAAAGGTTATAATTAAAAGATAAAAAAATAAGTTGATATTGATTTTATTGTTTTATTCTTTTAATTCATTGTATTGTTTTACTCCTATAATACTAAACATATAAAGCAAGTCAGTGATACAAGGACGCGACTTGATTCAATTAATTTGAAGAAACTTATATAAGTAATTGGAATATTTTTTCATCATAAAGTTATGTATTTATAAAATTTAAAATATTTTTCTTTTGGAAAAGGAAATTAATTTTTTACCCCACTAAACGAAATTTCTAGATCCGTCCGGTGCTTCCTCTAATTATATAATTGGGTAAAGAATATTGGTCCTTTATCATTGATCGATCATTGAGGAAGTGATAAAGGAGAATCGACAATTGGGTGCGTTAGTTAGTTAAGTTGGATGTGAATTGACCAATTACAATATAGTCTTGCTGGTCATATTCACAGGTGATTTATTGAAGGGGGTGAGAACGAGTGCCTTATGCATTGGAAAGAGGACAAACATTTGTGATTCAAGGTTTGTTTGGTTTTCTTGAGTGACTGCAGAGATGGGAGTTAGGGAAGTTTCATTGTCATTGCAATGAGAACAACACACAAATCGAGAAAACGAAAATCACGACAAATAAGTAATTCCTGAACAAATTATTTGATTTTTCCATGGTAGATTTTATTAGTCATATCAAAGGAGAGTTATTGAGTCGGTGGAAGTTGAGAATTGAAGGGGGCATAGTAAAAGAGTGCAAGATAATAGGTGAGGTGAAGAATGAAGAATGACATGTCAACAAATCATGTGATGTGGAAAAAAATATGAAATTGACGTATAAGCATATATATTATGTCACAGCTCGAAATCTAGAGATTGTAAAAGATGAAGGGCCTGTTTGGATGTAAGTTTCTCTAGAAGTACTTTTAGAGGAAGAAAATAAGAAGAAAAAAGGGAAATGAACTTCTTCATAAGTTAAAATGAACTTTCCATTAGCTCATTTGTAAATGTCATCTCATTTTTAAGAGAAGATATATTGGTGAGCTTCTAAAAATAGGCTAATGGACAACTTATTTTTACTTTTGGAGAAGCTCATTTCATTTTTTCCTTCTTATTTTTTTCTTTTAGAAGTGCTTCTAAAGAAGCTTATCCAAACAGACCCGAAATCAAGAAATATAAAATTTCTTTATGTAAAAGCAATCAATTTTAGGACATTGTTCTTGGCAGAAGAGTGATGCTCAACCTTTCACTTTTTAAGTATATTGACTGTCATTCACAATTCTCATCAAGTTCAAAAGGCATTAGACTACCAATCATGAAGATTCCGCCATCAATTGATCAAAATTTAGTGGATCAAGACATTCATGATGTACCTTTTTATAGATAAATGTTAGTAATCAATATGTTATGTTAATGAGAAAATTCAATCCCATAATGTTTTAATCACTCCAATCCATATGTTCCTTCGTTTTAACCACCACATCACCTTATAGCTTTCATGTTTATGAAGTACTTGAAATGGTTGAACATCATGATCTTTAGGAAAATGTTAAGTCAACTTACTAGTAGCTAGGAAGTAACTAACATAAGTTTTCCTAAATTATGCTAATGACACACGTTAGATTAGCACTCCTTGACCACCTAACACACCACTCATTGATGCATGTATGTATATGTGTGTTCTCCACGTACATTTTGTCCTTCACCACTAGTTACTCTATTGATTTACCGACTTAAGCGTTAAAGTTTATACAAATGGACATTTCCCCTTTTGATAACTTTGACAAATCAACTGAAGCCTTCCTACCTTCCATTTTGCCACAGTTAATGCCTAGAAACTAGATTAGTACAAGGTGAATGTGTGTGTAGAATGAGTGAGTTAAGAGCAACTCCAATGCAAGAAATCCAAATGGGTTTCTTAAGTAACTTTTTGTGGTCTCAGCAGTATTTTTTGTGGTCCCTACAGTGTCATGTCACAGCTAAGGAACTCATCTAATAATTTGCTCTAATGCAAGAAATCACAAGGAACTCAAAAAAATCCACATATTTATATTTTTTTCGTAAAACTTAACATTTTTTCAATTTTCATAAATATAACTTAAAATAAATAAAACAAAATACGTAACAATATAAAATAAAATTTTATATAATAATAAATAATTAAACACAATAATATCAAAATAAATAAAAAATTTGTGTAAAACAAATTTTTTTAATCAAATTTGTGTGAAAAAATTTAACAACGTTTTCAAATTTATAAACATTCTTTCAATGGCTACTTTTCTATTTTTAAGTTCATTTTTTCTAACCTTGAATTTCTCAAAGCTTTTTTTTTTCTTACTCTTTTTTTTTCCTTCATCGTTTTTTTACTCCTTTTCTTTTTATATATTTTCACATTCTTCTCTCCAGAACTTTCCCTTCCCAACAGCCCCCTCACGTTCCTTTTTTTCTTTTCCGCGTGCACCCACACCTGTAGAAGCTTCCTCTCTCCTCTCTTCTCCTCCTTCTCCTCTCCTCTCCTCTCCGTCGCGTGTCTCTCCTCTCTTCTCCGTCGCGTGCCTCTCCTCTCCATTTTGCTTTCCTCCTTCCTTCTTCCCCCACTAGAACCGCACGCGTCTCCTCTCTCACTTCGTCCGTCCAAGCGTGAAGATCCATCCTTCATCTCCGGCCACCACCGTCACCGGCTTCAAAGGATCCATGCATGCACAATGTTTGAAGAGCGCGAAGACCCTTCATCCAGCCACCATCGTCGCTGGTAATCTTTTATTTGATTTCTGATTTCTGTGGATTTACTGATCATCTTCATCCCAAATTTGTTTAATCACTTTTATGTTAATGTGGACTGTGTTATTGTGTTGAGAATAACTGAAATAACGATTTTTATGCCAAAATAATTATTTTTAAATGGGAAGGAACGGTTCCTTATATTAGGAACACCGTGCCGTGAAGAAACGAGCATCGCCACGTCAGCTTGCTCCAATGGTGAAGAACGCATAGGCACCGGTTTCTTAAGCTAAGAAACCCACTAAAAAACTTGCATTGGAGTTGCTCTAATAAGCAAATTTATTTTTCTTTTTTACGTTACTAGTATAATTTAATCATGTCTGAACATACTAGTATGAAATAATGTGTTCTATAATACGCGTAACTACCACTTTCTATTTGCTTCTATCCCAAGAACTTGACCAATCAACGTGTCACCTGGTGATTGACTTCGAAAAACACAAACGGAGAATTGAACGAGTCTATTCAATGTTTTTTTTAGCTCACCATGCCAAAACAAAAACATTGATATACTCGTTCATAATCTTTTGTTTTTGTAGGTGCATAGTCCTCACAGTGATCCATTTTTCTAACGCGCATAGTAAACCCTTGGACAATGTCTTGGAATAAACTTTAGTTTATGCCTCATATTGTTCTTTGTGACTGTGATGTAAAAACCAATATTTCTCCATTGACATTAATTATTAATAATATATGTCTAGAACAGCAACTCCAAAACGCTTCGTGCGTGTTTTATTAATGATTAAACAAATACTTCGATACTTTTAATTTCATGACAAATGCTAACTAAATTAAATGTTCTTAAGATATTAATTAAAAAAATTTTGTTATTCAATTTTTTTGTTTTTTATAATAATTTTTTTATTTTTATTTAATTAATATCTTAAGACACTGATGTATAAGACTCTAATTTTGTAGCCTTCACCAAACAAGAAAACCAAGAAAGCAATTACGCAACACCACCTAGTGAACTAAAGTCATCAGTGAGATCAGCCATTGCCAGTTCCATTAATTAAAATTACATAACCCGTGATCTCTGCACTACCATGAATAGTCATGCACAAATTGATTAAATATTAAATCTTCAATAGTATCCCATATTACTAGAAGCACCACCATCCATTTAAAAAAGAAGCTTGCAAAGTTAGACTTCAAATTCAAAACGCTTCTTATTAGGGAGATTCCTAACTTCTGGAAGGAGCCACGAAGGCGAGGTGAGTCTACGTGAGTTATTTTGAACGAACACGTGCAGCGTGTGAAAACACTTAGGCTTTGTTTGGGAGTTAGGAGGGGAGGGGAAGGAAAGAGATTCAAGGGGAAGGGAGGGGAAGAAAAGGGAGGAAAATAAGGGAAGTTCCTTTATCCTTATTTGGGAGTTAAAAATATATTAAGAGAGAGAAATAGAGAGTTAATAAGAAATTTTTACAATTTTTTTCTTATTTAAAAAATTAATACATTATATATTTTACACTGACTATGGTAGGATAGTAATTTTATTAACACTGCTGATATAAGATAATAATTTTAGTTACTTTTCCTTCTAAAAACCCCCAAATAGGGGGGACAATAATTTATAAGCTTGGGAGGATTTCAGAGGAGTTTTGAAAATCCTCAAATTTTTTCCCTCAAAAATTAAAACTCACAAACAAGAGAATGACTCTCCCTAAATCTTTTCTTTCCCTCCCTTTCTCTCCTAACTCCCTCTCCCAAACATACCTTTAAAAAATAGGTGCAAAAGGCAAATTAGTGGAAAAGTTGAAATTGAAATTCAAAAGACCGAATAAAAATCAAAGGCCACGTATTCGAAGAGCCTCTCCTAGCCTCACATATAAAGACCGAACCATTTATCATTTTCCTCTTCTCAATTCAACATCAGCAAACTCCAACCAACAACCTTCTTAATTAATAACCGTCGTCGTTTCAATCTCGTTACACATCTCAAAACGCAAACAAACGCAGCAGCAGCACACTCGACTTAAAATGCAAGCCGTTTCACTCTCACCTTTGTCGTCTACGGATTCTTCCGACGAGTTCGCTGGAAAGTTCGAACACGATTTCATGGCTAAGCTCAAAATCAACGAAGAGACAGTTGAAAACGAAAACGAAGAGAAGCGTAACGAAGATGAGGTAGAAGAAGAGGAAGAGGAAGAGTTTAGCTTCGTTCTCACGAATTCAGATGGATCGCCGATCTCCGCCGAAGACGCTTTCGACAATGGCCATATTCGTCCGATTTTTCCGATTTTCAACCAGGATCTTCTGTTCTCCGACGATTACAACGGCGGCGATGGCCTCCGGCAGCCGATAAAGGTCTTCGTCGAACACTCGGACGTTTCTCCATCGCCGTCGGAGGCGACGACGCCGGTAGAGGGAACATACTGCGAGTGGAATCCGAAAGCGGCGGTGAAGAGCAACTCGACGGGATTCTCGAAGCTGTGGAGGTTCCGAGACGTGAAGCTGCGGAGCAACAGCGACGGAAAAGACGCGTTCGTGTTCATGAACCACGCGCCGGCGACGAAGCCGGCGGAGAAGGCGAGCAGCGTCGTCGTGAAGAAGGTTAAGGTGAAGAAGGGGAAAACGACGACGGCGGCGTCTGCGCACGAGAACCATTACGTTATGAGCAGAGCGAGGAAAGAGAGCGATAAACGCAAGTCGTATTTGCCGTATAAGCAAGATCTGTTTGGGTTCTTCGCCAACGCCAACGGATTGAGCAGAAATGTTCATCCTTATTGAGAATCCGTTAATTTGATTCAGAAATTTCATTTATTTGTATGTAAATTAATGTTTGAAATTCATCAACCTAACTAGGGAATTATCGCTTCCTAATTTGCTATCATGTAATTAGATTCCAGGATGATGTTCTAGAGTTGAAATATTTGGATATATATATATATATATATATATATATATATATATATATTTTTTTTTTTTTAGATGAAGATATCCAGAGAAATTCAATTACGCATCATTTTTATTTTTCACGTGTACCTGCCGACGGCACTATCTTTCAATAACGATTGCTGAGATAAAATTAGTGTGGTGTTAATTAATGCGTTAGGACATTTTTTAAAGAATTTAAAAATAATATTTATTATAAAATTTATGGATTCTAAAAAAAATCATAAATGATATAATTTGAAGTAATATAGAAACATGTGACATAAAATTAACTTGGTTATTTATTGTAATTAATTAACAAAAGATAATTAATTGTTTGCGCACAATCATTTATTTGAGAATTTTGTTGTCTCAACAACTTGAATCAGAGACAAAATTAATATGAATGATCTGTCAAAAACGTGGGTGGATCCACCCTCCGCATGCGGCATAAATGTAAACAGAAGCAGCAGTGAGGCAGTGACAGGGGGAATGACAAACAGAGAAAGTTTGACTTTTCATTTAGGCCGTTTGCATGTAAAGTTATCTTTAGTTAAACAGTATATAGGATCACGTAATGTAATTTATAATTATATTAATTCATCAAGAGAGATCAATTTACAGGTTAGAGTTAGGCAAAAAAATCAAAATATTACTGTTAAAAAAAAAAATTACTTAAACAGTGCAGTTTCAAAACAAATTACAAATCTATAGCAGTTATTTACGTAGAAAGAGGACACATTGAGTCACGTCGAACATGGACGCAACCATTTAGTCAGTCACGTCCAGGGCCAGTGTATTCATTCGCGTCGTGGGAGGGCGTATTCCAGCATGAGTCGCGCCCAGCTTCGATATGTTTAATCACGTCTTGGGGAGACGTGTTCCAGTCCCTGCTGCGTCCATGCTGGACGTGTTCCAGCCCCTGCTGCACCTCCACAGTGCCCTTGCTGGTCCCTTTCGCGTCACCTGCAGACGCGACCTTGAACTGCAGCATTTAATATAGCATATGAGATGGCTTGCAGTTCAAGGTCACGTCTTCATAAATAACTCCACAGTGCCCTTGCTGGTCCCTTTCGCGTCACCTTGCTTGTGTCCACGTTCGACGTGACTCAATACGTCCTCTTTCTACATAAATAACTACTACAGATTTGTAATTTGTTTTGAAACTATAGTGTTTATGTAAATTTTTTTTAACTGTAATATTTTGATTTTTTTGCCGTTAGAGTTATTTATCATTTTCGTCATTTTTTTATATGTAAGTTTATCTCTATTCCTAAATCATATAAATGAATTTAATTCATATGATTGAGTATGATCTTTGAATAATTATAAAAATTTGCATACTTATCTTTGATTTATGTAAATAAAAGAAATTTCAATTTAATGCGCGTAAAATTAGCTCATTCAATTTGAATAAACAAGTTTTGGTTCAATGCTCATTCATTAATTAATACAGTACGTAAACACGTATGTGAATTGTGTTT
This sequence comes from Glycine tomentella, assembly GCA_007407185.1. Taxonomy (NCBI): domain Eukaryota; kingdom Viridiplantae; phylum Streptophyta; class Magnoliopsida; order Fabales; family Fabaceae; genus Glycine; species Glycine tomentella. Next base: position 3,600,757 of record PYAF01001225.1, on the reverse strand, counting down.
AAATATTTTCATTCTAAAATTAAGTTAATAGGAATATTAGAATACACTTTTTGTGTAATACAAAATTTATGATGATTATTTCAACTCAAAACTGGAACAAATTTTTCAGAAATTAAATAAGTAAATATTTATTTAAATTATACTGATTGGTAGTTTAAATACACACGAAACAGGCCTAAAAAACTTACACAAAACAATGTACTTTGTGGTTGAGAGCCAGTGTTATTTCTTTACCGTTCATTTCTTATAGAGAAAAATAAGAAATAGCAGAAGCCGACAAAGTTTCAAAAATATATCTCGTTAGCAGAGAGAATTAGACAATTAGTACAAAACATCTATTAGTTAAGGTGGTTTAATTTGGGCATAAATAAAGAAGACTAAGTGAGACACAAATGATTTTTAGATATATAAGGACAGAAAGATCAGAAGACCTTTGGAAATGGTTAGTAAGGGATATCTTATGATATAAAACTCTTTAAGTTTTGTCTTTTACCTACGAATAAAATTTATCCAACAGTCATCACGTATTACTGACGGAACAGTTTGTATATTTTTTTTTATTATATTTTATTCGTAGTTTTAAAAATCTAAATATGTTATTGTATTATATTTTCTCCCACTTTTTCATTTATTAAAAAACCGTGCAAATGCATGAATTCCAATGCTAGTTTATATAATTGACCATACTTAATTAGTGGGTAAAATTATGTTTGTGGTTGTATATTCCTTAAATATATTTTTTAAATATTAATTAAAAATTAAAAATGTAATATTTGTAATGAATTTTTTAAAATAAATCTTAACTAATAAAATATATTAAAATAAACATTTAATATATATTATTTAGTAGTTACAATACATATATGAGTATGACAGCTGAAAAAAGTGCAAAAAATTATTACCTCCATTCCTCTTTAATTGCCGGATTTTTGGAGAATTTTTTGTCACTTGTAAAGTTTAAAATCATATTAATTATTTTATCAATTATACCTGTACTTGTCTCATAATTTTTAATTAATTTATTCATGTATTTATTGTCGAGTGAAAGAGAAAAGAATAAAAATAGGAAATTTTAGAATTATTTGATTAAAATTAAAATTTTTTATTACGTTTCTTGATTTTTACTTAATAACTTTAAAAAGTCGCATAAAAAGGAATGGAGGGAGGGTGTATTTGTTATTTTTTATATTACATGAATTACAAGTTAAGTAAGTGATTCTTTGTTGACGATTTTATTAAGTTGTTAGAAAAAAACGCGTGACAAATTTTAAACAAAAAAGTTAATAAAATAAGTTATATTAGAGTAATATTTATTTTAATTTGTATATTTTAAAAAAGACAATACATAAATTAAGTAATATAATTAATATTTTTATAATTAGAATAAAAAGTATTTTAAATTATATAACCCAAATACAACCAAAAGAAATGATTGGACTATACTTAATAAAAATGATATGCAATTAGTAAGTTTTAATTTTTTTTTTTTTGGTGCACGACTTCAAAGTCGTGTGATTGTTCACGACTTTAAAGTTGTGATAAATAAGAAAAAAAAAAATAGAAGTCATAAATATATTTACCACGACCTTAGTTAAAAAAGTAGAAAAGGGTTAAAGAAGTCGTAACACACCTGTTACGACTTAACCATATTTGACAAATTTTTTTAAACGTTACACCTAAATGGTAATTAATAAATTTTTCTACTCCCAATGGGTCAAAATGTCGCCAATGCTACTCGAGAATGGAAATGTCCAAAATGAGCTTTTAAAACGACTGGTTATTCGTTTCATTACCTTTTGGATAAATAACCAAATTTATTCCATTTGTATATTGACAAATTGATCCCTTGGTTGTGAAAAACAATTTTAATTTTTCTAAATATTCTCCCAAATTCAACATATTAGTATGTTGCACATTTTACATGATTTTAATTTGATTTTTTATCTTTCAAGAATTATTTTTTCAACATTTCACATTTGTTATCTTTCATGATTATTGTTTTTAATACTATTTTAAATATATTTGTCTTATCCCAATGTGTTAGTAATAATTTTGTTCATATAATGGGTTTACCTATGTTCCTATTTGGGACCAAGACTTGGATTGGATCAATTTTTTGAACCCAAACTCTACCAAATTAAAATCCTATAGCACATGTTACACGATCAAGTCAATCTGACTTGGTGACAGAAAATATTAATATTAACATCAAATATAATTAAATATTAGAATGTAGGACTATTATTAAGGTATAATTTATAGTATATATTTTGAGATAAATAGAATCGACATATTTTAAATATAATACCATGTTAGACAAAATATTACTCATTAAGTCAATTTTTTTAGCATTGGTTCATGATTGATTAAAAATATAATGATATTGGACTTGGTTGGGACAAACGAAAGAATAACTTAAACTTATTCTCAAAATACATATGGTATATTGTCTTATACTTAAACTTATCAAAATCGGATGAAATTAGTAGAATGAAATGAGTCGTGAACACCTTATTTGATGAGTTGGCATTTTAAAACGCATGCAAAAAAGGTCTTTGCTTGAATTTTTCAAACATGTATATTTCATAAGCATAATATTGATTAATAAATATAATTTGTTTGTTGTTTTGAAATTTCTATTGTAACAACATAAGGTATTGACAAAATCAAGTTAGATTTCATTTTATTTTTGTAAGGATTAACTTAATAAGTGTGCATTTTTGTTTGAGTATCATATTTTGGATAAAATATTATTACATTAAAAATTTCAAAGCAAAAGTATGAGACATTACCTTACCCAAAATATGATACTCAAACAAATTAAAATGTACAACAATTAATTTAATCCTTACAAAAAAAATGAGATTTAACTTGATTTTGTCACTATCTATGTCATAGTAGAAATTTTAGAGTAATAAACAAATTATACTTATTAATCAATATTTATTATTAAGTTTATTCTAACTTATGTTTATTTTTTTTATTTTTTAAGTGTTTATTATAATGTTGTCCTTATTATTATGTTTATTCTAACGATTAAGAAAAGGGAGAAGATGAAGATTAAAATTAGGAATGATTGCACCTAATCCAGTTTTAACTACAGTATTTAGTTTCTGACATTGGCATGCACCAGAAATAATGAACATAAACAGCATCCTACTTGAACTTCAAAAATTATACAATAATTGTATGGAGCTTCAAATTACATACAAAAATAGACAGTAAATTATGATATAGAGTAAGGCATGTCCACCATGAGGAAATAGGAATTGTTTTGCTTGAATGAAACAATGGTACTTGGGCCTAGATGAGAAATCAAACATTCTTAATCTGCTTTTTTTAATTTTTCTTCTTTGACAGGTAGTAGTAGTACTATATCAAATAACAGATATTTTCAAAAGGAAAAATTAATCACATGACAAACAGCAACCAACCATCAACCTCATGAAACCAACCATGTAGGGCCCATAATTAAGGTCAACTTACTATTGATACTACTTTAAACTGCAATTTATGAGACCCCAGATGTTCAGGTATTCAGAAAATAAGGAAGCCAAATATGCAAACAACTATCTCTTGACAACAGAGACGACAGTTCTTATTTTGAATCCCCAGTTTTTATGGACTCAAAGGAATGTTTTCATGATACATAACAATCAGCATCTCAAACAAAAAAATTTAACAATATATATGAGCCATACAACAGCAAAGGAAGCAATACGAAGAAAGGAAATAAAAAATTTCAGACAAACAAAGCCTAGGATTTTGACATTCCTTTTCACTACTGGTCTAGTAATATTAGGGATGGTTTCTGTATTCAGGGGAGGGGATAACATACAGTTGTAATTTGATGTTTGGGGGATGAGCCTATTGCCCAGCCAGCTCTTTGGCATCCTAATTCATGTTGTTCTCATGTATTAGGTTGCCATAGTTTTGTGCTGTCTTTAGGTTGCATATATTTCAGTACCACTGGTACTATTTTATTCTCATATATATATATATATATATATATATATATATAGATACTTTTGCTGATAAAAAAAAAAAAAACCAAGCCTAGGATACTAAATGCAACACAGACATGATATGACATGGAAACATGAATACAGAAATTTTGTAAAATCCAAGATATATAGGCCTTACTAAGGCTTCTATTTCTTCTTCTTTTGGGGGGAAGTTTAACAGTGAGATTGTTTTTAGCATCACTTTTTAGTTTGCAGCTCATGATGCAGGTCCAACCTGTTTAAGCCTTTTTCCCCTTCTTTTTGTTTCAATAAGATGCCAAATTAAAGAAGAGGGCAGCTAGAAATCTAATAATGTAATCAATACAGTTAACCAGGAAACAATAACAAAAGATCACAGAGTATTGTGGAACTCCTGTATCTACTAACATGCTAAATAACCATCTTAAAACGAAGAAGGGAGCTACATTATATTTGAACTTTACAAATACTGCGTTCTTTTTCCTATAGTGACTACATCACAAATGGTACAGTCTATAGACCATACTGAGAAAAATATTGCATGGATAAGCAGATGCAGAGTATTTTACTTAATCAAGCAGTTGGGTATGAGGATCCATGGCAGCAAATAGTGCTCGTACGTAAAAGAATAAAGATAAAATTGAAGGAAAAGAGAAACCAATGTAAAGCTCAGATAGTAGGTAGATGTAATAAGGTATGAAGCAATTTAGTGTCTGAAAAATTAAAAATATTACATGAACCGATGACAATGCAAAATAAAGTAAATTTGAAACAAAAATTATCATTACAACC